>BSBM01000207.1:13032500-13632500 GCA_027924585.1 Larix kaempferi
AGGAAACCAGATTTCAAGACACCACCATGAATGAAGCAATTCTAGAAGCAAATCGTGAAGTTGAAGATCCACAAATACCTGTAGATCCACCTTGTGAGAAGAACTCTCACAAGAGGAAACCTGCATGGGCTAGAGAGCTCATTCAAGATGCAGAAAGGTATGGCATTCTAGAAGAAGAACACAGAGAAAGGAAGAGGTCTAGATCACATACCAGTTATGTTGCCCTACTCTGTGATATTATGAACAAAGAACCTTCTAGTTATGAAGAAGCAGCGGAAACGAAAGAATGGAAGGATGCCATGGTTGAGGAATACCAGTCGATCATGAAGAATGATGTTTGGGATGTAGTCCCAAGACCTAAAGGGAAGTCAGTTGTGACTTCCAAATGGATCTACAAGATCAAGAATGATGCAGATGGAAGCATAGAGCAATACAAAGCGAGATTTGTAGCTCGTGGCTTCTACTAGAAAGAGGGGATAGACTATGAAGAAACTTTTGCTCCTATAGCTAGGTACACTTCCATCAGATCAGTACTTTCCCTGGCTGTAGTGATGAAATGGAAGATACACCAGATGGATGTCAAGACAACTTTCTTGAATGGTGTAGTCGAAGAGGAAGTGTATGTGGATCATCCACTTGGTTTTGAGACACATGACAAAGATTCATATGTGTGCAGGTTGAAGAAAGCCTTGTATGGCTTGAAGCAAGCTCCTAGGACTTGGTATGGTAGGATAGACAGCTTTCTATCCAGTTTGGGCTTTACCAAGAGTAAAGAAGATTCCAACCTTTACTACAAGGTTGAGGAAGGAAATCCTGTGATACTACTTCTGTATGTGGATGACCTGTTTGTTACAAGTGAGGATGGATTGATTACCGATATCAAGAGGAAATTTGCTGCCGAGTTCGAGATGAAGGATTTGGGGATGATGCACTATTTTCTAGGCATGGAGGTGTGGCAGAGTGCAGATGGGATCTTCCTTGGACAAGGGAAGTACGCAGTAGAGATCCTGAAGAGGTTCGGGATGATAGACTGCAAGGCCATGGCCACACCTATGGCATCGAACCTGAAGCTTTTGTGTGATGCTTCATCTTATGCGGTTGATATCATTGTGTATCGTCAGATGATTGGGTCCCTGATGTACCTGATGAACACTAGACCAGATATTTGCTTTGCGGTGAACACATTGAACCAGTTCATGACAGATCCCAGAGGTGTTCACCTGGTTGCTGTAAAGCATATTCTGAGGTACCTAAAGGGTACAATTGATTATGGGATCAAGTATGATGCGAATCAAAAGTTTAACCTACAGGGTTATGTTGATTCAGACTGGGCAGGCAGTGTTGCAGATAGGAAGAGCACATCTGGGTGCTGCTTCAGTATGGGATCAGGTGTGATCTCTTGGTTTAGCAGGAATCAATTCTGCATAGCAATGAGTACAGCCGAAGCAGAGTATGTTGCAGCTTGTTCGGCTAGGTGTGAGGTAGTATGGCTGAGGACTGTTTGAGTTATTTGATCTCCCGTTGGATGCTACTGGTATCTTTTGTGACAACCAAAGTTGTGTGAAGTTGTCTGAGAACTCGGTGTTCCACGACAGGTCGAAGCACATTGAGATCAAATATCATTATATTAGGGATATGGTGCAGAGAGGAGCGGTGAACTCCTGTATGTTGCGACGGATGAGCAGATTGCATATGTGTTGACGAAACCACTAGCCAGAGTGAAGTTTGAGTACTTTAGAGAGAGGCTTGGTGTTCTTCAGATTGACGACACTTCGAGGAAGAAGTGATGGACACATTTTCATGAGCCATTCCAAGCATGATGAAAGGAGGATCCTTCCCATGGCTGTGGATGTAAGTGCTAGATGATGATCATCATGACGATGCTCCAGTTACTGCTCTGTATATGCATCATGTTGGATGCTAGATATGATCAGTTGGATCATGTATTTGTATATGTATCAGGTGGATGCATTGATATGATCAGGTAGATCATGTATTTGTATATGTATAAGGTGGATGCATTGATATGATCAGGTAGATCATGTATTTGTATATGTATTAGGTGGATGCATTGTTATGATCAGGTAGATCATGTATTTGTGTATGTATCAGGTGGATACATTATATGATTAGGTGGATCATGTATTAGGTAGATACTTGGTATGCATCAGGTGGATGCATTATATGATCAGGATGATCATGGATGACGAGCTTCAAGATGTTTCTCCCTATGATATGCATCAAGACGATGCAGTGACAATGATCAGGATGATCATGTGTGATGAATATCAGGATGATACTCTGGATGATGTACATCAGGATGATGTACTGTGTGATGATGATTAGTATGATCATGAGCATCAGGATGATGCTTCGTGCGACGATGATCAGTTGGATCATGAGTATCAGGTTGATACTTGGAGGTCAGAGATGATATGTGGCAGGTTGTGGAAGTAGCATGTAATTAGTCCTCAGAGATCCGATAGGTTGATCTGTGTGCTCGTAATTAGTCCTGGGATGAGATATTGCTATGTAGTATGTAATCAGTCCTTAGAGATCCGATAGGTTGAGCTGTGTGCTCGTAATTAGTCCTGGGATGAGGTATTAATACGGAGACATGTAATCAATCCTGGAGATCCGAGAGGTTGAGCTGTGTGCTCGTAATAAGTCCTGGGATGCTCTTTAGAGATCTTGCCGGTCGTGCTGCAGAAAATAAATGTTCCTGGGATGCTCTTTAAAGGTAATGTCTATTCACATGTAATTAGTCCTGGAGATCCAATAGGTTGAGCTGTGTGCTCGTAATAAGTCCTGGGATGCTCTTTAGAGATCTTGCCAGTTGTGCTGCGGCACATAAATGTTCCTGGGATGCTCTTTAAAGGTATTGTGAAATGGATGCATGTAATCAGTCCTGGGAGATCTTGTCGATCGTGCTTAGGCACATAAATGTTCCTGGGATGCTCTTGTCAGGTATTGCATCAGCACATAAATCAGTCCTGAGAGACCACCTCTATTAGACCGTTCACACAGATGATGAATACCTACAGGTAGTGGGCCTACATCCAATATGAAAAAGGACTAGCTCTGTAGAATTTCCTATGACGAGTAGATCGGAGATTGATTGAGATAGAAACAATAGTGACGATAACGATGACGTTGATTCGATGACGATGATTCGATGACGATGATCCAGTGACGATGATCCAGAGAAGAAGACTTGTGCTAGCAGATCTGTGTCGATAAATACCTTCCTGGTTAAGAGGGAGTGTTGATGTAATTGTAACTTCAAAATGTATTTCACCCATGTATATTGTATTCCTATAGAGATGGTATTATTCCTCTATACGGAAGTGTCGTCATTTGTATTGACAAGTGTCGCAAGTGTCGCAACTTGCATGTGAAGGGTTATTAGACCACCAAGTGTGGGGTTGGCCTTGATTAGTATAACCATGGGTTATTAGACTGAGTTAGACAAGTCGGCCCTGCTAGGTTATTAGGCAGGTCAGGTCATGTATAAATAGAGTGTGGGAGGTACTCTATTTATCATCTCATTATTCACTTCTACACTACTCTGAAAGTGGCACACTAGTGGAGGAGGAGGTTCAGCTGCTAGGAGGACTATCTCTGTGTACTTTGGTTGTATCATTTCTCTTTCTATCTCTGAGGAAGTTGTGGGGTTTTTCACCTTTATGGTTTTCCCCAGTGAAACTCTGTGTGTCTATTGTCTCATGTGATTGCTTGGTGTGATTGATATGCATTGCTATGCTTGATATGTTGTACATGTTATTCTCTCAGTAAAGATCCTAGAGTATGTTGAATTAATGCTCAAAAATTAACATCAAGGTGGTATAATAACCCATCAAGTATAAGTTACAATATAATTTGCGACACTTGCAAGTACAACTGACGACACTTCCAATCGTAGGAATAATACATCTCCGTTGGGGATACAATAAAGTACAAATGTAATACATAGAATAATATCTTCCGAAGTTAAAAATACATCAACATAGATAATTGGCTATATGCAATGTACATGGAGGGAATTAAAAGCTTATATACAAGGTTGAGTATATATGCTTGTTGAGGAAGCTATGAACCCGTGGGTGAAAAAGAACCTATTCAGCTAAAATCATGTACACATGAAAAAAATGTTATGGAATAATAGTGCTCATGAAAAGGAATCCAACAGTGCAAACAATATCAACAATGGGTGATTGTACCTAGTAAAATGGCTGGAAAATAGGGATTGGATGAAGTCCGAGGTGGGGGGGGGAGATAAAAAAAAGGGAACCATGATAAATAGCTCGCAATATTGATTGCAACAATTCTAACAATGCATCAAATGGATCTCTGAAGATCCTAAACAAGCTAATGGAATATTAGACTTTCTAGCTATAAATAGGGTGGGGACCACATGTCAAAATTCATTGTTACTATTTTTGATGGGTTAGTCTCATCCCATGAATTAACGATGCTTGTTGATTATAGTTATTGGTCATGGGTCACACAAGTGGGTGATGATGAGATGTATAACATATCAACATAGCATGTCAAGTTAGGTGACGAGGGAAAGTTATCCTCCTGGAATAAGACAAGGGGGTTTGTTAGAGGTAGTGAGATCCTACAAAGTTTCCTTAACTATTCAAGGTTCTCTACTCATTCTACTCATAAAGTGGGACATTGGAATGAGAAGTGTGTCAACAACCCACAATATCGACATGGGTGAGTGGGGTGTGATGTGATCAATGTATGGGCAAGAGAGGGGGAATCGTTGGCTCATGGGGTAAGAGTGAGTGCCGAAGGGATGGGATCTAGATATCTAAGCTGCTTCAAAACATTTGTTGACATGATGCGAGCAGAAGCACCTTCATCAATGAATGATGATGTTCTTGATAATGAGGGGATATGAAATGCAATAGATGAAGATAACCATGTTTCCCCAATGTCTAAATTGATGGTCATTAGGCATGAGTTAAATGGGTCGGTGGTGCCTAGTACTGATGGTAATACCTTATTCTAGGAAGGGAACAACCTATGAGGCCACACAATGCACATCGAGGGGGAAATCATGCATAGGGTTTACTGGGTGAGTTTTGGTGGTCCCAAATACCAATGGTTGTGATGAACCATCATTGATCGATGGTTCTTCCAAGGTAGGTGAAACCCACCATGGTATCTCCAATGGTGAGACATTGGAAGGAGTGGTAAGTGTAAATTTAAGTGGGCATATGGTTTTGAGGTAACTTCTAGATATGGAGGGGTTAAGTACTATACAAGGATCCTAAGCGTCAGACTTGGAAACAAGAGAGTATCCATGACATGTGTATCTTGGATGGAAGGAGGGGGAAAAGGAAAGGGACGTCTACGATGGGTGTGACCAAAGGAGGGGAGGGAATGGTTCCTTTTTCCCAATGGATCTCAGTATAGGATTATGAAGTAGATGTGGAAGTAGAGGAACGTGGTTGATATATAAAGAATAAGATACTACACATGAGGTCATCAATGGATGAGGAAATAATGGGTGGTGGTCTTGTGTATGCCCCCAACAATGAAGGTTTTTTATATAAGCTAGTTCCTATCTTATTGAATGATGGAATATTTATGATCCTACTATAGGTAGGATATTATCAGGGTTTCCATTTAGGTGTGAATCATAGTATGTAAATTGACCACATTCCCATTGTGAGGGAACATGATGGTGTGGAAGATTGAGGAGACGATGACCTTCATGGCATACATATAATTGTGGCTAAGGAGGTGTTATAGTCAAGTTGAGCATTAGTGACTTATACATCGAGGAGAACCACGGTCCTTGATAGGAACATTAGAGAATATCCCTTATTTTGCAAGGGACGGACATCATAGGCCCAAAGAGTGAGTGTCGAAGGGATGGGATCCAGATATCTAAGCTGCTTCCAAACATTTGTTGACATGATGCAAGTATAAGAAACTTCATCGATGAATGATGATGATCTTGATAATGAGGGGATATGAAATGCGATAGATGAAGACAACCATGTTTCCCCAATGTCTAAATTGATGGTCCTTGGGCATTATTTAAATTGGTTTGTGGCGCCTAATACTGATGGTAATACCTTATTCTAGGAAGGGAAAGACTGAAGAAGTTTGAGGGTAGACATGGTGGTGGGGGAATGAGATAAATTACAATGTTGTAGTTGTGTTCAAATCTCACATGAGAGTTATGAATTTTACGTCGTAGAGGTAGTTTTGGTAATCATTGGGTAGGGTCACTACTAGGGCATGGGATCTAAAGGGACCCACTAGTAGAAGTAGGGGCGTCCTTTCCCTATGTGGGTTTTTTGGCATGCACTAAGATCAGATGTAGGTTTGAAGATGAATATCTATAGAATTCATGTAGTTTTTTTTTTAGATCCCACTTTAGTTGGAGGAGGGTTATGTGGTTTCTAAGCCTCTTTTTGGTGTGAAACAACTCCTTTCTTGGAAAAAGGGTTCTATAAGATATATTTCTTAGGTGGGGTGATGTTATTGCCTCGAGGAGGGTTTACTCTAGTTTGATATTTTGCTTCCATTATCTTTTAACACTTTGGAATATTTGGGCAATTGTGGGTGCGGTTGTACTCTCCACACAAGGCATAAGAAAAATTAGCTCTAAGGTTATTTTGTTTCCTTTAATAAGGTGGGTTATTGTTTCTAGGGTTTTGATTTTGGTTTCCAACATTACGGTTTTGATGGTTAGGAATATTTTCCCCATGCCCTTGGAGTTGGTTTTTTTTTTCTTATTTTCTTTCTTCTATCATTGATTTTGTGGATTGGGGGGGTTGTGATATTCAACTATTCAAATTGTTGAATCTGTTGGGATGGGAAGGTTGAACCGTAAGTAACACCATGCATGAGTTGTAGGCTGAGAACCAACTAACATTCTTGGTGAAGGGACGGGGAATAGAAAATAAGGACTAAGAGGAGGAACTACTCCATAGGGATGGGGTGTCCCATATGAAGTTGATGTTAGGCCCAAGGGAACCAAGAGAGAGTAGTACAGGCCACTTTTTCACTCGTGTTAAAAAAAGTAGAACTATATGGCCCATATGTCATTGATCCATAAGGTGAAGTTGGTGGACCACTAACAACTGGTAATGGTGGGCGGTCACTATGTGGTTGGTTTGATTGTAAGTACCCATAAGGTTTAGGTGTAATCCATTTATGGGAGATGGACCCAATGATCTTATCATTGGTGTGCGAGGCCCCAAGTGTGGCTTTATCTAGAGATTGATGCCGAGGGGAATCTAGGATGATCGTGTATAGATATTCAGACTGGGCATAAATTAAATCAAAATGTTGGGCTTTGATGATAGCCTCATCTTCATACCTTGACATGGTAGTTAACGTCCTCATTGTGTTAGGTATGTGTTATATTCTTTACATCTGTGTCGGGGCACTGCGTCTTTTACTACTCTAGCTCGGGGGGGGGGTTATAAGGGGGGCATGCCGATTCCCTCCCCTTCCATGAAGAGGACATCAAAAATGGGCATTAACCCATTTCCAATACGAGTGAAGTGAGTTTGAAAATTTTTGGGCTATTTTTGGGTTCTTTCTAAAAATACGTAATTTAATCCCAATTAAGGGATTGGAGTCTATTTTCTAATATGGGTTAACGTATTAGGTTTTTGGATGCTGTGGAATATCTATATTTGTATTGTGAGTGGCTAATAATCAAGATGAGAAAATAAAAGGTGCGGCTCTAAGTTTTGTTGGTTTTCCCGGTTAAGGGTTTTCAGGGTAAATCTTTGTGTATTATTGGTGAATGTTGTGGTGTAATATCTATTTTGCTTAAAATAATCTGTATGCTTTGCTTCTCTAGTATCTCTACAATAGGTTTAAAACTTACATGTGGTATCAAATCTCGATTATTGGCTTCAGGGGGATGCCTTTGTTGCTGAAGGTTCAATGTGGTTGATAGATATTGGGTTTGTGATAAACCTGGTTCAGTGGGATCTTTGTACCATTGATTTGTGCATTGAAAGAGAATGGAGAGGCATTCGAGAATTGAGATCGAGAAATTTAACGGATAGAACTTTGAGCTATGGAAGCTTAAAATGGAGGATCTTCTTGTAGATCAGGAATAGTCGACTGATGTGGATCCAGGTTAAAAACCCACTGGAACATGGAAAGAAGAGTGGGAGAAATTAGATAGAAGGGAGAGGAGTGTAATCTGACTGTTCTTATTAGAGTTTGTGTTGTTGAACGTATCTAAAGAAGATAGTGTGATAAATATTTGGACGAATCTAGGGAGTTTGTATCAATCAAAATCCCTGGTAAACAAGTTGTTTATGCAAAATAAACGGTATCACCTCAGAATGGATCATTGACACAATGTTAGAGCATCTAAATGTATACAATAATATGGTAAGTCAAATAACCTATGTTGGCATTAAAATGGATGAAGAAGATAAATGTATTACATTATTGTGTTCCTTGCCATATTCCTGGGATAATCTAATTGTGGTAATAGGTAGTGTTATTAAAGCAACATTAAAATTTGAAGAAATAGTATTATCCCTGTTGTCAAAAGAGATGAATTGGAAATCCATGGATAATCATAGAATGGATTCCTTATCTGTGAGAGGTCCCCCTAGGAGAGAAATAAAAATAAGGGATCTGGGGGGAGATATAAATCTAAGGGTATATCTAAATCCCCAATAAATTTTATAAGGAAGTGTTGAAATGCGGTAAATATGGGCGCTATAAAAAGGATTGTAGATCTAAGAATTTTGAGAAAGAAAAGGGATCTGAGGATACTCCTTCCAAAGAGGTGAATACATCCTCAGAAGAAGGAGGGTATGTGTACCTAGCTTCCATAGGTAATTGTTTAGGTAGTAATATATGGTTGATTGACTCAAGTGCGTCGTGTCATATGACCCCTAATAGGGAGTGTATTTGTGAATATGAAAAAGTACGATGGAGTAGATGTGTTTGTAGTGCCCCTAGACTACTATAGACATTGAGGGCACCTGTGGAGTGACCTGACCGATTGAAACATTAATTAAATAACCTTTTGACCTTATTTTTTGAGTATGTGTATCTAAACTGTTGAGGTAAATAAATAATTGCATATGTTAAACGATTAGCTATGACTATGGAAAATTATGTTGATGGATAATGCTTAACGAATAGCTGTATGGTGATTATGTATTTGGCGACGAAATGTATATTTGATAAGATGAATGAGCAGTTTGAATAAATCATAAATGTTTAACAAATGCTAGAGTTAGAAACCAGATGATGATTGTTGAGAACAGTGCTACTAATAATTTGTTGTGAGAAGTGTGTGTAGAAACAAGTGAGACGGTTCACCAACGGACACACAAAGGAACATGGAGGGTCGTAGAGTATGGGTAAATCACACACAGGGGAAGCGACGACGATGTCGACTTCCGACAAGAATACCACGCATGAGCAGATAAGCATTGATCCGCTTGCTCAAGAGGAATGCGTGAGGGCGTACGAGGTGGGCCACGACGGAGCTGGTCACGTACGGGTTGAGGGGCGCGCAGTGAGAACAGACTCACTCCTCAGCGCCATTAGTCCCTAGATAGCATGTAGACGGAGGATGGATGGTAACGATTCCTAAAATCCCTACAAGAGTTCCCGCAAGTCAAAACGGAAAGATGGTGGCAGAAGGGCCCAACGATGCGGTACCCTGTCGAGAACGGAAAGAATGGACGCAAGGACCCAACGAGGTGGTACCATGCCAAGGAATGGAAACCATGGATGATTGGACCCGACGGAGTGGTGCCATGTCAGGGGATTAAAAAATTAAGGAACCAGGAGCCCAATGACACGGCACCGTGATCCTAGTGAGTTTGATTGTTAAATTAAACTGCATAAAAACTTAGGAGAATAACTCTAGATTATTACTTAGCAAATGCATAACAATAGCTTAGACATTTGCACATGAATAGTTATTTTGTTGAGCATTTAAAATAATAGAAATTATTATTTAGGAGCAAAATAGATTAGACACCTAGTCAACTAAAAGCTAGGAGTTGATTAAAATATCTGGGGGACAAACTAGAGCAAACTTAGGGATGTAGGTGCACTTCCCAAAGAAACTGACACTTGGATGGGTGAGTGTTTTAATTAAATAAATAATTAAAAATATTTAATTATGCATGAAGCGACATGTGTCGCAGGAGATTTCCCTTTATAAAGAAGGCTTAAGGAATGGGTAAGGGGCCCATAATTTGGACGATTGTCGTAATTTTCGAATGCCTCAAAGACTTGCTACTATCTAAGGGTTTGGCTTAGTCCTGGTGGGAAGGGAAGCCCAAGCTGAATTTCTGAAATACTTGTGTGAGCTCTACGACCCAAAGCTCGGGGGAGGCCATGCGACTGAAAGCATGAGCCTATGGTTGGGTGGCGAAGCTAACGGTTGCTTCGCCTATGGTTAAATGAGCTTTGCTGGAGGGATCCTACGGAAGACGCAGACAACAATGGACCAGCTGGATCGGGTTGATAGGTTAAGGTTTTGCTTATTTTTGTTAAGTTATTCACTCTTTTATTTTATTTTTCCAATAACTATAATGGCTAATTTGTTTGTATTAAGTTATTAAAGTTTCAGGTTCAGTTCAAGGGGACCCTAAAGGAGGGGTCCTACATTTGGTATCAGAGCCGGTCGAGCCTTGAGGGCACCGGACTCATATTTTTATGAAGGGTCTCTTGGTAAGTCCTCAAAGTTGAGAGGGACTTGTAGTTGAGCGATGGCAAAGACTGGAACAACGAATATTCTACGGCAACTGAATCAACCATCTGAACAGGTTACATTTCTTTATCTACTGATTGCAATTATATAGTTTTGTTTACATTTTGAAGGAGTTTACATTTGCTTAGAAAAAGAGATTTCGATCTGCCCTCTGTCGATTGTGAATATATGGACTGTGTGATGTTTTTATGGTTCAAATTGTGAATAAAAATTATATTTTAGGAACAAGAAGAATTGTGATCTGCCTTCCTCTGTCCCTTTCGATCCATGATATTGATTTCAAACGAATCGATAATGTGTTATACAATCATTTAATGAGATCTCTATATAAAACGTTGTTTAATTTAAGCTTTGTCAAGAAAACTGATACCCTGCCTGTGTACGCCCTTTTTAAATCCCTGTTTAACAATCGAATTCATTCCCAGATTTATTCGATTAATGCTGAACCGTGTTCTTTATTCAATTCTGTTTGCTTGATCTTAATTTAGGGTACTGCCCAGAAATTCTAGACTCTGCCTATTCGTGATAGTAAGATCTCTGATCCATGCGTAGAAATGGATCAGTAACCCTTCTCGAATTATAACCAGATCTGAAATCTCATTTCCTAAATACGTTTCAATCTCCGTCAATGAGATAACCATATGTCTTGTGACCTCTGCAATCCACAGTTCTCCAGCGCAGACTTAGATCTGTATCCTGTCTCAAATTAACAATTGGACCTGTAACTCCAAATAAATCTGTAGTTTTAAATCTGTAGTATTCAATTTCGATCCCTGTTGTAACTAAATTCGGAAGCATTCGAGTTCGATTTCTGTTATATCTGGATCTATGTATTCGGTTTCAATCTCCTTTGTATTGAGTCTGTGCTTGAATTTGGTGGTGATTACCGTATTGACATTTAAAATGGATCTGGAGCTTGCATTCCGTTCGTGATTATCATATTAAAATCCTTGATTGGATTATAGAGCTTGAACTCTGTATGTGATTTCGTACTAGCATTATAATAGCATCAGAGGAGCTCTCATTTAATGCGTTACCATCCATGATTAGCATCTTAAAATCCGATCTTAAGTCTGGAGTATAGGTTTGCTCTAAAGGAGTAAATATACAATTCAAGTTGACCACAAATTAAAGTGTTAATAGTGTATATAATATTCAAGAGATTTAATGAATAACTTACATATACATATTTACTCCTTAAAGTTAAAGTGTATTTTATAACTTAAAGTTAAAGTGTATTTTATAACTTACATATACATATTTACTCCTTTAGAGCAAACCTATACTCCAGACTTAAGATCGGATTTTAAGATGCTAATCATGGATGGTAACGCATTAAATGAGAGCTCCTCTGATGCTATTATAATGCTAGTACGAAATCACATACAGAGTTCAAGCTCTATAATCCAATCAAAGATGTTAATATGATAATCACGAACGGAATGCAAGCTCCAGATCCATTTTAAATGTCAATATGGTAATCACCACCAAATTCAAGCACAGAATCAATACAAAGGAGATTGAAATCGAATACATAGATCCAGATATAACAGAAATCGAATTCGAATGCTTCCGAATTTAGTTACAACAGGGATCGAAATTGAATACTGCAGATTTAAAACTACAGATTTATTTGGAGTTACAGGTCCAATTGTTAATTTGAGACAGGATACAGATCTAAGTCTGCGCTGGAGAACTGTGGATTGCATAGGTCACAAGACATATGGTTATCTCATTGACGAAGATTGAAACGTATTTAGGAAATGAGATTTCAGATCTGGTTATAATTCGAGAAGGGTTACTGATCCATTTCTACGCATGGATCAGAGATCTTACTATCACGAATAGGCAGAGTGTAGAATTTCTGGGCAGTACCCTAAATTAAGATCAAGCAAACAGAATTGAATAAAGAACACGGTTCAGCATTAATCGAATAAATCTGGGAATGAATTCGATTGTTAAACAGGGATTTAAAAAGGGCGTACACAGGCAGGGTATCAGTTTTCTTGACAAAGCTTAAATTAAACAACGTTTTATACAGAGATCTCATTAAATGATTGTATAACACATTATCGATTCGTTTGAAATCAATATCATGGATCGAAAGGGACAGAGGAAGGCAGATCACAATTCTTCTTGTTCCTAAAATATAATTTTTATTCACAATTTGAACCATAAAAACATCACACAGTCCATATATTCACAATCGACAGAGGGCAGATCGAAATCTCTTTTTCTAAGAAAATGTAAACTCCTTCAAAATGTAAACAAAACTATATAATTGCAATCAGTAGATAAAGAAATGTAACCTGTTCACACGGTTGATTCAGTTGCTGTAGAATATTCGTTGTTCCAGTCTTTGCCATCGCTCAACTACAAGTCCCTCTCAACTTTGAGGACTTACCAAGAGACCCTTCATAAAAATATGAGTCCGGTGCCCTCAAGGCTCGACCGGCTCTGATACCAAATGTAGGACCCCTCCTTTAGGTTCCCCTTGAACTGAACCTGAAACTTTAATAACTTCATACAAACAAATTAGCCATTATAGTTATTGGAAAAATAAAATAAAAGAGTGAATAACTTAACAAAAATAAGCAAAACCTTAACCTGTCAACCCGATCCAGCTGGTCCATTGTTGTCTGCGTCTTCCGTAGGATCCCTCCAGCAAAGCTCGTTTAACCATAGGCGAAGCAATCGTTGTTGAGATATTGTAACTTCAAAGAATATTATATTTGTACTTTATTATTCCGGAGATGATTCATTCCTCCGTAAAGATCTTATTGTATATCCGGAGATGTTTATTCCTCCGTCGGAATGTGGTAACTCGGGTTATTAGACTTCCCTAGTAGGGGTCGGCCCTAAATGTGTTATGTGGGTCAAAGGGTTATTAGACCACCCTAGAGGGGTCGGACCAGTCAGTTATAATGGGGTATTTAACCTAATGGTTAAATACGAGCCTACATGTACTTGTGTAAAATACATATCAGAGAAGTGTATAAATAGAGGAGGTGTGTTCCTCATTATACACACATTCACTCACTTGAGGATAGCGCACTTGTGGAGGAGAGGTATGCAATTGTGGAGAAGGAGATCATGTCTCAGGGTTTCATCTTTGTATATTTCTGGTCATCTATATTGAGGAAGCTTTGCTGGGTTTTCTACCCCATGAGGGTTTCCCAGGATAAATCTCCGTCTCTTGTGTTTATGCTGTGCTTGTTGTTTCTTCAGTGATCCTGTATATGCTATTATTGTGAAATGGAATGTAATGCTGCTATTTTCTGTATTAGCATATTGAATTTTAACATGGTATCATAGCTAACCTGAAGGAAGACAAGGTATGGCACTTACGACACTTGCTTTACTTACGACAATTTGAAGGTTAGGGTTTTACATAGCAAAAACCAGTCATCGTGTAACTTTCGCTATAAATCCATTTTGGCGAAGGTTCAGGGTCTGAAAAGTTTACAGGTCGAAGATAACATCCCCAGGTACCTTGTTTCCAAAGGGAATCCTCAGATTCGTTGTACTTTGTGAGTTATGATCAGTACAAGTTAGGGTTTCTGCCTCTTCCAGATCTCAATCAAAATCAGGTGACCTTGGAAAAAAGGTCATAACTTGGGATAGGAAGATCCAAATGAAATTTCGTAAAAAGTTACAGGTAGTACACAGACTGTACTATCTTAGAAAACTTTTTCCGTGGCCGAAGGTGAACCAGTGACATGTGTCACGCCGTACAAGTTCGCTCTCCTTTTTTATCCCATAAACAGGTCACATTGCGACACTTGGCATAACTCTCTCTCAGAGAATCCAATTGAGGTCAGACCTGTCAGGATGGAAAGATAACAGGCCAAGATATCTTAGAAAATTTTTTCAGAGGCCGAAGTTCAAACAGTGACACGTGGCATGCCGTACAAGTTCGCTCTCCTGTTTTATCCCATAAACAGGTCATGTTGCGACACTTGGCATAACTCTCTCTCAGAAAACCCAATTGAGGTCAGACCTGTCAGGATGGAAAGATGACAGGTCAGGCTACTGCAAAAAAAGGGTTTCAGACCCTATGGAGCAAAAATTTCAGAGTTATAGCAGAAACAATCAGGTGCATATTTCTGTTAAAACAGAATTATTTTTGGAGCACCTTTATTCATGGCTTCCAGAATTTAGGGTTTCGGAGAAAGTTAGAATTTTTGGAATCGGAGTCCATGGCTGAATGCTACTCAGGAAAATCGAAATTTAGAGACCAAGATCAAATTTTTTGGTTGGGTGGAAGACCGGGCTTGATCAAACCCCAGTTCGGGATTTTGATCGGAAAGATGGAAAATTAGGGCTTCAGCAAAAGTTGGAATTTTTGAAGTCTGTAAACACGGCTGGAAGCTCCTAAGAAAAATAAGAGTTTAGAGCCTTGGATCGAACCTTTTGTTTGGGCAGAAGGGTGGGCTTCATCAAACCCTAGTTCGGGATCCTATCCAGAAGATCCAAAAGTTTCAAAGGCAATTTTGAGGGGTCAAATTTTGGAAATTCCAAAATTGAAGTATGCTAGTTTGATCAGCTCAGCAAGACATATTCTTTCATCCATTGAGAAGTGTGAAAGTCAAAGATTGAATCTTTAGGGTTTCTCTAGAAAACCCCAATTCAGCTCCAGATCAAGTTTCAGGGGGAGTTGAGGCTAAGGCCTTACATAAGAAGACTACAAGAAGTCTCAACAGGTATGACTTAAGGAGGCTTAGGTATGTCTTGAAATCTAATTCTTGATTAAGTTCATGATGTGTTTGTCTTCATATTATTTATTAGTACAATCTTGATTAATGTTAGAATTGTCTTATCACCCTAGTAACAGTATGAATGCATGTGAATGATCAAAGACATTCATTGATTAGGGCTATATGATTGTACTAATGCATTATGATGTTGTGTGAGGTTGATGTTGGCTGCTAACAAGATACAGGTACATCACAAAAGACAAATTAGGTTCCATGACCATGAAAACATGAAGACAAAGACTCATCCATAATCTTTGTTCTACTTACGAGGTATGTATGACTTTGTTATATTATGCTTAACCTATGAGACATGCAGGTTCTAGCTCAGGATCTCTAAATCATTGAAGAGATTGTTTAGGTATGTTGTACATAACTAAGTAGGTATACTAATCCAGGTATGTTTCCCATGAATCTTACCTTGTGTTAAGATCCCTTATATAAGTATACTTGGTATGATTGGTTATGCTTATTCATAAAGTTAGTAATCAAGGGATTATGCATATTATGTCTTTTATCTTGATTGATGATATGCATGAGTAAAACAAGACTTCCCTGAAATCTTGAATACTAATGTTTATTAACTATAATCATGACTATACATTCTCAAGATTATTTAGAACTATAATGTTTTGATAACATTTAGAACATACTAATGGGTGTATGTTTGTGTATGAGATCATGAGGATGACACTTGAACATGCACAGTGGTACATAATGAATAGAAGTTCAAAAGACATACAGAAGATCAAGCGGGAGGCAACCACACAAACATAAAAGATAAGTATTTGAGTTGTTATTTGAAATAGTAAATGATATTGCCTGTAATAGGTTGTATGCATATTTGTATTCCTCTAATATATCATGCTAAGTGTAAATATTCATATGTAATGTCCCCATTTTGACCCCCTTTGTGTAAAATCGTAAATGATGTGAATATTGTAATTTAATCATGGTGAGGAGCTCAAGGCCAAGGCCCCACCGTTGATTTAGCATTTTGTATCGGCAATTAAAAATAGATGCCTATGGTTCTTGTGCGAGATGGGCACAATGTAAATAAGACACCATGTAAATACGAATTTTTAATGGAAAAACCCACAACCGGCTATGCAATGCAACAAAAGAGATGGGGCATGACTTTACAAGGAATAGGGAGGGAAATTATTCAAACCCTTGAGCCAAGGGTATTAATCCATGTGTCAATGGGGAAAACCCATAAACCACCAACTACCATTTTTGTCTCATGTAACCCAATCATTTAATTTTTCCAAGAAATTGGTTAAGGCAGTTAATTCCTTGGGAATGAAAGAGTATGGGCAAGCCATTTTCGTGCATGGGCAAGCCATCAACTTGGAAAATAGTGTTTTTTCTTGTGGGGCAAGAAACCACCCACGAAATGGTGCCCAAAGCCATGGGGAATGGGCAGCCTTTGATCATTCACGCAGTTGGAGTTAGCTGGGGTCTTTCCATTTACGTTTTTCATCTAAATACTGCATTTTTCCATGCCTGGGAGTCGTTTTTGGCAGTATATAACAGTTGGGAGAGGGAGGGCCACGTTTTGGGGACTGTAGGGAGGTCGTTTTTGCCCCTAAATGTCCAAGGACGTTTTTCTAAAAACGGATTTGGCTTCCTGGGTTGTTCACCAACTTCCCATTTCGTTTTTTGTGGATTCCCACGTTTTACTGGGTTAGTTGAAACCCCATCTCATGCATTCCACTGTGGAAAACGTTTTCCTCATGCCCAGCAAGTGGGGTTCTGCTGTTATGTGCATCCTTGTTCTTGGTTTGAGCCTGTGAGCTGAAGTGTTGGAGTGGTAGTGGATAGAAGTGGCTTGATAAACCTAGTGGGGGAGACAACCTCTCAAAAAGATCAAGAGGGATTTGGTTACTCTTCTATGCATACCCTGAGAGCACTGGATAGGGAAGGTATGGCTTGAGGGACTGCACAGCAGTGAAAAGAATACTTCCTTGTGCTGGGTGTGTAGGTATTGTGGGTGCCAAGCTAGATAGATCTTGCAAGGTTATCCCTGGCTCTGTGCTGGAGCTCACTAGCTTAGCAACTCTTCCTTTCCATCTCCTAGTAGCGTGATAAACCCAATTGTAGATTGGCTTGGCTCATTTTGGTGTATGCTTGGCTATGTGTGAGTCTGTTGTTCCCTGGTTCCTTGTAGAGATCATGCCCAGCTCGGGGGTGGCAGTGGTGCTGAGAGATTGAGGAGCACACTGGCCTATGGTTGGGTGGAACGTTGCAGTTGCATAGCCAGTTGCTTGGGACTACTTTTACATAAGATAAGTATTCTCCTGTGTTAAGTTTGCGATTACCATTTAACGAATATTTTGAATTTATCATGGAACTGTTAATAAATTTGATTCCGCTGTGTATTAAAATGATTATGCATTTCCATATGATCTTGTATAATTCTGCACAGATCCTTATTTCATGGCTGTCACAGAATCTTGAATGTGTGTTAGAGATCGACAGCATTTATTTGATTACCATCGTTTTTCCATAGCATGCACAGATACAGTTCTTTGCATCAATGTTTTTAATTCAAACGTATTGGGGCTAATTGCCCGGATTGAGCACTATGATCCTCTCTCTCACGCTAGTATGATAGAGGGGACATTACATCATAGAAAATTGAACAGTATACTACTAATATGCATATGATTGGTAAGCTGGACAAACATTCCATTGTTGCTTGTCTAGAATGAAACCTCTTTGCTGACATGCTGAGAGTTGTGCACACTCTCGATAGTATGTTCTGATAGAGATGGAAGGCATCTAGATAGCCACTGTATGCATACAGGATATGGGAAAGTGTTGTGCCAAAGTATTGGTCAAGATAGTTCCATAACTATGTAAATGATATCCGTATGCATAATAGGTTATCATGTCAATATGATTTGATGATTATGAAGTATTACTAATCCTGTACTTAATTTTAGGAAAGATCATGATGAATGATGAACACTGAACAAGCAATGGATGTTCAACAAGAAGATTTACAAATCAAACAAAATATAGAAGGCTCATGGCTAGAAGATTCTCTTAAAAAGAGGAAGAGAATCATGATGAAATGTTTGCTCCAAGTGGCTAGATAAGACCATTCTCTTAATGGTGTAATTAAAGAAGAAATGTGAATCAGGTTTTGATAAGCTTAATGATCACCATGGGTGATGTGGATCTCAACCTTTGCTACAAGGTTGAATATGATTTCTATACACAGATAACATGGATGCAAGAAGGAACTCACCACAGAGTTCGAATGATATTGAGGTTCATATCAGTAGACCCATCTAACGAGAGATGGCACAAATAGATATGCAGAAGATCATTCAATGCAGAAATGAAAATGAAAGATCTCAAATTGATGCTTTACTTCCTAGGTCTGGAAGTATGACAAGGCTCAGAAGGAATATTTCTCAACCAAGGAAAGTATGCTGAGAAATATTAAAAGAACTTGAGGTGTTGGAATGGCCACTCTTATGGATTCCAACTTGAAGCTGTTAGGGGATGACTCATCAGAGTTAGTGGATATAACTCTGTACAGTCAAATTATTGGGTCATTGATGTATCTAACATATACTAAGTTAGATATATGCTTTGTTGTGAACACCTTGAGTCAATATCTAGTGGAAACTAGATGTGTTCACCTGATAGTTGCAAAGCATGTGATGAGGCACATAAAGGACATGATAGAATTCGATCTATGCTATCTTGAAGATCATGACTTCAGATGGTTATTCAGATTCTAATTGGGCAGGAAGTGTATCAGATAGGAAGAACACATCGAGAGGATGTTATTGTCTGGGATTAGCCATGATCTCGTGGTTTAGCTAGAAGCAGTCTAGTGTGGCTCTCAGCACAAGCGGAATATATGGCTGCTTGCTCTGATAGTTGTGAAGAAGTTTGGCTTTAGGATTGTTTGACTTAGAGATAGAACCAACTGAGATCCTATGTGATAATTAGAGTTGTATCAAGATGACATAGAATCTAGTGTTCCATGATAAGTCAAAGAACATAGGGAACAAACAAGATATGATGCGGAAAGGAACTATAAAGTTTGAATTTGTAACAGGTTACCATTGTACTAACCAAACCTCTATCTCGAGTGAAATTTGAATACTTCCGAGACAAGATTGGTGTAGTTCAAAAGGACCCTCCTCAAAAGGGGGAGTAGTATAGTCACTGATGATAAGTTGGTCTCATCGAACAACAAGGTCGATGATGAGGTAACCTGTTCTCTACACCTAGATACTTAGAAATATTTAGATTTAGGACTCTTATACTTAGAATACTTAGTTTTACTTATACATGCTTTTGATGCTAGATGTATTAGTAAGAATACATGCTAGATGTATACATGTTTTGGTGTGATGTATACATGTTTTGATATTATATGTATCAGTGACAATACATTCTAGATGTATACATGTTTTGGTGTGATGTATACATGTTTTGATGATTAGATGTATTAGTGAGAATACATGGTAAATGTGATACATGCTCTTGGATATTTGTACCTGTATAGATGAGAATACAGAAGGGGATTGGATCATCCCTGGACTTTCAGTCCTAAAGAGAGCCGTAGACGTGAGGTCTCCGAGAATGAAGTCCTTAGTGGACAGTTGAGGGGATTGGATCATCCCTGGACTTTCAGTCCTAAAGAGAGCCGTAGACGTGAGGTCTCCGAGAATGAAGTCCTTAGTGGACAGTTGAGGGGATTGGATCATCCCTGGACTTTCAGTCCTAAAGAGAGCCGTAGATGTGAGGTCTCCGAGAATGAAGTCCTTAGTGGACAGTTGAGGGGATTGGATCATCCCTGGACTTTCAGTCCTAAAGAGAGCCGTAGACGTGAGGTCTCCGAGAATGAATTCCTTAGAGGACAGTTGTGGGGATTACATCATCCCGGAACTGCTAAGTTCAAAATGTACGTGATGGGGATTGCATCATCCCGGAACTGCTAGTTCAAAATGTACGTGATGGGGATTGCATCATCCGGAACTGCTAGTTCAAAATGTACGTGATGGGGATTGCATCATCCCGGAACTGCTAGTTCAAAATGTACGTGATGGGGATTGCATCATCCCGGAACTGCTAGTTCAAAATGTACGTGATGGGGATTGCATCATCCCGGAACTGCTAGTTCAAAATGTACGTGATGGGGATTACATCATCCCGGAACTGCTAGTTCAAAATGTACGTGATGGGGATTGCATCATCCCGGAACTGCTAGTTCAAAATGTACGTGATGGGGATTGCATCATCCCGGAATTGCTAGTTCAAAATGTACGTGATGGGGATTGCATCATCCCGGAACTGCTAGTTCAAAATGTACGTGATGGGGATTGCATCATCCCAGAACTGCTAGTTCAAAATGTACGTGATGGGGATTGTATCATCCCCGGACTTCGGTCCCTGAATTGATCCGTAGACGAATGGTCTCCGAGAAAGTGATTTTATTGATGATGTGGTTACTTGTATCGGTAGGATACTTGTATTGATGATGTGGTTACTTGTATCGGTAGGATACTTGTATTGATGATGTGGTTACTTGTATCGGTAGGATACTTGTATTGATGATGTGGTTACTTGTATCGGTAGGATACTTGTATTGATGATGTGGTTACTTGTATCGGTAGGATACTTGTATTGATGATGTGGTTACTTGTATCGGTAGGATACTTGTATTGATGATGTGGTTACTTGTATCGGTATGGATACTTGTATTGATGATGTGGTTACTTGTATCGGTATGGATACTTGTATTGATGATGTGGTTACTTGTATTGGCATGAATACTTGTACTGATGATCGTGTGATGACGATGCTGATGATCGTGAGATGACGATGCTGATAATCGTGAGATGACGATACTGATGATCGTGTGGTGACGATGTTGATGATCGTGAGATGACGATACTGATGATCGTGTGATGACGATGCTGATGATCGTGAGATGACGATGCTGATGATCGTGTGATGATGATGCTGATGATCGTGTGATGACGATGCTGATGATCGTGAGATGATGATGCTGATGATCGTGTATCGTGAGGATCCAGATGATGATATTGTTGTAGCTGTTCAAGTGCTACAGAAGATAAAGACTCAATACTGAAGATGTCGATGTTCCAGTATTGAAGATGTTCCAGTAACTGCTTGAGTTACTAATGATGTTGAGAAAGCTTCCAATGATTTATAGATGTATCATGTATGATGTTGATGACTCCTTGCTCGGGCAGATGCTGTTATAATATCCTTCTCATTAAGGGGGAGTGTTGAGATATTGTAACTTCAAAGAATATTATATTTGTACTTTATTATTCCGGAGATGATTCATTCCTCCGTAAAGATCTTATTGTATATCCGGAGATGTTTATTCCTCCGTCGGAATGTGGTAACTCGGGTTATTAGACTTCCCTAGTAGGGGTCGGCCCTAAATGTGTTATGTGGGTCAAAGGGTTATTAGACCACCCTAGAGGGGTCGGCCCAGCCAGTTATAATGGGGTATTTAACCTAATGGTTAAATACGAGCCTACATGTACTTGTGTAAAATACATATCAGAGAAGTGTATAAATAGAGGAGGTGTGTTCCTCATTATACACACATTCACTCACTTGAGGATAGCGCACTTGTGGAGGAGAGGTCTGCAATTGTGGAGAAGGAGATCATGTCTCAGGGTTTCATCTTTGTATATTTCTGGTCATCTATATTGAGGAAGCTTTGCTGGGTTTTCTACCCCATGAGGGTTTCCCAGGATAAATTTCTGTCTCTTGTGTTTATGCTGTGCTTGTTGTTTCTTCAGTGATCCTGTATATGCTATTATTGTGAAATGGAATGTAATGCTGCTATTTTCTGTATTAGCATATTGAATTTTAACAACCGTTAGCTTCGCCACCCAACCATAGGCTCATGCTTTCAGTCGCATGGCCTCCCCTGAGCTTTGGGTCGTAGAGCTCACACAAGTATTTCAGAAATTCAGCTTGGGCTTCCCTTCCCACCAGGATTTCTAAGCCAAACCCTTAGATAGCAGCAAGTCTTTGAGGCATTCGAAAATTACGACAATCGTCCAAATTATGGGCCCCTTACCCATTCCTTAAGCCTTCCTTATAAAGGGAAATCTCCTGCGACACATGTCGCTTCATGAATAATTAAATATTTTTAATTATTTATTTAATCAAAACACTCACCCATCCAAGTGTCAGTTTCTTTGGGAAGTGCACCTACATCCCTAAGTTTGCTCTAGTTTGTCCCCCAGATATTTTAATCAACTCCTAGCTTGTAGTTGACTAGGTGTCTAATCTATTTTGCTCCTAAATAATAATTTCTATTATTTTAAATGCTCAACAAAATAACTATTCATGTGCAAATGTCTAAGCTATTGTTATGCATTTGCTAAGAAATAATCTAGAGTTATTCTCCTAAGTTTTTATGCAGTTTAATTTAACAATCAAACTCACTAGGATCACGGTGCCGCATCGTTGGGCTCCTGTTTCCTTAATTTTTTAATCCCCTGACATGGCACCACTCCGTCGGGTCCAATCATCCATGGTTTCCATTCCTTGGCATGGTACCACCTCGTTGGGTCCTTGCGTCCATTCTTTCCATTCTCGACAGGGTACCGCATCGTTGGGCCCTTCTGCCACCATCTTTCCGTTTTGACTTGCGGGAACTCTTGTAGGGATTTTAGGAATCGTTACCATCCATCCTCCGTCTACATGCTATCTAGGGACTAATGGCGCTGAGGAGTGAGTCCGTTCTCACTGCGCGCCCCTCAACTCGTACGTGACCAGCTCCGTCGTGGCCCACCTCGTACGCCCTCACGCATTCCTCTTGAGCAAGCGGATTAATGCTTATCTGCTCATGCGTGGTATTCTTGTCGGAAGTCGACATCGTTGTCGCTTCCCCTGTGTGTGATTTACCCATACTCTACGACCCTTCATGTTCCTTCGTGTGTCCATTGGTGAACCGTCTCACTTGTTTCTACACACACTTCTCACAACAAATTATTAGTAGCACTATTCTCAACAATCATCATCTGGTTTCTAACTCTAGCATTTGTTAAACATTTATGATTTATTCAAACTGCTCATTCATCTTATCAAATATACATTTCGTCGCCAAATACATAATCACCATACAGCTAGTCGTTAAGCATTATCCATCAACATAATTTTCCATAGTCATAGCTAATCGTTTAACATATGCAATTATTTATTTACCTCAACAGTTTAGATACACATACTCAAAAAATAAGGTCAAAAGGTTATTTAATTAATGTTTCAATCGGTCAGGTCACTCCACAGGTGCCCTCAATGTCTATAGTAGTCTAGGGGCACTACATACACCCCTACTTATTTAGAACTTCGTCCCGAAGTTCAGAATAAAGGCAGAAAACTATGACGCTTCTCAGTTTCATCCTCCCAAGTCACAGAGCTAGGATTGTAACTGTCCTACTACACTTTGACTTGATCAATCAAGGATAATCATTAAGCAAGAACTAATCAAACAATTATACCACTCCAGACATATAATTTAATTGCTTAATTCATTTATCAATTATTGTCGTCATTCACATCTTCAGGTTTTCCTCAATCATTTAAGACATATCAAGGCTCAAGAGACCACTTTATCGAAGTTGTTCAGCCGGTTCACTCGACAGGTGCCCTTAAGGTCCACAACCATTTTAGGGGCATTACATACACCCCCTCTTATATAGAAATTCGTCCCGAAGTTAACTTTGTTCTCGTAATTTCGATGCTAGGCTTAACTTTAATTTCCTACTTTCATCTTCTTGTCATTCGTTTTTATTTTCTCAACAATCATGGCCATAAACTATATGGGTTGTAATCATTAGTCTTCTAGATCATCTAGTATGATTCCATTACATCCTCATGAATTCAATCGTAATTTCGCGTAGTGAAAATCCAATAATACATACAATAATTGCGAGTCTCATCTTAGGTTTCCTATATCTTCTATTCATCCGCACCGAAGATCAGTGATATCTAAATTAACTACATGTTATAATGTATCCATAGCCACACCATAGTTACTCAATCAACCCTTCGAATAATAAATCCGAAATAGAATTCAAATACGTTGGCTATCCTTTCGTCTAATATGAAAAGGTGAACGTCATACCATATTTGCTAAATTATAATCATAGGTTAACAAATCAAGAGAAGTTACAAAATATTCTGAAACCCAATTCCCAAAAGTCTACATCCAAAGCCTTAAATGTTTTAAATGTTTGTTGTTTCTCAACTTGACAGGATTCCAAGCATCAGAACTTAGCGGCTTAGTCGAAGATATAAATCCTTAATTCCCGGTCCTTTAGTAACATCATGTTTATGTAAGTATATATCTCAATATATAGACTACACCTCTTGTCAATTTTTACAATGGAGCATAATACAAAGGACCCTTTCTTTTGCAATTCTTTATACCCTACAATTTACATTTCAATGCATAGTCAATATAAACCAGACGTCTTAATCATACATAATGTTGCAATACAACAACCATTATATTTTAATTTCCAAAAATCGACAATATATTTAATCATGTTTCCATAACTTACAACTATAAATACACAACTCAAAGCATGTAGTCACATCATCTCATATCTCCCAATTTGTTCTATGTATAGAAACCTATATGTATCTAATTCCCCAACAATTATATCTCACCCCATCCCTTTTTCATTTTCAACTTCAAAATAGACCATAAGAATACTATCACATGGGATTATTATCAGCCAAGAATATTAATTGTATAGTAGGTAAATCTCCACAGTATCCTATAATAATTTTTGAATGCAAAAAATTCTTTAGATTTCTCACACACACATGTATATACACATAAATATATATTTATATTTTCCCAAATATATATATCTTTAAGCAATTTTTACCAATATTATATAAAGTATTTCAAAAACTATAATCCTATTATTGATCTAAATATACCTTGTTCAACTCATGTGATTTTGAAGACACATACTTCATCTCTAAAACTTTTGTATAATATACTTCTTAACTAAAAAAAGTAATCTCCCTAACCTAAGGGTTTTTCTAAACACTATTCCTTTTATAATATCTAATACTAAGCCTTTCTTCATGTTTTATTATACCAATTTTTAAGAGAAAATAATGATCTAAACCACCGTAATATTTAAGCCCCCTTTTTCTTAAGGTACATATCACAATTCAAATTCATAATAAAATGACAATTCAAGTTGACCACAAATTAAAGTGTTAATAGTGTATATAATATTCAAGAGATTTAATGAATAACTTACATATACATATTTACTCCTTAAAGTTAAAGTGTATTTTATAACTTAAAGTTAAAGTGTATTTTATAACTTACATATACATATTTACTCCTTTAGAGCAAACCTAAACCTTTTTATGGTGAAAAAAAAAATTGTATATATATATATATGCATGTACCTTTATAGAACTAAGAGCAATTAACTTTTAATGGTAAGAGTTCATTTTCCAATTTTATTCATTTACCATTCTTAGTGTATATAAATGAAGAACACCAGGTTAACTATATACTATTCTCACCTCATACACTCTATATTTATCTGAATAATTATTTACATTCATTCTTAGTTTCTCTACACCTGTATTTCTTATTTTTCTATCACTATATATATAATTACAAAGGTATTTATATAGGACTCCCATTTCATACAATTTAAAATGTTATAAGTGAAAGTTTTTAAATGCTCATTCGTTTTCCTATCTCCAAATAAAACATAATTACAAGTGTAACTATGTAAAGTTCCGGATTAATACACTTTGTAATTATGTGAAAGTAAAGGTCATTATCCTTGTAACGTCAATGACATATGAACTTAAGATATCGCACACTCTTGAGAGAGCTCGGCATGCAACTCAGGTATAGTTTTTTTTTTTTTTTTAACAATTTAAAAACACAAGATTAAACAACTGTAAATATCTAATATCTTAAAGAAGATGGGCCTTGACATGTAGACCGAGGCTGGACATTCAATACTATGCATGGGTTTTATGTTAGTGTGCCCCTCATTGACCGGAGATTCTCTCTGATTTAACAAGTCAACTGGTGAGTCAATGTTGTCTATCAATAATGCATTTAATCTTCGTCTACTAAATTTTCTTCGTATTCCAAACATTTATATGACACAATATGAACTTAACAGAACTTATTCAATTATTTATGCATTACAATTATAAATCGTATGTATTAGTGTGCCATTATCAAGCGTCAATCTTCACTTGGAGTTGAACTTCTCTCACACACTGGAAGCCGAGTTGACACTCCAGCTACACGCATAGCATAATGCCATCATCTGCCACTTGGTAGATATCGACCTTATCGAAACCAGAGGTCACAACACTTCATTCGATCACGCTTCCCCAACTATGGCTTAGACTAAGAAATGTATCATGCTTCTGTAGATTGTAGTTTGTAAATTTGACAGTGTGAGTAATGATCGGGATCTTCTTTCTGTTTACAGCTGACAATTAACGAGTGTATTCCTGAGATAATTCAATCACTACCAACCAACAGTAAAAGACTATAAGACATCCTATGCAGAGTGCCACGACGATCACACTCAATTGACACTTGTCCCACATATCACTGGAAGAGACCACGACTACATCGTAATTTACAACTGCTCAGTGAAGGAGAATATTATGTAAGCATGGCTTACAATGTGGCAGCTTCTTCAACAATTTTTTTTTTTTAAATCCCAAGTTTGCAGATTAGTGACCCTAGATTGAAGACGACAACCTCTCTGATTGTTCCCCGTTTGGATGTATTTTTCCATCCTCAATACAAGGTATAAGCAGGTAAGTGGAGAGTATTCTTGTAACATAATGATTCATATACTAACTTCTACACCATTTAGCATGTACCTAAGTATAATAGCACCGTTGATTATATTTTAAATCTCTGTAGCATGATGACTAACATAAGCCACAACCAGATGCCATTCACAGTGTTGACTATACGTGGCAGCCAACTATAAGTAGTAGATGAGAGAAGGATCTCATTGAGGTTAAGGGTGGATTACAACGAATTCATCATAATTCTTCCCTCGGATTCATTTCACACCAGTTTCGGCAAATCATAAGGATATCGAATAAGCAAAAGCGTGCAAAGGATTCGGTCAGTTGACTACAGCCTTACACACTAACCCGATGGACTGGAACTTAAAATTAACAACACGTGGATCAGAGTCCCAACCGCTCAGTCAATAAATTAACACGATCCTTTTTAGCATTGCTATTTCTAGGGATTTGTTATAGCTATATAACGTGGGTCCTAGTCATTCAAGATGACCGAGATAGAAGTACGCTGAGCCGGTGAATCACCCACCCAAGAGTTGCTCAATTAAAAGCCGAGTAGTGGCCGAGAACTTCCTTCAAGACGCCAACTTGCAGGTAGTTAAAGGGTATTAACTGGACGCTAATTTCATGCTTCATTTCCTTACCCACTGAAGTAGAGGTGCGGATTAATAGGACAGAGCTTCGGAACATAGAGTTGGAATTTACAATCAGGATTTGATTGCTAACCCACGGTGGAAACGTTTAGATCAGAGTCACGACAAACGTTTTCGGAGTTCAGCTCTCACCGAGATTTCAATAACAGGAATACAGAGTTAAGAGATAATGATGCCATGATCTGGGCAATTTCGGCGTTGATCAAATAGCTTGAGATCTGGCTCTATAGAAACCATCCCTTCCCCACCGAGATCGTAGCTAAAGGTTCTCTCCAGTCAAAATAAACCTAGATTGACATGCATACGAATTCTGGAATATATATATATATATATAGGGAGAGTGATAATTAAAGAAGTGAGAGTTTGAAATATTGAACTGACTCCAGACTTAAGATCGGATTTTAAGATGCTAATCATGGATGGTAACGCATTAAATGAGAGCTCCTCTGATGCTATTATAATGCTAGTACGAAATCACATACAGAGTTCAAGCTCTATAATCCAATCAAAGATGTTAATATGATAATCACGAACGGAATGCAAGCTCCAGATCCATTTTAAATGTCAATATGGTAATCACCACCAAATTCAAGCACAGACTCAATACAAAGGAGATTGAAATCGAATACATAGATCCAGATATAACAGAAATCGAATTCGAATGCTTCCGAATTTAGTTACAACAGGGATCGAAATTGAATACTGCAGATTTAAAACTACAGATTTATTTGGAGTTACAGGTCCAATTGTTAATTTGAGACAGGATACAGATCTAAGTCTGCGCTGGAGAACTGTGGATTGCAGAGGTCACAAGACATATGGTTATCTCATTGACGGAGATTGAAACGTATTTAGGAAATGAGATTTCAGATCTGGTTATAATTCGAGAAGGGTTACTGATCCATTTCTACGCATGGATCAGAGATCTTACTATCACGAATAGGCAGAGTGTAGAATTTCTGGGCAGTACCCTAAATTAAGATCAAGCAAACAGAATTGAATAAAGAACACGGTTCAGCATTAATCGAATAAATCTGGGAATGAATTCGATTGTTAAACAGGGATTTAAAAAGGGCGTACACAGGCAGGGTATCAGTTTTCTTGACAAAGCTTAAATTAAACAACGTTTTATACAGAGATCTCATTAAATGATTGTATAACACATTATCGATTCGTTTGAAATCAATATCATGGATCGAAAGGGATAGAGGAAGGCAGATCACAATTCTTCTTGTTCCTAAAATATAATTTTTATTCACAATTTGAACCATAAAAACATCACACAGTCCATATATTCACAATCGACAGAGGGTAGATCGAAATCTCTTTTTCTAAGCAAATGTAAACTCCTTCAAAATGTAAACAAAACTATATAATTGCAATCAATAGATAAAGAAATGTAACCTGTTCAGACGGTTGATTCAGTTGCCGTAGAATATTCGTTGTTCCAGTCTTTGCCATCGCTCAACTACAAGTCCCTCTCAACTTTGAGGACTTACCAAGAGACCCTTCATAAAAATATGAGTCCGGTGCCCTCAAGGCTCGACCAGCTCTGATACCAAATGTAGGACCCCTCCTTTAGGGTCCCCTTGAACTGAACCTGAAACTTTAATAACTTCATACAAACAAATTAGCCATTATAGTTATTGGAAAAATAAAATAAAAGAGTGAATAACTTAACAAAAATAAGCAAAACCTTAACCTGTCAACCCGATCCAGCTGGTGCATTGTTGTCTGCGTCTTCCATAGGATCCCTCCAACAAAGCTCGTTTAACCATAGGCGAAGCAACCGTTAGCTTCGCCACCCAACCATAGGCTCATGCTTTCAGTCGCATGGCCTCCCCCGAGCTTTGGGTCGTAGAGCTCACACAAGTATTTCAGAAATTCAGCTTGGGCTTCCCTTCCCACCAGGATTTCTAAGCCAAACCCTTAGATAGCAGCAAGTATTTGAGGCATTCGAAAATTACGATAATCGTCCAAATTATGGGCCCCTTACCCATTCCTTAAGCCTTCCTTATAAAGGGAAATCTCCTGCGACACATGTCGCTTCATGCATAATTAAATATTTTTAATTATTTATTTAATTAAAACACTCACCCATCCAAGTGTCAGTTTCTTTGGGAAGTGCACCTACATCCCTAAGTTTGCTCTAGTTTGTCCCCCAGATATTTTAATCAACTCCTAGCTTTTAGTTGACTAGGTGTCTAATCTATTTTGCTCCTAAATAATAATTTCTATTATTTTAAATGCTCAACAAAATAACTATTCATGTGCAAATGTCTAAGCTATTGTTATGCATTTGCTAAGTAATAATCTAGAGTTATTCTCCTAAGTTTTTATGCAGTTTAATTTAACAATCAAACTCACTAGGATCACGGTGCCGCGTCGTTGGGCTCCTGTTTCCTTAATTTTTTAATCCCCTGACATGGCACCACTCCGTCGGGTCCAATCATCCATGGTTTCCATTCCTTGGCATGGTACCACCTCGTTGGGTCCTTGCGTCCATTCTTTCCGTTCTCGACAGGGTACCGCATCGTTGGGCCCTTCTGCCACCATCTTTCCGTTTTGACTTGCAGGAACTCTTGTAGGGATTTTAGGAATCGTTACCATCCATCCTCCGTCTACATGCTATCTATGGACTAATGGCGCTGAGGAGTGAGTCCGTTCTCACTGCGCGCCCCTCAACTCGTACGTGACCATCTCCGTCGTGGCCCACCTCGTACGCCCTCACGCATTCCTCTTGAGCAAGCGGATCAATGCTTATCTGCTCATGCGTGGTATTCTTGTCGGAAGTCGACATCGTCGTCGCTTCCCCTGTGTGTGATTTACCCATACTCTACGACCCTCCATGTTCCTTTGTGTGTCCGTTGGTGAACCGTCTCACTTGTTTCTACACACACTTCTCACAACAAATTATTAGTAGCACTATTCTCAACAATCATCATCTGGTTTCTAACTCTAGCATTTGTTAAACATTTATGATTTATTCAAACTGCTCATTGATCTTATCAAATATACATTCGTCGCCAAATACATAATCACCATACAGCTAGTCATTAAGCATTATCCATCAACATAATTTTCCATAGTCATAGCTAATCGTTTAACATATGCAATTATTTATTTACCTCAACAGTTTAGATACACATACTCAAAAAATAAGGTCAAAAGGTTATTTAATTAATGTTTCAATCGGTCAGGTCACTCCACAGGTGCCCTCAATGTCTATAGTAGTCTAGGGGCACTACATACACCCCTACTTATTTAGAACTTCATCCCGAAGTTCAGAATAAAGGCAGAAAACTATGACGCTTCTCAGTTGCATCCTCCCAAGTCACAGAGCTAGGATTGTAACTGTCCTACTACACTTTGACTTGATCAATCAAGGATAATCATTAAGCAAGAACTAATCAAACAATTATACCACTCCAGACATATAATTTAATTGCTTAATTCATTTATCAATTATTGTCGTCATTCACATCTTCAGGTTTTCCTCAATCATTTAAGACATATCAAGGCTCAAGAGACCACTTTATCGAAGTTGTTCAGCCGGTTCACTCGACAGGTGCCCTTAAGGTCCACAGCCATTTTAGGGGCATTACAGTGTTCTTGGGAGATGATTCACTATCCAATATCATTGGACATAGAAGATTTAAGTTGAAGCTTGAGGATGGAAGGATTGGAATTCTCCCTGGAGTACTACACATTCCAAATCTAGCGAGAAACTTGATATCTATTGGAAATATGGATGTTGCAGGTGTACAGATTGTGTGTGGAAATGGAAAATGCAAAATGGTTCGAGGATCAATGGTTTTAATGAGGGGATTTTAAGAGGAAATTTGTATAGACTATTGGGAAGCACCATCATCGATGAATTTAATAGTATTATTGTGTCAGAGGGAGGAGATAAAGAAGAAAGAACCCTGACTACATCAGGTGGAAAGAGAATGCTATGGCATCAAAGATTGGGCATATCGGAGAAAAGGGACTTCAAGCATTACAAAGTAAAGGTATGGTTGAATGGATGTCTAAATGCACTCTAGATTTTGAATTTTGTGAACATTGCATATATGGAAAACATAATCGAGTAATATTTGCATCTAGTGCTACAAGAGCAAAGAAAATTTTAGAGTTAATACATAGTGATGTGTTTGGATCTGTTCATATTCCATCATTAGGTAGATCTGTGTATTATGTTTCATTTATAGAATATTTCTCAAGGAATACATGGACTTATTTCATTCGAAAGAGATCTGAAGTATATGCTAATTTAAAAGGATTTAAGGCTATTGTAGAGAATCAGATAGAAAATAAAATAAAAGTATTGAGGACATACAACAGTGGGGATTTCTACGGGAATGAATTCAAGGAATTATGTAAGACGTGTGGTATAACATGGAAAAATACTACTCCATACACACCTCAACATAATGGATTTGCAAAAAGGATGAATAGGGTGTTGATGGAAAAGGCAGGGAGCATGCTCAACAGTGCCAGGATAGGGAAAGAATTATGGGAAGAGGCACTGAATACTGCATGTTACTTTGTAAATCGATCACCCACATTAGCTTTGGTTGAAAAAAATCCACATGAGGTATGGACTAGAAATAAACCCTCTATTAAACATCTAAATTTTTTTGGTTGCGATGCTTATGTACATGTTCCAAAGGAGAAAAAGAGTAATTTGGAAAATAAAGCTGAAAATGTATCTTTATTGGTTATAAAGTCTGAAATGTTATAAGGTTTGGAATATTGTAACTAAGAATATTGTTTACAGTTGAGATGTTGTATTTATAAAGATCAAAGAAGTTCCTAGATAGGAAGTGACTCCACTAGAAAGTAACCAGAGAAAGTAGAGGTTGAGTTAGAAGATGAAGAGTCTGACTCAACAAAAAAAGCTAAATCAGAAGAAGAAGAACCTCATATCCAAGTTTTGAGGAGATCATCTCGTGGAAGAAGGAAACCATAAAGGTATCCCCCTCCTGATTTTCATCCTAATTTTGCTTTATATATTACTGATGATGATCCTAGAAATGTGAAGGAAGATATTGATTCAGAGGATAGCGATCTCTGGACGAAGTACATGGTTGAAGAAATGGATTCCTTAGACAAATGAAGCTTGGGATCTAGTTCAGTTTCCATTTAGAAGAAATTCGTTGGCAGCAAATGGATGTTTAAAAAGAAGTCGAATGCAGAAGGTAAAGTGGAGAAGTACAAATCCCTCCCGGTAGCAAGTTGGAAGTTTGATGTATGCCATGGTATGCACTAGACCAAACATTGCTCATGCAGTGGGATTTTAAGAAGGTATATGTCAAAACTGGAAAAGGAGCATTAGACAGTTGTGAAGAGTATGTTTAGGTATTTGCATGGAACAACATATAGTGTAATCTATTATCAAGGAAGATATGGATAGGATAGAGTGTTGAATGTACATAGATTTGTTGATGTTGAATGGGATGGAATCTGGATCAAAGAAGATCTACAAATGGGTATGTATTTAGCCTATTTGGAGGTGCTATCAATAGGATGAGTAAGAGACAGTTTGTAGTGGCACTATCAACTATAGAAGTTGAATACATGGAAGCTACTCATGTAAGTAAAGAGGTTGTATGGTTGCAAAGATTATGTTTGGACATTGGGTTTGAACAAAAAGCTCTAAGGTTAGATTGTGACTGTTGACACAAGTATTTTTGGTGTTGATAAAATATTTTGAGAAAAAAGAATCAAAATGATAGGATTATGTCTCTATGAATTGCTCCTATATGACCACGAAGTAATGAGGAAATGTATGAAGAAATAGGCACCAAGTTGAAAAAAGAGACATCACATACGATCATGGTATTTAAAACAAAATTCCTTTAGAATTGGAGAAAAGGTGGTTTCCGCAAAAGTTTTATAAATCGATGGCTTACATTCAAAGGAAATGGGATCAATGGTTAATCAGAATTCCATTGGGAAAGGTTCAGGGTATATAATGTGTTTAAAGTTAGCGAAATGACCGTTGGCCCAAGTTAAAGCGAGGAAAATATCAACGGTCATCGATCAACAGGTGTAAGATCGATGGACAACATCGATTTCGTACCATGAATGAGCACGAACATTGGAAATGTTAAGTGGTAGCGAAATCCAAAACCACTTACCACATGTCAACACGCTAGGATTTCACTGGTTGAAAGGTGGTAGGAGGAAACCACTTCCCATAGTTGCAAAACCACCTTGTTGGGGGTTATAAAAGGATAAGCGCGTGTGAGACGTGACACTTGTCATTCCACGCTTGATAACTTGGGCATTTCATGCATAGTGGGAAAACGACAGAACGACCTTTCCAAGTCACGTATTTCTAGGTAGGCCCTCAATTTCCTGGAAAATACTTAATATATTTATAAAATGGAAGAGCAAGGGGAACTGGAACTTCAGAATAGGGAATTTACTAAGTTAAAGGAAATTTTTGAAGACAGGGATGGGGATGTATTTGATACAATTATGACCAAGGGTTCAGTTAGTGAAATCAAGAATAGGTTGAAATGTTTACAGAAGCAAGGGATAGACATACATAATATTCATAGGTCTCACTTTATTTACTTTTGTCCAGAACAAACCCTAACTTTCCCATACTTTGTCTCCTAGTGCGCCATGAACTATTCCCAAGCCGAAAGAGTCATCGTGGATTCAAAAAGAACAAAAATCCTTTGTTCGATTAATTCCTCAGTCATTAGAAAATAATTAGAATTTCTTCCATCCTTTTCTTGGAACCTTGAAGAATTTGTCGAAGAAAACCTGATTGACCTATATAGACATTCTGCAGATGAGGTTAATGAAATATAGGTCAATCAATCATCATTAGGATTAGATGATGACAAATTTTCCTATGAATTCATGTTGAGTTTACTATTTATATTGAGTTCACATTCACCTAAAGTCGAGTATGTTCAGTATTTTTGCATTAAATTTGATGAATTCCTGGCTGAGAATATTTATACTCAGCTGGTGAATTTCCACGCAATGATACATTTCATATTCCCATCCTATTTAATGAAGATGTTTCTATTTTCAAGTGAAGAAACTTTACAATTCCCAGAAGCATTTTTTACCTCTGAAATTGAAAACAATGTATTCAATTACATGAATGTCATAATGTCAAATGTATATAGAACAAGTTTTCAAGAAAAATTACCTAGAGTTTTGCCAGAGATGAAAGATATGTTGCAGTTTAGTCCAGAGAAGAAGGTTGGTGATTGGTTCCTTTTGAAGGAGCACACTGTCATTAGGCTCTATCGTTTCATCCATGAAGCATATATTTTACCTGCCTTTTTAACACCAAGGATATTTGCTTTGGATTTTATCAGACAAAAATTTATTGTTGAGAATGAGCATTTTCTAAGTTTTAAAAAGGCCTTTGATATCAAATTTCCTATGAAGGTTGTCCCATTTATCATAAAAAAACAAGGCCACACTTTCAATTGTAGAGGAGCTTTTACAAGTAATGAATTTCAAGAAGGCTAAAGGTATAAATTATGATCCACATCATATAATATTACAAACAAGACAACAAAACAAAAGCAAGGATTTTTATCATCAGGAGGTGGATGGCTTAGCTGGAAAGGCTAATCTTTTAAAATATGAATAAGATGTAGAATTTTCTGATAATTTGCAGTCAAATTCTTCTGCATCAACAAAAATTTCAGTTATGTTAGCGCCTACTCCTAGCAAAATTGAAATTGCCAATAAAAGAAGTTTTCTGGGACCACAAACATGGGGGTAGAAGAGCAGGGAGAAAATAAAAGACTCAAAATAGATCCAGGAAAATAAGTGATTGAAATTGGAAGCAAAAAGGAAAAGAAAAAAAGAAAAAATTCAAGGTCCAGATATACAGGCACATGAGTACAGTTTCACAGAAGGAAAATAAGCTATTTCTAGTGATAAATACCAATCCAGGACTGACTTATATATCAAGTATTGTCAAGATAAAAAAGCTTCTTCTGAAAAAGTCAATAATATTTTTCCTAAATTCAAAGATATATTAGATAAAGAAGTTTCCTTGACAACTATTAGGGATCATGCAAAGAATACATTAAACTTGGAAGCATCTTCTAATGACAAGGTCACTGAGATGAAGATTAATTTGCATAAAATGTTCCATATAAGATTCATTTACATAGGAAAATTGGAGAAGTGATCTACATAGATTTGATGAAAGCTACTTTGAAGATTTAAAAGCTACAATCTATAGTGAGTAGATTAGAAACCCAACTAAAGAAAGAAAAGACTAAAAATAAATCCCATCAACAACAAATAAAGAAGTTACAGGTTGACTTAGTGGAAATGGATAAAGAACACAATAAAGGAAAAGCAAGCAAAAATATTTTGACTGAAAAAGAGAGTATAATTCAATTACTCAAAAAGAAACTTAAAATACCAAATACACAATTGATTCAGACATCAGAATTAACAGTCTTAGAACATGAAAGAGAGACTCTCTCTCAAGAGTTAGATGATTGTAAAGCAAAATTTCTTAAATCCACATAACAGTAGGCAAGTTGGGAGAAAAAAAGATCAGATTTTATGGCTCAAATTGATAATTTGAAAGAGAAACAGACAGATGTAGCAAAGGGAAAAGAAGGAATGGGGCAAGAGAGTGAAGAAACAACTACAAAAAGCTTGATTCAAGCTATGTCCTAGGTCAATCTCAAAGAAGAAGAAATTAAAGAATTGAAGATAGAGAATCAGAAATTAAGTGAAGAAATTTGGATAAAAGAGGAAGAGAAAAAATAATTTGAGAACAAGAATAAAAAATTGTTGGAAAAAAATGAAAAATTAATTTCACAAGTTACAGGATAACTCCCATTGCAAGTTGCAAGACATTTAATTTGGGATTTGATAATAGATGAAGCTACAAAGTTCAGACCATTTTTGAATTTTATGACTAGTAAAGAAACAATGGTGAATGAAAGTACACAGAGCTGTATAGTCATGAAAAAAACTCTAGATAAAAAGCCAAAAGAAACAACCAAGAACACAATTGATTTTCTCAATACTTTAACAGAAGATGATTTGAAGGCATTGATTATTAAAAATAGAATTGCAGTTATAAATTGGGCTAGAAGGATCATTGGGAAACATCATCATGTTGAAAATGTCCACGAAAAGGTAAATCAGATGAAGCTTTGTTATTTCAAGAATTTGTTTACAGATTTATTTCAGAAAGGACTTCCTTCCTTTTGGGATGAAGAAAAAAAATTGATTTCTCAAAATGACTACAAAGCTTTGTTATTCCAAATCTGAATGGATCATCAGAAATTTGAAGGCATGACTCAAGTTTTAATAGGGAAAGTGATAATGGAAAAGCTCACAATTTACTTTGAGATTTTAAATCAGTTAATGATGATAAGGGTGAAGTTACCTCCTATATCTTATGTGGATCACTATAATGTCCCCATTTCGACCCTTAGGATAGTTTGGGCTATAATGTAAATATTGTATGCATATTATGTATGATTCCTAGCGTGGAGCTCAAGGACAAGGCCCTGCTAGTGAACGCTAGACCTTGAAGAGGCAAGTATTTGATATTATGATACCCCTGTGCTAGTGAGCCATGGGAATTGTAAATATTCATTTCAATATAAATGCCCACAACTATCTATGCAGTGCAACAAGAGATGGGGGCATGATATTTACAAGGAATTGGGAGGGAAATATTCAAAACCTTGAGCCAATCAAGTCAAGCCAAGTGTCAATGAGAGAACCCATGAACCCTCAACTACCCATGTTGAATTTTGTGCCCAATAATTCATTTCTCCCAAGCGTTGGTTGAGGTAGTTAATGCCTTGGGAAATGGAGAGGTATGGCTGTCCAAATTCGAGTATGGACAAGCCACCCTTCCTAGAAATTCGTGTTTTGCTTCTTGGGAAATAAAGGAGCCACAAAATTGCTCCCCAAGCCATTCTTCACCAATCAGTTTTGTTCTCTCACGAGTGGGGAGTCACCTGGGTGTTTTCCCTTCACATTTTTATGTGTTTTCCCTCATTCTCAGCGGGGAGAAGGGAATTTTTATGTTGTATAACAGTGGGGACAGAAGGGGAATCAATTTGGGGTTTTATAGAGGCCATTTTGGCCCACTGAATGCTCATACATCTGTGGGAGAAATCGGTTTTCTTTCGTGGGGTTTATTCCCTCTTCCCACAATTCGTTTTAGGTGTGCAACGATTTGGGAAAAACCCCTAGACCCTAATTTGTAATCCATTGTTGAAAATGTGTATCCATGCCCAGTTTTTGAGTTTGTTGTGTGTAAGAGAATCTTGGGGATGAGATGGGTATCCATTGATTTGGTTGTGCTGAGCCTGAGAGTCCCTTTTTCCTTGTATATATCATGCCCAGTTCGGGGGTGGTCTCTGAGTGCTGAAAGAATATAGGCTGGACAGAGACCTATGGTTGGGTGGAACATTGCAGCGACATAGCTAGTTGCTTGGGACAACATTATAGCAAGATAACTATATTCTCTCATGTGTATTTACTTCTGCAATGATTTAATTGATGATTGTTATTCGAATGGTAGATGTATGTGAAATATGTGAACATGATTTTATTTATATGAACTATCTATGATGAAATGGGCTAATTTTTATAAAAGCCCAGATTTTGGTATCATGTTCCTTACCTTGCGTTAGATCCACGGGAGGAGACATGACAATCACATAGAAATGAAATTCTTGGTTAAAGAGATGACAAGTTATGAAATTCCTTCTACAGAAAATGGAAGACAGTCGAAAAGTATGGAAAATGAAATATAGTTTGCACCAATGAAGACACTTGTCCAAACAAGGATTTATGCCAAAGCTAGATTTGACAAAGAGAATAGAAATATGTTCTATTTCAAAGATTACAAAGACCATAATTTTGACAAAAATAGTCTAAATTTGTAATAAGTAGTTGAAGTTTTCTATTTTTGGAAAACATGGTAGTTAGGTTTTTCTCAAGGAGCCTTTTATGTATAAATACATGTTTTGCAATGTAATCAAGGGTTGAAACCTATGAGAAATAAACTTATTTGTACTGAGCATCTTCAAAGATAATAAAAAATTTCATAGTTAAGCATAACCTTCAGCAACAAATATTCATGTGTTATTATTTTACGGTCTGTATTTCTCTTTTCTTAATGTGAATGCCATCTCTGTTACCTATTTTCATTATGTTTTCTTTCATACTTGAATGAGAATGTATTGGGTCAAAATTCATATTCTTATTCTTTGGTTCATGGGATTCAAGTATCCATAAATATTTTCTTCTAAATTTGATATTGGATTCATCTTTATTTGGTTCCCAATATTAATGGATTGTTCATATTTCTTCTATTACCACATGAAAGCAAGAACTTGACTGTAAAAGGATAATTATCCCACCTTAGTGAAAAATAATATTGCCTAGACTCTATTTACGTTTAAAGATTCTTGGTTTTGACTCCATGCTCAATGGTATCTTTGTGTTTCATCCATCTGCACTATTAAACTATCTTTTAAAAATCTCTAGCCATTGCATTATTTCATTGAGAGAGCCCTCTATGGTAGGAAAGAAGCCAACTTCCCTCCTAAAGGTTGGTTTGAAAAAGTTACCTTGGAATTATCCTTCCACAACCAAAAGAGAAATTATGAGTGATAACATTTTGGTGCCGTTGTCGAAGAGTGAAAGTGAAAATATTCCCTGGGTAGAACGACAGATTAAAGAAGATCATATTTCTGTGGGCAAATAGGAATTTTGATATTTTACATTGGTTGTATTTTTCCCTAGCGACTTCAGTTAATTCAAGTAAAAGGCGACTCCAAAGAAGGAATTGTGGCTTCCAGCAAGATTTACACAAGAGGTAATCCTAATCCTCAACCATTACAAGTAGTGAAAAGTCCAGAAAATATTCTAAAAAAAAAGGAAAAGATCAAGAAGGTACATCTCAGTCAGAAAATTTGTTTCCTTTATTCAAGAAGAACTACTGAATATTGAAGATATTGATTTAAAAATAAAGTTTGAAAAATCCTTATTTAGGTCGAAATCTGAAACAGATTTAAGGGAAACGGTTATTGATCAAAATAGATTTCAGTCATATCTTTCGCAGTCTCTTTGGGAAGATTTACAAAAAACTGGAAAAGTAAAAGCAAAAGAACAGAAATTTCAAAATCCTCCACCACAAGTTCATAATTTTATCCAAAATCCTCATGTAATCATGGCTGCTAGGTTTGCTCCACTTGCCTTACCTGTTGTTCTGCATGAACTCCCCCAGAATTATGATCAGAGAACTACATTATATGATGGAGAGTGAAATTATGCAGCTCAGCAGCATATTGATAGGTTTAATGATTTTATTGATCTCGAAGAGGTAGACTATGGTGATGCAAAAATGAGATTGTTCGCTCAACATTTGTCTGGAAAAGTTAATAAATGGTTTAGAACTCTTCCTGCAAGATATGTTCCCTCTTATGATGAATTTGAAAGTCGTTTGATTGAAAGGTGGGAGGATAAAAAGAATCCTTTGCAAATTTTGACACAATATAACAATCTGAAAAAGGGAAATTTTGAGCATGTTCAAGAGTTTTCTTGTAGGTTTATGAGGGTTTACAATTCAATTCCTGTTGATATTCAACCCCCCGTAGGAGTTGTCAAACTACATTATGCATATGCATTTAATAGCAATTTTTCCTTAATGTTAAGAGAAAGGAAATCAACTTCTTTACCAGATATGTTGAAAGATGCAGTAGAAGTAGAAGCAAACTTGATGGCATATGGAAAGATAAAAAAAAAGTCAGAAACAAATAAAAGAAAAACAAGAGAAGAAAACCAAGCTTCAACTTCTTCTTCTACTGATGCCAAATTTGATGTTATGATGAATACTATGGAAAGAATCATGGATATATTGGCCTTAGAGAATAGACCTCAAAACATGGATCAACAAGAAACACAAATTAGAAATCCAAAGTTTAGGAGACATGTTCCTCCACGGATAAGACAGAGAGATCCAAGAGATCAAAGAAATCAGAGAAACACAGAAGATCAACAAGTGAGGCCTCCTTTCCTTGAAAATTTTGTTAATGAAGTACTAGAGTAAATGGAACCATTGGAAAATGAAATACATCATTTTGATATTGTTGAATCTAAATTCTATCTAACAAAAGAAGAGCATGACATGTTTTTCCAAGAAGGAGAGTGTAATAATTCTGAATTAGAAACAGAACAATATCAAATGGGATATCAAAATGTTGTAAATGATCTTCAGAGAAATATCAATCTCGGAAATAGAGATGTAGTTGTAAATAAAGGGAAAAATCATGTTGATCAACCTTCAGTGAAAAAAGGAAAAACAAAAAGAAGATATTGTGAAGAAGAATCCGGAAAATAAGAAAGATATAGTCAAACAAAATCATAAAACACTTGCTCCTTTCAATTTACAGAGTGAGAATTCCAAAATTAAAATGTCTATCCCTTTTAATGAGTTATTAAAGAATAATGAATATAAAGAACCAATTGTAAGGATAGTAAAAAATGAAGAACAATTCCAGCCTAATACATTAGAATTGAATGGTGATGCTCCAACTATTCTTCTTGGTACCAGAGCAGAATTGAATGGTGATGTTCCACCTTTTTATGTTTGTTTAAATGTCCATGATATGATTCTTCATAATGATATGCTTGATTCGGGGGCTTCACACAATTTAATGCCAAAGGTTGTGGTGGACAGTTTGGGTTTGGAAATTACAAGACCATATAAAGATTTGTTTTCCTTTGATTCTAGGAAAGTCAGATGTTTGGGGTTAATTAAATATTTGGTGGTTACCCTTACTCAGATTGCAACCAAGAGTATCATTATGGATGTAGTTGTTGTTGATATTCCTCCAAAATTTGGTATGCTATGGTCAAGATATTGGGATTCAAAATTAAAAGGAACTTTACAGATGGACATGTCTTTTGCTACAATCCCACTTTTTGGAGAACAAAGAAAATTATACAAAGAGAAAAGACTTGCATATGTGGTGAGTAGTCAAGATAAACCTAATAATCATCCAATTTATGTAGTTGATACTGATTTGGGTTCTTCTATCTTTTATAATGATTTCCATTATGAAGAAGAACAATCAATTTCTAAAAAACGGAGGGAAAATAATGATGTTACCAGAGGACAAGAAACCCTTAATAAAAAACAATGGGCTAAGGGAGTATCGACGGTGCATTTTGATGGGTCAATAAGAAAAGAAGGGGCCTGTGCATGTGTGTGGATAATATCTCCAAATCGAGAATTCATGGTATACTCTTTTAAATTGAATTTTGAATGTACAAATAATTTGGCTGAGTATGAAGCTTTGATTTTGGGACTCAATGTGTTGAAAGATTTAAAAGCAAACAGAATTGATGTGTATGGAGACTCTAAATTGGTGATTAATCAAGTAAATGGCAGTTATCAAACAAAACATCCAAGGATGAGAGCATACAGAAATGAATTTTGGTATATGCTTGGAAACTTTTTTAATGAACACAAACCAATGGTGGTTCCCGTAATACAAAATTCAGTGGCATATTCTTTTGCTACTATTGCTGGTGCTTTTAAAATTCCTATTTTTTCAAATAAGAAGTATGAAATTGAAGTTATCAATAAGCCTTCTATTCCTGATAATTCAAAATATTGGCAAGTTTTTGAAGATGCTTTACAAATTAAAATATTTTTAAAGATGTCAGATGAATTTGCTAATACAGTTATTGATGATGAAAATTAGAACATAGAGAAGGTTGTAAGAGATGAAAATTTTCCATTTGAAAATGAGGAACAAGAGAAGCTTAAAGGTACAATTGGAGGGAAAGAAATTATTCAACTCAAAAATAATTTTATTCCAAAAGGGCTTATACCTTTAGAAAATTTCTTTGACATAAATGATGTAGCTAAAAACCCAAAGGTATTACCTCATGAAAATTATATTCAAGATTGTAATGTTGGAATAGAAGAACCAAAGTTGGTGAAACTCTCAAAAAAAATTCCATATGAAGAAAAGAGTAAATATATGGAATTAATGAAAAAAATTAGATGTCTTTGCATGGAGGTATGAAGATTTGAAAGAATATGATACATCTATTATCCAACATACAATTCATATTAAGCCAAATGATAAACCTTTCAAGCAGAAACTCAAAAGAATAAATCCTATGTTGCTCCTAGTGATTGAAAAAGAAATAAAAATTTTATTTGATGCCAAAATTATAGTTTCTCTCATATTTTCAAAGTGGGTGGCAAACTTGGTTCCTAACAGGAAAAAGAATGGAGAAATAAGATTATGAGTAGATTTCATAAATTTGAATAAAATGTCTATAAAAGACAATTATCGCTTGCCTAAAATGGATCATATATTGCAGAAAGTTGGAGCAGAAAGAATATCCATGATGGATTATTTTCCGGGATATAATCAGATTAAAGTTCTTCCAGAAGACAAAGAAAAAACAACATTTACAACACTTTGGGGAACTTTTATGTATGCAAAAATGGCATTTGAATTAATGAATGCAGGAGAAACATTTCAAAGAGCGATAGATATTGCATTTGCTGAAGAAAAGGATAAATGTGTAGTAGTTTATATGGACGATATCATAGTTTATTCAAAATATGATGCAGATCATTTAAAACACCTTGAGAAAGCATTTTTGAAATGCAAAAAAAAAGGTATATCCTTAAATCCCCAAAAGTCTAATTTTTCCATGCAAGAAGGTAAATTGTTAGGACAAATAATATCAAAGGATGGTATTAAAATTGATCCCGACAAGGTGACGGCTATTCGGAAGATTGGAATACCAAGATGCAAAAAGGAAATCTAGTCTTTAATTGGAAGAGTAAATTTTTTAAGAAGGTTTGTTCCAAGCTTTGCATAAATTTTGAGTAATATTGCAAATATGTTGAGGAAAGATAATGAGATTAAATGGAATAAATAAGCTAAGAAATATTTTAGTGATATCAAGAAATCATCCCAAACTTTTCAAAAGATTTTATTATATTTTATTTTGCTTCAGAACATACCATAATTGGTGTACTATTACAAAAGAATCAAGAAAATGCAGAATGACCCATTTCTTTTTTCAGTAAGATTTTAAGAGATGCATAATGAAAGTATGATATCATGGAAAAGCAATCTTATGCATTGACTAAATCATTAAAATACTTCAAGGTTTATATTTTACATTCACATACATTTTCTTATGTTCAACTACTGTTGTTAAAGATATTCTCTCTCATCCAGATCATGAAGGAAAAAAAGATAAATGGACTGTTGTGCTATTGGAATATGACTTGGAAATTAAACCTACAAAGTTGATTAAAGGACAAGGTTTAGCTAAGTTGATTACATAGTCAAATTATGATTCTTTGAATATAAATTTCATTTCTAATATTTCAAATGAGCCAACTTCAGATTTGCAAGTACTCAAAGATTTTTCTTTATCTCCTTGGTACAATGATATTTTCTATGTTTTACAAAATTTGCAAGCCCCTCCAGAATTAAGAAAAACCAGAGCAAGATCTGTGAAACTAAAATCAACAAAATTTTGTATTCTAAATGATTTTTATATTGGAAATATCCAGGAGGTATTTTTTTAAATTGCTTACTTGAAAATGAAGCACAACAAATCATGAAGGAATTCCATCAGGGAGTGTGTGGAGGTCATCATTATTGGAAAGTAACACTCAATAAGATTTTGAGGGCAGGTTTTTATTGGCCTACTATATTTTCTAATGTTTATAAAGAAATTACAATTTGTCATGAATGCCAATTTTTTTATGGAAAAAGGAAACTTTTTCCTTTACCCTTGAAACCAATCTTAGTAGAGGCACCTTTTCAACAATGGGGATTGGATTTTATTGGAGAAATCAACCCAAATTATTCTGGTCAACAGAAATGGATCTTCACTGCCACAGATTATTTTATAAAATGGATTGTTCATCTTTTTTCTATTAGCACCTGAAAGAAAGAAGTTGACTGTAAAAAGATAATTATCCCGCCTTTGTGAAAAAGCATATTTCCTAGACTCGGATTACCTTTAAAGATTCTTGGTTTTGACTCCATGCCCAATGGTTTCTGTGTGTTTCATCCATCTGCACTATTAAACTATCTTTAAAAAAAAATCTCTGGACATTGTATTATTTCATTGAGAGAGCCCTCTCTAGTAGGAAAGAAGCCAGCTTCCCTCCTAAATATTGGTTTGAAAAAGTTACCTTGGAATTATCCTTACAACCAAAAGAGAAATTCTGAGTGATAACAATGATGTCAGAGTGCAATATTCCTAGCAAAGAACCATCTTATCACTCAAGAACAAAGAATATTGATGTGCAATATCACTTTGTAAGAGACATGGTTGAAAGAAAGAAGGTGTTACTGGAGAAAGATGACACTTTGAAGAATGTTGCAGATTCATTGACAAAATATGTGAGCATTGAGAAGTTATATTCGTGTAAAGGAGCAATGGGAATTCATGCCCTGGATTTCTAATCCAATAAAGTATCGTTCCCCCTGTATGCAAAGAAAAATACAACTGGGAGAATGTTAGGTATGTGTTATATTCTTTGCATGTGTGTGGGGGGGGGGGGTGCATCTTTGACTGTGCACCTAATGATCCCCTCCATCAAGTGATTTTTCATATGCACCGGGTATTTCACGTGGCACTAGCTCAGGGGGGAGGGGGGGGTATAGTGGGGGGGTGCCGATGTTGTCCCCTTTCCATGAAAAGAGTTCGAAATGTTTTGGGCTATTTTGGGGTTCTTTCTAAAAATATGTAATTTAATCCCGGTTCAGGAAAATATAATAGATACCAATATTAATACTGAAACAAAAACAGAAGCTTCTTTAGTAAAGGAAAATTTGGATTTGGGAAAAAATCTGATGGGTAATTGGGGTTTGACTAGGTTTTGGAAACTTTCTAATGGACAGGGAAACATAAAATGGGGATTTCAAAAGCGGGTGAAAGAATGGGAAAATTTGTCAAAGAGGGACAAAGAAGCAGAAATAGGAAAGGAACACTCTGGCAAAATTTGAAGGTGATTGGGTGAAAATCGAAGAAGTTATGGAAAACCCTAAAAATAGATAAATGTGGGATTTTCGGCTTCGGGAAGTGGAATTTGGGATAGGGTCCTCAGGAATGAAATATGAAGAATGGGATTGTAGGGGTGTCTGTGAATTTTCAAGGAAATTGATTTGCAACAGTTCTAAACAGATGTAATCTGCTATTTATCAGCTGAAAATAGATATGGACCCCGGGTATGCTTGGCTTCCTAATGGTTCAGGGGATTCACTCAGCCACCAATGTTGCTTGATGGCTTGCGTATTGGGGCAGTACCCCTAACTCCACAGCTCAAGTAAAACTGATAACCGCTTTGCCACAAACGACAACTCTTGGCTTACCTCACGGGTGGGAACTAGTCAATTAGGTAGGGGTCGTTGTCCTTTTCGCTGGCAGGTCCTCTAAATGGGATAGCTACTTTGGGGTTCCTGTGGTACTCCTCACAATGAGGTTTAGGGCTATGCCCAAGTACTTCCCACAGATAAGCAGATGGGAATTATTCCCAGATCTGAACCTGTAATTGAAAGGAACAATATAGATGCGAAAAAAAAAATTGGCAGAAATTCTACCCAACGAGCCCAAGAAAGTGCTCTGATACCAGATGTGAGGAACCTCCAACAAAAAATTAATTAAAATGCACGATATATCAGAAATAACATAACACGGAATAGATTTATTGATCGCGGGCCACTTCGAGGGGGCAACCTCCTTTGAGCAAGCTCAATACAAATCAATTCTCGATGTCTTCATTGGCCTCAACACATACTTATATACTAAGTCTATGTGCCAATAATATGGATCAATACCATGGAACATATAAAATACTATGGGACGACATACAAAGCATATGTGTCCAATACCATGGAACAGATAATACTATGGACTAATACAAACTAAGGACCAATACCATGGAACAGATAATACTATGGGCTAATACAAACTAAGGATCAATACCATGGAATATATAATACTATGGGACGACTTACAAATCATATGCGTCCAACAACAATATACTAACAAAGTAAAGAGAAGGGTTGACATGGGTTCCTAACATAGATTTACATTAGATTAGTGAAAAATAGAGCAAGGTTATTCTACAAGAATTACATTAGAATACCTCTCTTCCTCATACCTTCTTGGAATCCATAAGATTCCATGCTTGCTTGGCTTCTTCCCCTAAGAAACAAGTGTTTTCCTTCATCATTCCCAAGTTTTTTTAAGACAAATTAGAGATTTCAAAGGACCCTTCCCAAAGGGAGTGTTCGTTGCCACCTTATAAGCTACATTGCTCAAGGTTATACCATTGTACACATGCATTTTCATTGGACAATTGCAATTTGTTTGAATTTTATCTCCATTTGTTATTTACATGTCATTTTAGTAATTTTAATTGTCAAAGTAGCTCCTATGCTTGGTTTTATTTGTTTATTTGCTTCGACACATTAGTATTTGTCACACTAACCATCTCATGATATGTTGTCTTGTTTGCAACCTACAAGGAAATAAAGGCTTGCTCGCCATTGAGCCATTTTCCCCACAACAATATATGTTATTTAAGCAAGAACTCAAGCTGTAGAAAAAACCCAAGGTTTGAATTAAGTAAAGAGAAAGAGACTTACCTAGAATCACTCATTGGAAGGTCTTTATTATTTAGGTTGCCCAGGAAGAATAGGAGAAGGAGGATCTTGAGCTCTAAGAAACCTACACACAATCAACCAAGAAACACTACTATATCCTTGTATAGAAATCATATTCTACTTACTTAAACAAGAAAGGATACCAAATCCAAAATTAAGGTTCATTGAGATAAATGTGTGAAAGCAACAGGAATCAACGAACAAAATTTCGTTGGATGAGGAGGAGGATATTCTAATACAAAAAGAAATATTATATCCGAATTTTGTAAGTTTTAAACATTTTCAACTGAAGTAATGCTTACATATTCTTAAGAAAACATAAAGTAAACAATGACACACACAGAGAGTACATTGATAATTCCTTGGAACCCCTTCCGAAATTCCAACAAAACTTAAAATCACACATCTCTCGTATTTCTTATATTATTTCATCATTATAATACAATATTTAAATATGTTGTATCATTCAAAAGCCCTAATCTATTAACTTAAATTAAAGTAAAACGTAATCTCTTAAATAAAATTATATTAATATATAAATGATTTCATATTAAAAAAAAATCATTTGGTTCACAGCCCCGGAAGATGGTCACCTAAAGGGGCCTCACCCTGTCGGCTCTGGGTTCAGGAGCCTAACCCTAAAGGACCTAAAGAATTGAACCTCTGACCTCGACTACTACAGTCTTGGACTCGAAAACTCCAACCAATTGAACTACCCATCTACGGTCTTGGACTCGAAAACTCCAACCAATTAAACTACCCATCGGGATTAATTGTTTCATATAAATTAATACTAATCATTTTCAATAATTAATATATCATTGATATAGACTACCTAACCTTTAGTATAGTATATTATTAATACATACTACCTAACCTTCTTAATCTCAAGTTGATATTGATATTGCTATAACATATACTAGGCATCCTAGTTGCTATATATTAAAAATGACAATATCATTAGTTGAAACATCTCATATAAGCATACGAAACCTTCCTAGTCTATGATTGATGTTTGATATTGCTATGGCATATATTATATCATAGTCGTACATGTTGAAATGACAATGCCATTGGTTTGCAATGTTTGATATTTAAGTGTGCATTTTTAAATATTAGAATTAGATTATAGTATAATTATTTAATTAAATTTATTATTACTTAAAAATAAATAATTAATGAATATATGATTTTAATGCAACTAGCGACTTAAATCGAAATATAATAATTAATGAAAATCATTCAGTTATTTATTATTATTAAATAAAATATTATTAAATTTTATTTAAAGTGAAAATTTTTAAATGAACAATAATATAAGTTTTTAATAGCTTTAAAATCAATATTTTTTATTTTTAAAATTATATGTTTTATAATAGAAAATAGAAAAAAAATTATAATGAGAGTAGTGAGGTGCTTACAATCACTATGGGGAGATGTGTAACATAACCTAATATTCACAGTATGTACCAAAAATAAAAAATAATTAAAAAAATTTATGTTAACTCATAAAACAAAAAATAAAAACCAAATCCATTGAATGTAGCATGGATGATTGGAAGGAATCCCCACCCAAGTTCAATTTTTATAAGTGACAATTCTTATAATTAACATGATGCAGATAATTATGATTGAGTGGATTAAAACTAGCTGAGATTGGTAACTCAGAGATACAGACATAGGAAAGTGAGAAAGTGAGAAAGTGAAAAATGAGTTTCAAATTAAAGCCATAAAATATGAAAGGATTGGATATAAAACATGTTAAAATTAAAGTAAAAAGAGGAACATTACGATATGTGGGGAATAAATAAATGAGAAAAGGAAAAAGGAAAAGGTAGGAGTATGAGCAAATGGTACTCATAGATAAGAAAAAGGAAAACCCCATAAAGGTAAGGAAATAAGTGTAAGTAAATGTGGGTAAAGAGGATCTAGCAAAGGTGGTCAAGAATGAGGACATAAGGGAAATATATATAGATGTAAAGTAATAAATGTATGATTTGTGGGGTTTTTTGTTTAGTTATTGGCTACTCTTTTCAATGTATATCTTCTTGGTATGGCAATTCATTATAGGAATGCTTTTTCAATTACTCAGAATCAGAAAATGGGTGAATTGGTTTGCTTCATAGTAAATTTGGAAATCCATGAACACTCATATTTTTGAAGGAAAACCTATAAACCTTTAATGGTGCGTTGGAAAGGCAATTGCAGGTTTCTTAGAATTTTTCGACTCATCATCGACTCTTAAACCGATCCATCCTAGGAAAATCCGCCTACATCATCCTCTCCCTTCGGGTGGCTGGGCTAAATTTGATGGCACCACTCAGGATTATGCCAGGATCTGTGGTGTTGGGGTTTATATAAAATTGGATCATAAGAGATATATTAACTTATGGATGAAGGGGGGCCTAGTACAAATACAAAAGGTGAATTGTTGGCTCTTTGGCTCCTTCTATATTTCATCAAAATTCGGAATATTGATATGTAGATCATAGCTAGCGACTCTCTGTCCATTGTCAACTTGGCAAAGGGCACTAGATCTATCAACCCTATGGTTCTCAATCCATGGAAGGAACATGTTTCTCATTTCCTAAAAGATATTCCACAGGTTCAAGTTTTCCATATTTTCTGTGAGGACAATCTCTCGGCTGATGAACTATCCAGTCGGGGCTTGGTCGTTGAGGAAGGGCATATCCACTTCGAAGAATGGGACAATCTCTATTTGCTAGAGTCGGGGGTTTTGGATATTTTCCACCTGTAGACTCTTCATTTTTGCTTATGCTTTGGATCTCTTATATTTTTGTATATTTGTATATTATCGGCTTTATATTTTTTGTATATTGTCTCTCTGACTTCGGGATGATCCTTCTTGTTGGATTGAGCTTTTTTGGTGGTTGGTAGTACATTATAAATTCTCTTCGGTGCTTTCTTGGGGTCTGGACTAGTTAGTTGTTTTGTATCTATTGTTCTGGACCAAGTTGATCACATTAGTTGTACCATGGACATTATATTGATCTATTTTCTATATACTTTTATAATTGAAAGTGTAATTATTTTACTATGTGAAAAAAGAGATAATAAATAATATGTGTTTATGTTTGACTAAATTTATATCCATCCTTATCATTAATATTGTTAGGGTTTTATTCAATTTCTATTACTCCCCTCCTTAATAATATATTGGGTGGAATTTTGTTGTGCTCTAATCAAGATTTTATAATTGAAAGTGTAATTATTTTACTATGTGAAAAAAGAGATGATAAATAATATGTGTTTATGTTTGACTAAATTTATATCCATCCTTATCATTAATATTGTTAGGGTTTTATTCAATTTCTATTAGCCCCCTCCTTAATAATATATTGGGTGGAATTTTGTTGTGCTCTAATCAAGATTTTACTTTGATAAATAAAATATGGTGTTTAGTGTATTTGGAAAATTTAGTAATAGTAAATGTGGAGGGTTTAATTATATAGTGTCAACATATTATTTTGGATTGGATTGGTATTTATGGAATGACATATTTGATCAATAGACGCGCATTTATATATTTTAGGGCTTCATATATAAGAGTTTATCTAAATTCCCTACAGAAATAAGTGGAGTTATGTAGAAATCACAAGAATATAGGTTTTCATATACTCCTTAGTATTGGATTATGTCAAATTTTATTTTATAACATGTTAAGCATGTAATGGGCTTTGAAGATTATTTTGGACGCTTTTTTGTTGAGAATTTTGACAATTTTATCCATAGGTTGCTCATAGATAAACAAAATATAAGCTTGAGAGGAAGTTAGTTGAGGTTTGAATAAAGAAAAAATTCCTATATTTAGAGCATTGGCTAATTTTATCTCATTAACATTGACAAACAATTAAAATATTTAGTTTAGAGAAACTAGGTAATATAATTTTTATTTTAATAAAATTACAACGAAGTAGACCATGATAATTTGTAGCCCTAAATAGAATGCTTAACTTGTTTGTAAACTAGTATTCATTACCAAGGAAAAAAAGTAATAATGTAACTAGGGTGGTTAACAAGTCAAAATAAAATAATTTTACCATTAAATATTTATGTTTTAAAAACTTTGGTTAGATTACATTATTACTAATACTACAACTTACATTGTTAAAAGTTCATGCCGCAAAACTAAAGCCAACATAAGCTACATTAATATTAATATTTTAAAAGTTAAAAATTAAATATATCATCAAACAATATTATCTAAAAAAATTGTAATTGAACAAGATAGATAGAAATAAAGTTTCAAGTCTTATCTTTAAGTGGGAGCCTACCTGTTTTTTTATCGCACACAACTTTGGTACATGGATTGACAATGCTAATTTTATGTGTAATCATAGGATTGGAAATACATCTACACAGAGACTTGACATTGCAGCCTTGTCTTCCTATTGTCGGTGCTAGTACCTCCGTGACTTCCTGCATGGAAGTGTCGTGGCAAATTGTGTAGTGTTCTCGTGTGTAATGCATAGCGTTTCCCATGTACAGATGCCTGAAGTAGCATAATGGCCTCAAAAAGAGACCAACAAAATGCATACAAAAATTTAGTATATATCGCTTTGAAAAATGTGCCATACAGCGTTAGAGTTAGTTTTTTTTTCTTTGCTATCATCTCTAAGCCGAGATCAATATAACAACTACCAATATTAATACTGAAACACTATATTGATTTGGAAAATGTGCCATACAACGTTAGATTTAGGTTTTTTTTTTTGCTATCATCGCTTAGATTCAAAGGTAGATAGAAAACCCTTATACTACTAACGCCAATGGGTAAAACTGAGGTTGCCAATGGGTAAAACTGAGGTTCGATTGAAAGCCGAGATCAATATAACATCTACCAATATTAATACCGAAACCCTTCATTGCTACAGCTTCAACTTACCTGCCAACTAGCCAGTGAACTCGAGACCACTTCTGCATTTCCAGAAAGATAAGGATGCTTAAAGGAAAGGGTATCCATTCATTCTCATAGTGGAGATGCATAGAAACAAGCCCCTGCCTTTAGTGTTTGTTTTCTATTAGTTAAAGAAACAAATCTAGAGCTAAGAGGAACTTAGGGCTAAGCCAACTAGCACAAACAACCATTAATTGTCTACTGGGAGGTGTGCTCCAATAAATATTGTTCGTTGGAACCTAGGGTTAGATGACACTAACAAGTAGTCTTCTACACGAAGAAAATATCTGAGCTTCATGATTCAAGTTGCAGCTGCACATATATCTAATATGTATTATACTAACCAGGTGCTAGTAATCTATGTGTGGCCTATGGATAGTACTTCCTTAGAGATATTGGTCAGTAACACTACCATGTGCGCTAAGAATTAATGGTTTCTAACTAGTATTGAGTCATTGACGATAGATAGTAAGCCAGGTTTATTATAGTATTAAACAACAGACTATGTTCGTTACAATGTCCAACCACATGTTTCATGCTTCTAGCTTTAGACCTTATGGAGTTGATTATGGCATTTTCGAGCACGTGAAAATAATTTGCATAAGTTGTTTATAATCACCAACAATATAATCTTTCACAAACGTAATTGGCTTTATCATATTGTGTAGCTCACGAAACATGGTGGGAAGATGAAAAGTTCCAATGTAAAGTTGAAAGCTCTCATCCTCAATACGAGAAAGATTTATAACATCATTGATGAGTATGGCAAAAAATATACTTTAAGATTGTCTCCACCATGGACCATTGTTCAGGAGTCAATTATGTCTCTTAAAGCAACGGAGAAAGGGAAATGACAATGGTGTTCCTTGGTTTTGATTAGTACAAAATGGCCATTGAGCCTGTTCTACATCATGAGCTTGATCCAATCACTTTCCATGAAACTGATACTACAAAAAAGCATATGCATAATACAAAGACTCATTGGACGTAGCTTTAACTTATAGCATGCCAAAGAGTCATCATTATTACGTTTAATAAAACTATTGATAAGTTAACTGTCTTTTTTCTAATAGTTTTCACAGGATAGATAGAGCTTCAAACGAAGCTAAAAATAGCATAACAACTAATCCATCTAAATTGATTTTAAGAAACCAAATTGAATACAAGTCTTATCAATCATGTTCACACAACTACCCATTTCTATGCAAGATTCCTAGCCAGCTTATTTATAATATCTTCATTTTAACTTGTTTTAAAAAACTCTCAATATAAAATTAGAAATTAGTTTATATTTATTTCACAAGAAAAAGATTAATATTTAAAAATAAAATTTGTTATATTATATCCCTAATGTTACCCATTTCTATGCAAGATTCCTAGCCAGCTTATTTATAATATCTTCATTTTAACTTGTTTTAAAAAACTCTCAATATAAAGTTAGAAATTAGTTTATATTTATTTCACAAGAAAAAGATTAATATTTAAAAATAAAATTTGTTATATTATATCCCTAATGTTATTAAGCACTATATTTCACACTTGATTTGACATTTATTTTCACCACCAAATAACTTGTCTCACTTTGTTAAGATTTGGAATTGATTTTTAACCACGGAGATCACTTTTATGGAGTTCCAAATTCATGAGAGTTTGAATAATAAACATATACCATGACCATTTCAAATCTCAAGGACTGTTCCTTTCCAGGTATGATTTTGGGACTACGACTGTGAAAGTTTGAAATTATTTTCTGTTTATTTGGACGCCATAACAATATTATATGTGGCATTGGTTAATGACGATCCATAGAAGAACACTAGGATTCATACGAAAACTCAGATTCATACGGTTGGCTTAAGACTTGAACAAAACTTGGAATCCTTTAATTTCACACGTTAAACGAAAGACAAAACGTTTGCTATGGGGAATGCCTTTGATAGTGCGTTTGGGCCGGCATACATAAAGATGGAACCACAACTTTTTGTTGCTACACTATGAGAAGAATATGAGCAATGTTGGAGTTAGAAATGTATCTAGAACAAAGAAATACCACCAAATTCTCTTCTTCAACAATGTACCCATTATTGCTCTTAGAGTTGAAAGCTAATCTAACTGGGATTGAAATCGTTTTCCTTGTTTCCAAGAACATATTAATTAATGAACACAAAACGCCACATAAATCTCGATGGCAAAGCCCGTGTTGGAATATATTAATTATATCCCTTGGAAGGTAATAATGTCTTTGTATTATGTCGGAGGTTATCCACAATCTTATGTAAAAGAGTAATACATTATATCCCATATTCATTATGGTAAAGTATACTCTTGATATCCATTATTATACAAAGAGATGTTATTATGGAGAATTATATTATCCCACATGCAATATTTGAGAGTAATTCCTCCACATCTCTTGGTATATAATAAGATCAAGGGAGTCACATCACAATATAGTGAACAACGTGATGGTATAGTGGTATATGCTCATAGATAGTATCAACACATGGTATTGTGATCACAAGCTTTGCTATATTGTATTGGGGTTATTTGTAGTTGCTCTCTTGTAAGATAGAAGCAAATTTCTAGAGATAATAGAAGACAACCTTCCCATGGACATATCCCAATTGAGTGAACCACGTATATCTGGTGTATTCTTTTCCTTGTTCTATTTTTGTTCTTATTTATGTTGATATGTTATCGATAGCTCAGATATGTAAGCTAGTTTAGCTAGATCTATAGTTCTGACATGGTATCAGAGCTGGTTGCTATGATCTAGAAACTTCTATAGCTTTCAATCAATAACTATTGTCATCTGGGCATTGGTTTTTTTTTAGATTTGCTTTCTATCTAGTATCCATTAGGCTTCTATTCAGATATGGGCATGCTTCTGCAGTTTTTTTATATAACCCTAACTTTGTTGTGTATATTTTTGCAGAAATTTTTCAAGGGTTTCTTGAATTTTTTTTGTAGATCTATATGATATTTGGCTTCTCCTCAAGGAGATCTATCTTTCGGTTGTGAGATCGGCAGTTTTCATCCAAGTTGGCATATTTTTTGCAGGTATCTGTCTTCGGTATAATCAGCATTGTTTTCGGCCTAAAACTGGACATTTGTGACTTCCTCTTCGCAGACAGCGCGGGTAACCGCGACTTGCCCTACTGTGAACCCACGAGTATACTGCAGACCCATGACTTCCAGTGTGCAGACGCGCGTGTGCTACATTATACTCGGGCATGCTCTAACTGTAAACTCACGCTTACTTCAGGATACTCGCTATCCTCTTGTGCAAAGACCCACGAGTGCTTTGGCATAACTGTGAATTTAATGTATAGTAACCCGCGAATATCCGATCAGAACCGCGACTTTTTTCCTTTACAGACCCGCGCACCCGCGGCTGACTCTCCTGTAAACCCGTGAGTAACCGCGACTATTGCCATGCAGAACCCGTGAGTATCAGTTTTATTCGCGAGTTTACTGTTGGCAGACCCGCAAGTGACTTTTCTTGGAACTATTTTTAAGGGTTGTAAGTAAAATTTTATTTTCCTTTACTATGTTTCTTCATATCAGTACGGTAATGTGTATCAGTTTTATGTTATTCACTCTCTTGTCATTTTTAGCTTTTGGGTTTCTTGTCAATATTTATATCATTATGACTTCAAAAGTAGCTTATTTTCTTGAACTTGTTGATCCTAACTATCTTGCATGGAAAAGAAAAATGATTGATGTTCTTAGGAGTAAGAATCTATGGAGGATTGTTAATGGTGAACACCAAAAACCTGTTGATGCTAAAGATGTGGCTATATGGAAAGATAAATGTGATCAAGCAAGAGGGTTCATTGGTCAAACGATTTCAGATAGTCTTCAGGTAAGTATAGAGGCAGAAGACAGGCCGGTTGAGGAATGGAAAACTCTTGCTTCTTTATTTGATAAATCTGATGATGTTTCTGCTTATTACCTTGAAAATAATATTTTTTAGCTCGATCCTACTAACTTTGAAAGAGTGGAATTATATCTTGTTGAAGTGAAAACTTTAAATGAAAAATTAAATAATTGGAGTAGAGATTACAAGAAGACAGACACAACGCTTATAATTCTTGTAGAACAAAAAGTTGCCATCTTGTTATGATATGTTCATCCAAACTAGGAATAGGGCTCTTGATTTGTCTCACAACACCACAAAACCTACTTTTGATGATTTTTGTAAAGGATTGATTAATGAGCAAGAAAGGTTAATTGTTTCAGGACAAATCACACCTAATTAGGCTCTTATGGCACATAAGAAGAATCCTAAGAATATTTTTAATAATGTTAAAGATTCTAGTTCACACACTTCAAATCATACTAATAAATTTGGTCATTCTTCTAATGCACATCACGAAAATAGTAAGAAGAAGAAAGTGTATGTTCCTTGTAAGCATTCTGGTAAAACTAATCATCTCGAAAAGAATTGCTTTAAAGCGAAACATTTAATGGCTAAAGCTAAAGAGAAAGGTTCTAATGAATCACACGTAGCTTTAAGTGCATCTGTTGTCTTCGTCTAGTAGTTCTTCTTCTAATGTTTAATGACTAATTTGTTCTTTTCTTTGTTGATCATGTTTAATCATGTTGGTTTCTAATCATGTCATGTTTATTTTGTTCATGTATTTTTCTAAGATTTGCATAGAAGCCATCGCATAGAAGCATTCCTATATTATTTTTTAACATGATATATGAGTTGCTACTCCTGTTGTAACATGTCATTAGAGCACTCTTCATGGAATAATGCTTTATTGTCTTGCATAGAAGCGATAGCATAAAAGCAATCTATATATTCTTGAGCAATTTTATCTCATATTTGTAAATCTTGTGTAAGCTATTTTATTGCTCACTTTTTATGTGTTGTGGATGACACTTAATGTGTAAAAGTAACTTCATTGTGAGTAAGTCAGGTTAATCTTTTATTTGATCATATTATGTTGCCATCTTTTTATATGATGTTTGCCAACCTTTTGTGTATAAGAATTTTCATTTATGTATGAGAATTTTTTGTTTTATGATCTTTGTATGCTTTAATATTGGAAGTTCTTGTGTGCAGATAAGTTCTTTGTTTATGTGAAAAGTTGTGAGAAGCTAGTTTTTGTACTTCCTTCCTGAGCATATTAATCTTCGATCTTTGTTATCACCTTATTCCAGAAATAATGAAGCACCATCTTCTATTCTTAAAGTCATGATTTTCATCTATATGATGTCATTTTCTATGTATAGATCATTGGGGGCTTGTTTCTTCGATGTTTGAGGTCTCTACATATATTTTGCACCTTGATTGGAAGAATGTCTGCTATCCACATGTGTATTGGCCATCTGGGTATTGTGTACACTATTGTGGTGTTCTTAGCCACCTGTTCTGTTGTATCAGTTGTCAGAAAGTATCTGTACACTGGTGTGGATGTTATATCAGAGTTCTTCAGCTATCAGTTATGGTTGTGATGATTCTTACAATGATCTAGGCACCTTGATGTTGGATTGCGTCACATGTTCTCGACATTTTACTGTTGGATCTAGTAGCCGTAAAGGCTTCTCTTTAGATATGGGAATCTTGTTGTTGGTATTTCTTCGTACAACCCGGTTCGTGTGCAATTTCATGATTCAATGAGAAGCAGTTGTTCTTCATCAAATTCCATTAGTTGAAGTGTTCTTCTTATTTGCAGCTTATGGATATTATGGAAGTTGTCATCAAGGGGGAGCAGTAATGACTCCTTCCTTCCTTAATGTTAGTGAGGGATTTTCTCACAACCATTATTAAGGGGGAGTGTTGGAATATATTATTTATATTCCTTGGAAGGTAATAATGTCTTTATGATTATGTCGGAAGTTATCCACAATCTTATGTAAAAGAGTAATAAATTGTATCTCATATTCATTATGGTAAAGTATACTCTTGATATCCATCATTATATAAAGAGATGTTATTATGGAGAATTATATTATCCCATATGCAATATGTGAGAGTAATTCCTCCACATCTATTGGTATATAATAGGGTCAAGGGCGTCACTTCACAATATAGCGAACAACATGATGGTATAGTGGTATATTCTCATAGATAGTATCGACACATGGTATTGTGATCACAAGATCTGCTATATTGTATTGGGGTTATTTGTAGTTTCTCTCTTGTAAGATTGAAGGATATTTCAAGAGATAATAAAAGACAACCTTCCCGTGGACGTATCCCAATTGGGTGAACCACATATATCTAGTGTATTCTTTTCCTTGTTCTCTTTATGTTCTTATTTATGTTGATATGTTATTGGTAGCTAAGATAGGTAAGCTAGTTTAGCTAGATCTATAGTTCTGATAGCCCGGTGCTCTCGGAGCTTCAACAATTGGGAATTTCAATATTTACTGAAATTACATGCTCTCTGCCCAATAAACATGAACGAGCTAGATATTGCATGCAGGTAACAATTCCCACGGATGACCTGCCAAGTGATTCCTAGCCCACACCCTGTTTTCTTTCTATTGTACCCTCGTGTCCTTTTTATGCCCAATTGAAACTTCTCATTCTCTTTACTCATACAATATAGTAGACAAGACCGCATAGTTCGTTGCCAACAATGGTCCATAGTTCGAAAAAGGATTTTTACAAACTAAAATAACAATGCCAAGTTCAAATTCTTGAAACCTACTGACCCTTATCATGCTTATTGTCAGCACCACATTTGGGAGTTCAAAGCGCAGCTGCAATTTCCCAGTAGCCTTCAGTAACCGTGCCAGTGTTGTCTCTGCGAATGGTGCATTGAAGCTCGATGCCACAGTGTTGGTTTCCCATAGGGAAGAGCTTGCGAGAAAGCCCGATGTAGTTGTGAATCTCGTTGCCAAATTTATGTAACCTCCAAAGGCTTAGCAATATACTGTCATGATACTGAAAGGCATCACCGATGAAGAATTTGATACCATCAAGATCAATGTACAATTTGTTGCGAGGAACAAAAAATCGTTCTTGAGGGGGTTGACCAACAAAGATATCAATAACCCCAATTTCATTTCTTGAAGCCCACTCACAACATATTCACCTTTTTCACCTCTCTTACTGATTCTTATTCCAAGGTTCAGATGCCTCCCAAGGGTTTGGTTGAGAAGCCCAGTAAAGATACGATCATTTGTAACTGGGTTGGCCTTTAGTGTCATGTTTTCTTATGAGAAAATTAATTCAAGCATATATAAATTGTTTTCAAATTTCCTGAGATTGGTCACCTGCAGAAAGGAATGAACACTCCCTCAATAAGCATGTTATGTTTTTATGGACCTTATTTACCATTAGCACTGAAAATTGGCCTTGTCACACGAATGATTATACTCACAGTAAGAAAAAAATATACAAGTGCAAAGCATTTGATGCATCTTTTTCAAAGAATTTGGACTATATCAATCATATCTCTAGGATTTACACTTATTTCAGTTTGTCATTTTTCAGTTTTGTAAATATAGAAGTGCAAAGCATTAGATGTATTTTTTTCAAACAATTTGGGCTACATTGAAATCATATATCTAGGATTTACACTTGTTTCAATTTTTAGTTTTTCAGTTTTGTCAATATTAATAGATCATTCATAGTTTAAAACTTAAGATATATATTTAATGTTACAGGAGGGAATTGCAGTGGGAAGAACACTTTCTTCTATTAGCGTTACCAAGTGGGTGGAAACAAAGAGATTATGTTTCTTTTACAAAGGCTGTTGCAGTTACAAATTGTTTCTAGGCGACAAGATAAGGTACTTTAGGACAAAGATAGTGCTAGTAAGGGTGGTACTATTGCTCTTATATCTAAATACAATCTTACAAAGGCTGTTGAAGTTCCAATTGCATCACATTGTATAGAAAAAAATAGGTATACGTTGTAAAATTGATTCAGTTGTACATCCATCAGGTTACGAACGGGAAAAGAGAGTTGCAGTCGGATCACTACTGCAAACATTTTGTCTATCTGATTGTCAAGATCGTTCATTTCATCATGCTTCTGGGATTATGAGCAAACTACAATGATGATGCAGGCTTCAAGGTAAATTTTCCATGTTTGCATGTTAAATTGAATCTTTATATTATCATGAAATGCAATAAATACTAAACATGAAGTATACCATGGGAAAATATTCCATGTTATTTATTCGAAATAAAAACATAAAATAATTTTTCGATAATAATACATGCACCCCACAATGTTGTCAATAACAGTACAGTTGAACTCGCAAGCAACCCCATTCCAATAAGCGCATGTGATTGCACAATCTCGGTACTTCTAGATATTCCAGATAGACAATACACCCAAAATTAAAGTGTCAAAATTTCCATCTTTACATGTCCATATATATATATATATATATATATATATATATATATATCAATGCATTTCAATTGCTAATATATAGGTGCATGAAAACAAATGCTATTGATGTAAGTATATTATTTTCAAAAACAAATTGAAGTGGTTTTTACAAGTGGACCACAATCTAGGCAACTATCCCAGGGCTAGAAGCTTACTTGGTAGGATTCAGCAAGACATGTGCACAACAAGTTCATCGTTGTGGAACCTCCATCATCTCATATAAGCAAAACTCATCTTTCATTGGTTGTATACAGGGCTACGACTCTTGGTATAGTCGAAAGGAAAATAGCCCAAATGTTATCATGGGCGCTTTGGTGGGAGATCCAGACAAGAATGGAAATTTCAAGGATGATATAAAGAATTATATGCAGATGAAATCTTGTAGCTATAATACGGCATCTCTTGTTGGCATTTTGTCAAAATTTAACGGTAACCATTTTCATTCTCAACCAATACTAACAACACTTAGCAAATTGCTTTTCCTTTCTGTGATAAAATTGTTGAGTTGATCCTATGTGTACTTAATATTAGAATTTCTTTGAGTCCTTTGTAAGTTAATTACGCTGTGTAAGTTAATTGTATGCAGTCTCTATTTGCTGTAAAGAAATTTTACTATTTAAGTTCCAGTTAATTTTCAAAGCAAGCTTTTATGTATTACCTTGAGTGCACAGCCATGGAATTCCTTGAGCACAAACTCCCTATGAGAAGGTGCAAATACAGTTGTTACTCTTAGAGATTACTCGCTCTGCATGAAAGAAAGCCCTCCAAATTTGGAGGCTGAAGCCAGGTTTTTACAATGGAAAAAGTGCTCTAATTCCTCCTAATCACAAGCTGCTCAAGCTCAAACTGGAGTTTTCCATTTGATTTCCTCCTCATGCAATAAGGCCCTCTGCATTATCCTTTGAAAGAATAATCTGCCTTGCTAGCATGAAAGAAAACCCCCATGTGTCTGTATGTCGATGATCCTCTACAGGTGTATTGTAAGTAATCCTTAAGAAATAGAAACTGGAGCTGGGTAGCATACACACCCTTATACTTCAGATGAGCCATCCTTCCTCCCTTCCCAAGTGTGACCGCTAATATAAATAATAGTGACATGTGTACAACATCCAGTTTGCATGCAACAAACTAACTCAAAGGCATGGATTTGAAACAAATTCAATTTAACCTAAGTTTTGGGCTCCCTCGAAAATTCAGTTTAACCTAAGTTTTGGGCTCCCTCAAAAATTCAGTTTAACCTAAGTTTTGGGCTGCCTCGAAAAGAGGCCAAAAAGGCCTTCAAATATTTCATTGACCAAAACACATATTTCCTTCAAAAAGTTTGGTTAAATTGCTTAGGTAACGGTGCATAACTAATTAAAGTTTCGCAGAATGATTCCTATAGTCCCTGTTGTTGTAAGGCGTAGGGACTAATAAGGATCACTTTACACTCTTGATCATGGGTGTACACAATAAATTAATGTAATTATAAGATAATAAGTACATTTTGTAATTGAATAAGGATCATTTTACACTCTTAATCATGGGTGTACACAATACATTAATGTAATTCAATAAAATAGTAAGTGAATGGTTGGTGAAGGCACCAAATTAAGTAGATATACATGTCTATAAAGATTAAAAATTATTTAAGTTTTTATTTCTAATGAATCCTTTGAATGATTTTTAACTTTGTGTAAAGATTATTTTATAGAGAAAACTAGTGGCCTATAGAAGTTGATAATTCCATTCAAGGTTATCACTAACTAAAAGTTATTTTAGTAAAAAATTGCAAAAATAAACCAATTTCAAATTTTGGAGAGAATGTTATGCATAACATTATTAACCATTTTATTATGTATATGGGCTCTTTCTGAGAATTAATTAGTTTTTCAAACCAAGTTATGCTTATTGAACACCATAGTATATGAATAATCATCTCATTGAGGGGAAACATTAACACCTTTATTTAAACACATATACCAAATTTCACGTTGTCTTCTACCATTAAATCTCACAATGTATTATATAAATATGATTTCCTTTTCTTTTTTCTTTGTCCTTGTTAGAGAAATCACTTAAAAACCTCCTATAAGTTCCTTTTCCATTTCACAATTCCGCAAAATGTGCTCTACTCCATCGTCACTATTGAAAAGACACATTTTTTCACTTGAAAAAGACATACTTTATTAATGAAGTATTGAGGTACTAATAGCCTAAAAATTACATAACGGCATCCCCAACATGCCATAAAAATAGAGCCAAGACCACACCAGGTCTCCCAAGAGGAGAAAAACGACCCCAACCACGGTCTGAACAAGAGAAAACGGGATATACCAATCCCCTAGGAGATATAAAACCCTCAACAAAATAGAAAGATAGTAAAAAAAATAAAAACAGAGTAGATGATACAGAAAGGTCAAAGCCCGTCGCCAGCAAAATGTAAAAATAACATTAAACAGAAAAAAGGTTCTAGAAGCCCCTGGAGGGAGTCATGGAGCCCTCTAGGATCTCAAAATAAATCCTGCCAGCAGACGACACAAGACCACGATGGGATAGTGAATCCGCCATAGTGTTGTGTTCACGATAAATATGGATGATGGATGTATGTGGATAGTGGATGAGAAGTAACATAGTCTAATCCAACCATGAAGAAAGAGCCAAGGCATTTATAGATGCATCAGCATTAGCCCAATTCACGATGGTGATCGAATCCCCTGCAACCTACTCCAAAATCATCTTTGCTTTAGGAGAGAAAAATAGAACAAGCCACAACGACAAAAGTTCCCCCTTAGTATTGGTACCATCACCGCCATGAAACCAGAGCTTTATTTGATCCCCATTTGTAAGTTCAATAAATGCCCCAGCTCCACAGTTACCCGACGAAGCCATGGCGGCACCATCAAACCTTGCACGATTACTAGTTTGAAGAAGACGGGGAGGATGGGGAAGACATACAACAATGGATTGATCTCCACCCAAAGAGTATCCATACTCGGTGGAGAGTGAACGAACACAACATGCCACCCGACTAGCCTCCGATGTAATGTTTTCAAAAATATATCTATTCCTCGCTTTCCAAATCGACCAAGTTAAAAGATAGGCCAGAACCCCCAAATGTTTGTCATATGTAAAAATTCCTTTAAACCATGTCTGGATAGAAGAATGCCGATCAAACAATATGGGAGCAAATGGATCACCCAGAAAACAACATACAGACGCAGTAAATGGACACAAAATGAACAGATAAACCAGTGTTTCAGCATCTAGGTGGCAGAGTGAACATATACCAGGACCGGTGAAACCCCGCTTTTTCAAGTTAGACCAAATCAAGATCTTCTCCTCCAACAGAAGTGAGATAAAAATTCTCACTTTTGGTGGGATACACCATTTCCATACTTGCACATGCCACCACTATCTAATACACATCGATTTAGAGCATAAATCCAAATAATCCTATTGTGCAGAGATCGATCCATCTTCAGTATTCCATGACCACAGTAGTCGATTATCCCCATCCCCGATCCGGATATTAGAATGGTATAAATCCAGAATATATGCATCCCACTTAGCAGCTAATGATCCCACCAGCCCCAGCTGAGATGCATTTAGCCAGGATTTGAATGACGTCGACGGCCCATTATATGCCAGAATGTGATAGAGATTATAAAAACCTCTGCATCTGAGATGGAATAATAGTATGGGTGACAATATAAAAGCTTTTGGCCCTCCCACAATAGGGTCAACTCCAATAAGAATGTGACGTCCATCACCTGGATACCAAGCTAACCATTCGGAAACCACAGGAAAGGAAGAGAGAATTCCTTCCCAAATATTAGATACACCCTTAAGGGATCTACGGCCTGATCTGATCCATTGTACTCTGGATAATTTGCCAAAATATTTATCCTTTATGATATCACCCCAAACACTGACAGCGGATAGGACACGCCACATACTTTTAGCCAGTAATACAGTAGAGAATGTGAAGATGTTCTTTAATGACCATCCACCCTACGCATAAGGTCTAGACAGTGTTTTCCAATCCACTAAGTGGATCTTGTGGTTTCCATTCCCACACCAGATAAAATGATATATCAATTGACGAATACTAGTTAGAATGGTTTTCGGAATTTTACACAGTGAAAACCAATATACACCCAAATTTTGGAGGACAGACTTCGCAAGAACAAGACGGCCACCACTTGAGAGCCATCTCCACTGCCAATGGTGTATGCGGTTTTCAAATTTCTTTAAGATCCAACGCTAGTCTGCTAGTTTATATCCATTGGGATTGAGGAAATAGCCAAGATAGAAGGTACCTTCATTTAATTCACCAACAGGGAGAGGAAGAATAGATGTAATTTCAAGTAGTTCCATACCCTCCAGATTGTTTTTCAGTAATTTAGATTTCTTTTCGTTAATCAGCATACCGGAGGATTTATAAAAACAAAGTAAAATCTGCCACATATGACCCCATTCCAGTGCATCTGCAAGGCCGAATAGCATTACATCATCAACAAAAAATTGGCATGTAATGGAGATGTGGGGAGATACCTGAATACCGGAGATCAACGACTCATCTTTTGCTTTATGGATTACTGAGCCCTTCGATCACAATCAACAAGAGAAGTGGAGAGAGTGGACATACCTGGCACAGTCCCCTCGAGCAAGGAAAAAAGTCAGTTGGACAACCATTAATCAGAATGGAGTAGCTGACTGACGTGATACATGCAAAAATCCATTTTATAGCTCCCCATGGAATGCCGATTTGGACCAAAGCTAATCTAAGAAAGGACCAATTCACATTGTCATATGCACGTGTAAGATCAACTGCAAAATCAGACCCTATAATTTTTTAGTTTTGATGCTATGCATCGCTTCTTGGGCTACCCCAACTACGTCAAGGATTTTCCTATCGTCCAGAAAGCCATATTGTTCCAAAGAGAGTCCCCGGGACAAAGTTGCTTTGATCCTGTAGGAAATGATTTTTGAGATGATCTTATATACCAAGTTGCACAGTGATATAGGCCTAAAGTCCAGAAATGTCGAGGGATTTGAAACCTTTGGAATGACAGTCACAAAAGTAGCATTTAGGGCCCCAGCCACATTCCCCGTCAAACGGGATTCTTCGACCATGTCAAGTATATCAAGACCCATAATGTCAAAAAATTTCAGGAAAAGTTTCGTCGTCCATCCATCTGGACCCGGGATTTTATCTTTTGCAAACCCTTTTAATACTGAATGAACCTCCATCAAAGTAACAGGGAGCATGATCTCATTGCCTTCAAGTTCAGAAAATATTCGAGGATAGACTTTAATAATCCCAATTTGTTCACCAATAGTGGTATTTCCTGGATCACTGTAATATTATTTGAAATGTTTAATGGCTTCCCCATTCAAATCCTCAGGTGCAGAAATTGGAACACCAGACCGACCAATCAAATGCCAGATCAAGTTACTGATACGTCTATTATTTGCAAAACGCTGAAAAAACTTTGAATTTTTGTCTCTCAAAGAGACCCATAGTGCCCTACTTTTCAACCTCCAAGACGCTTCAGCTTGGTTATAGTGTAATAAAACTCGACCCTCCAGCTCTATCATTAATAACCGAGCACCATCAGGAAGAGGGCCACCCTGATATGCAGCATTTAGTGAATTGATTTGTGATTCAATATCCATAACAACCAATCGATCCGGCTTTTTGTGTGACCACACCCAATCTTTGACCACCCCCTTTAAATGGCTTAACTTCAGTATTAAGCGTTGGCTGGCCGAAGAGATCCCCACAGACACAACATTATTCCATTCAGAGCTTACAAGCCTGCAAAAATCGTCAATCTGTAATAAACTGTGGTTGAATTTAAACGGGTAAGGATTTTTTGCATCCCCGGCATCCACCTCCAACAAAATAGGAAGATGATCTGAAAGTGAGGACAAGGCCATCCATGATCTAAATTTTTGCCACCGTTGAGTCAGATTGTCAGCCAACAAATATCTATCCAGTTGTTTTGAGATCTTTTCATCACCTAGACGGCCATTGCTCCAGGTAGGCCCCAAAGGAACCAGCTGAATATCAATCAACCCCAGCTCAGCAAAGAAGTCAGAAAAATGAGTGCTTAGTAGGTCTTCTCTAGAACAAACACCCCAGGTTTCTGCAGATGAGAGTGTGATGTTTAAGTCACCTCCCAATATTAGGTTATCAAAGTTCAAGAGACCCTCATATTTGGTTGAGTCCCATAATTGTAGCAGATCAGAATATGGACCATATATATTTATAAATTTTACCACATCAGAGAACCCTCGAATATACCCCTCCAGGAGGATTCCCAAATTCGTAGTAAAGGCAGATAGTTGAAATATTTTGGGGTCCCAAGCCAACAATAGGCCCCCAGACAAACCAACAGCATCCATCGAGCAAATAACCCAATCTTTTATAATACTATTAAAAAACAGTCAAGCCTTCTCCGCCGACACCATGGTCTCTTGAAGAAAGATCATATCAGGTTTCAGAGAGTCCAGTAATCCTTTTAGGGCCAATCTTTTCTGAGGGCCCCCAATCCCTCGTATATTCAGTGAAAAAAGGATCATCTTTTAACCCTAGCAAGGGCCTTCATGTCTCTAAGAGCCCATTTTGAAACCAATGTACTATTGGAAGTTGTTGATACCAGGGAGACGTCAGGAGAAGAGGAATCAACCATATGTAATTTTCCCTTCCTAGAACTCCTGGTTTTGATAGGAGAAAATTGGGCAATACCCCCTTGCCTAACACCTTTTATAGATAATGTTAGGCCAGAATCCCCAGCCGACAGTTAAGGAAGATCGATATTTCCCCCCACAGCAGGAATATTATCAATGAATGTAGCTAGTGGAGTTTTTTTTTTACAATCGCAGCATATGATGGAGCCCCAGTTTCTAGCTGGTCAACACCATCCAGAACCCCAACCCTTGGAAGTGAGTGACCAGGAAGTGAAGCAAATTGTTGTACCGGTATAGTGCAAGGTATATCAATTGGTGATAATAGGGGAGAGATCGTCGTTGTAGGAAAAGGGGATGTTGTCACATCCAAAACACCCAAAACCAGAGGATCCAGAACAATATTGGAGGTCTCAGGAGCACAAACCCCCCTGATATTAGGAGTCACTAATTGTTGGGAAGTGATATTATTCAGAGGTATAGTCGGAGTATTGTCCATAGTATGTGGGATGCCCAAGTAGAAAGTAGGGGTTCCCTCGATGATACCTTCACCAATGTGTTCCCCCTTTCCATCCAATCCAGATAGAAATACCAAATCATCTTTTGTTACAGAAGCATAGAAGGAGGGATCGAGTTTTTTCAACTTACCAATAATCATAGATGGGTGATCCATGGCAGCAGGAAAATTAATGGAACAAGGAATGGTCTGATTTTCACCCTCGACATCACCATCCGATGCAAAGTTGTTGTCCGAGGTCCATGCCCAAGCGTCATCTGTCGAGTCCAGATCTGAACCAGAGCTAGAGTCAGGACAATCCCGGCACAGATGCCCCACAGACTTGCACTTTAAGCATCTAAAAGGGACTCCCCAATAGTCTCGAAGCTGTGAGTACCGCTTATCTCTCCAGACAATCTCCAGAGATTCAAATAGTCCAAGAGACATGTCAATCTCGACAAGGACCCTACCCACCCGATGATCCATACCATTTAGGGTTCCATCCGATATATGGAGAAATCACCCCAGATGATTAGCCACAGCCATAAAACCCTCCCGATGCCACATAGCCAATGGAAAATCGGGGAGAAGCTTTTTCAGCATGAGGTTGTCATTCCCCCTAATCCATGTCTTTTCCAAAATGAGATCTGTTTGGTTATCCATCTTGAAATAAAAGACATACCAGCCTTTACTCATTGTATAGATCTCAGGTCTGTATCCAATCAGTTTAGCCCAGTTTGATGAAACCCATCAGTCAATATCCTTTGGGTTCATTACCCCATAAGTAAATTTCCCCACCAGGGCTTTAATGGAGAGAGTTGCGATACCCTCCAGACCTGATAGTTGATCCATCAAAAGTTCGGAACCTTGACCGCGTGATTTCAACTTGTTGTTTTTCCGGTGGCAAACCCCCTCACAATGCTTTAGTCCAGGAACAAGATTTGGTTTGGATCCATGAGCCTGCCCAGATATATTCACAGGGTTAGTACACCCCTCAGCTGAGGACCTAATTTCAATAGCTTCTTGGGATAGTAACAGTTCCGACCCCTCAACTGTTCTGGGAGAGATATTTGTCCCATTGCCCGGGACATGTTCCGCATGTGAGGCACGTGCCTTCCACATGTGCCAATAATTCGCATCTTACTGGATAGCGCCGACACCTTCCCACCACTCATACAATTTTTGTCTGCTACCCTCATTTGGATCCACCAGCTCACGGACATGACAGGATTCCATCCCCCGGAAGGAGAATATAGCCACTTTTGGATTTATATGAGGATGTATAGTATTCTTTACCCCAGTGAGTTCAGGGAAACAAAGTCATGTTTAACTCCCCTAGGGCATAGAACCGGTCATAGCCTCTATGTCCCCACAGACCATAGGTCATCCCATATCCTCACAGGTTACCCGGATCCTCAGAGGTATCATTCCACAAACGGTCAGGTTCCATAACACATCAGGTATTCACCAATCACATAAAAAATCCCATACACACCGTTCACATACATTCCCTCTAGATCACCATTCTCACAGGTTCCATTCCAGGTTCTCTCGCAGGTTCAAGGTTCCATTAAAATGTCTTCCAACCATTATATATATGCAAGTTATTAGATCCATGCACATTTTTTATGTCTCCGACGGGGGACATTAAGTTTTCGCGTTGGGTATTAGTTTACTCTGTACAAACAAATATTTTCAATCATATAAAGTTTAACATAGTATTTATTTTTTTATATTAAATTCTATTTAAATTAAATTATTTATTTGACATTTCATTGATTCAGGATTGATGAAGTCTCCCTCAGGCTTTGGTTCCCAGGGCAGGTGGCGCACAGACGTCACCGTCTCTGCCCTATAGGACATAATCCTAATTGATGCTTGAGTTTGTCGACTTGAAAGTTACACGCATCCCTTGCTTGTTGGCCATCCTTGTTTAAAGCTTCGTGGGTCATTTCACATCCAAAACACATGAGAGTTCACATCAAAGGTTCCTCATTCAATACATTGTGGGGCCATTTCACCTCCAAAACGCAGGACCAACTATGTTCCTCCTCCATGTTGGCCCTTCCAACCTCCACACTTACTTTGGAGAACCTTACGGTTAACAAATCACTACTTCCAAGTAGGGATCAAAATTCAAGCCGTCACAGCCCATCAAAGGTCTCCTGGCCTATCTTAGAAGTGGGATAAGAAAATCACCCATCATTTAAAATGCTGTTTTTAATTTTTGCCATGTTAGAAAAAAGTGCACCATTTAAATTAAAATGCCATTAAAAGGGTTATGGTTAAAATTTCACATCAACAATTTTAAGCTTATCTGCGGTGTAAGTGCATTACTTAAATCTGCCTGTACCAGCCTCCCGGATAATAAAAGTTTACAGCAATATTTAATTATGTGTACCACCATCATGTGACTTGGTAAAAATTAGATACAAAATAGATATGAGGTGCTACAAGTAGATTCAAATGGTTCAGCGTTGAATTATTTCACATCACATTAAACACCAAGGAGTATTAAATCGTTGGCCTTCACTCTCAAAGATTAACATTGGAATTTGGAGGATTTAGTGTTGCTATCGCCTGTAGCTTCTTCCTTTCGAATTTTTAAGCAATCCGTTGCTGCACTAAATTGGGAGAGGGATTGGGATTCAGGTATGTACACGTCTCACATATATCCTGCAAGCATACAGAAGAATGGCTAAGTTTACTATGGTTTTTGCTTCGTTGTTAGGTTCCATAATTGTCAATGCAGTGGCATAGTCACCAGCGCCAACAATTTCAAGCGGCGGTGGTGGCGGAAACAACACCTATGCCAATATCGAGTCCAACCCTATCAATACCATGTTGCTTCATGTTGCTTCAGGTGAGAAATTGATTCAATGAAGTCACACTGGAGTGGTGTTCATTTTAGTGCTAATATGTGTATTTACTGAAATATGTGTCTGGTATTAGTGGAAGTTATGTATTTATTGAAATATGTGTCTGGTATTAATGGAAATTCTTTCAGGGATTCAATTGGGAGTATTCCAAGAGTTCTTTGTGGTATAACGTATTGAAGGGCATTGTAGATGATGCAGCTGAGGCCGTCATAACGCATGTATGCTTTTGTTGCCTTCACATTCCGTGTTTCCTCAAGGTATATTGTATAATTGTTTGAAACAATATATCATATATAATGCGGGTATTTAATTGTTTGAATTATTTGTTTTCATTTCACAACAATGTATTGTCTTTTTATGAGGAGACCAAGAATGGCTGTGATGTACAGTTTTTTTTTCTTGGAGTAAACAAAGATTGCATTGCATGTAATTGTTCGAAATTGGATGTGTAATATCTATTTTCTGTGTACACAACATATGTCAATGTTAATGGTGAAGTCTTCTCTCATCTTTAAAAACGTTTATTGGGCTCTTACAATTATTTTTTTGTTATTATCAGTTTTATTTTAGTATTTTTTGGTATAAATATACTCTTTATTGATAAAAATTTTATAAATATGGTATGATGAGCATTCCTGTATATATATGATATTTTGTTTTTGAAATTAAAATTTAGTATCCACAATTCATTTGTTTTTTCTTATATTTATAATGTTATTATCTGATATGTGTAGAGAAGAATTGTTGGTTGGTATAAATATGTCTCTTACTTCTTATTAAATTCTTAGTTTAGAGGGCATGGACAAATCTTAGAGGAGATCATTGAAACCCTAAGCCCATCAAATTTTGTATTCTAGATAAGAAGCCATCGACTTAGAAAAGCCACAGATACTATATTAATTGATTCAAAATCCATTTGGGTTGAATTTCACATGAGTGATATTCATCCCAGAAAGCGTTGATTAAAAATGAGCCCTACAAATTTGATCCTTGCTTAAGGAAATAATTCCCCAACCAATAAATATAAGGCTCAAAATTGTATTTGTTGAGTGAAATTTATGGTTGTGAATATTTTAAATTTATTTAATGAATTATATTATATTTTTATTTCCATAAAATAAAGGAACTAGTAAAAATATGCATATGTAATTTATTTATACATTATTATAATATTTGTTGATATTTTTAAGAATGTAGAATTTATAAAACTTTTCAAAAATATATATTATATATATTTATAATAATAAAATTTTATGTCGATATAATTACAAGTTTATTATGAAAAAATATATTTTTCATTTTAAATTATTAATACTTTTTTTTTTTCATAAGAAAAAAAGCATAATTCCATTCATCCAAAGAGATCAGAATTACATTCAGTATTCACTGTAAGAGTGAATTGACCATATCCAAAATTATGGTTCATGTGATGAGACTATAACGTCTTCTTTCAAAAAACAAAAAAAAAATGTCGCTTCCCTGTTTTCCAAAAATAAATATATGGAACTGTCCCAACGGACTATCTTACTAATACATTTACAGTTTTTAAATAAATAGCCATTCATTCTACTGATTTAAGGGAATACTTAAAACAGAATTAACATTGTTTTTCAACCTTTGTGTCATAAATAGCCGCTGTTTTATGCAATGTAAGGTCTGAGAAAGCTCTCAGTTCTCTGTCCATCCTGTTCTTCTACAACTTTCCAAGTGCTGAAGCCCATGTTCTGCTCTTCTTTGGAAGCCTGGTCCGCTTTTTGGTTATTTTCCCTGTATACATGCCGGCATATGAAAATGTCAAAAGATTGTTTGAGCCTCAGAATAGTGTGAAGAATATTTGCAAGTCTAATAACTCTGCATGCTTGAGTTTGATTGGTCCAGTTTATAGTATTCATGGAATCTCCAAAGACCGCCAATCTATTAATGCCCCTCTCAGCTGCAAAGATGAGTAACAATTTCAAACTCATAATTTCAGCAAAATTGTTTGTACCCATACCAAGTCCCATAGTGATAATAAAGAAGTGTGATTCGGTTAAATATAGAACAGCTCCCCCACCGCATATCTCATTGCTAGCAGCTCCGTCAAAAAACCCCCACGGGTATGTTCTGTCAATCTCCACTTCCATAGTACGTCTCTGCTGTGTAACCCTTACATGTTCGGGGTAAGCCATGTAGAGACCCACCGTCATAGTACCAATAATCTCTGGTATGCATGGCTTATCCAGAAAAATTAACCCGTTCCTAGCCAACCATATCCCCCAAATGATTAGTAATGGTAGGACCTTCTGTTTCTTAGTGCGCGTCCATCTCCACCAGCGCTCCCATGCTTCGCTAACAGAGGTTCCATCCCAACGACAATCAAAGCCCAACAATTTTGAACATTCATTCCAGACAGCAACCGTGAATGGACACTTGATGAAGAGGTGTGTAATGGTTTCCAAATCCATCTTACACAAAGCACACCAACCCGGGCCCTGGAAGCTTCTCTTCTGCAAAATATCCCAGGTCGGAACCCGATTTTCCAAAGCACACCACATAAAGAGTCTGTTTTTCGATGGGCATTTTAGTTTCCATAAAGATCTCCACCACCAGACCTCATCCCGAATAGCTTCTCCAGCACTAAGTACATTATAGCCCATCTTAGGTGTATAAATCCCCGCCGGATCAAGTTCCCAAGTCATTACATCCTCCACCTCCGTGAGTTGAATGCCTGCCCGATTCAAGCCATGAATGTAATTACCCAGAAAAACAGCCTCCGGTTCCCCCAAGCCCAACATATCCGCAGTTTTCCAGTATTGAATCCACGGTGCATCTGGTCGCTGTTCAGCCAGATGATTAAGAGTGTAAATACCCCGCTTTTCCAGCGTATGGATAACATGAGCAGGCAAAATATGTGATTGTTCACTTCCAATCCATGGATCTCTGCCAACTCTCACCTTTTCTCCATTACCAACATCCCAAGCCAAGAAATTTTCCACCAATGTGAAAGATTTAACCACAGCCTTCCATATCACGGATCCCCCAGCATGTGTTTTCCGAGGGATCCTTATCCATTCCTCCAGACTAGTATCTGATAGATACTTACATTTAATAACCCTGGTCCAAAGACTATTAGTCTTGATAAGTCGCCAGCCTCCCTTAGCTGCCAACGCTTGAGCAAACAGAAAAAATATTCTTTAATCCCCAGCCCCCAAGACCTTTAGGAACAGCAATCCTCTTCCAATTGACCCAGGGTGTGACCTGACCTTCCTTCTTACCACTCCACAAGAATCTAAAGCATAACCGCCTGATCTGTTCAAGGATTCCTTTGGGTATCCAGGACAAGGACATCCAATATACAGGGATGGCTTCTAAAACGGCCTTAACCAGAACCAGCCTGCCAGCACGCGACATCCACTTGTGACTCCAAACATTCAATCTTTTTTCCACCTTGCCAATTAACCATCTCCAATCCGCCTTTAGATAAGTATTTGCTTTAAGTGAGAATCCCAGATATTTTAAACCCTCATCAAGAGTAGATAATTTAAAAGGAAATTTTTCAACAAGTGCCCGTTCCTCCTCCTGTCGAAGCAAATGAGTAGTAAGGGTGGACTTATCAGCATTAATGTCCATCCCCGTCGCAATAGAGTACAATTCCAGGATCTCCTTCAAAGTCCGAGTATCCCTTCGATCTCCTGAACAGAAGATGATGATATCGTCCACAAATAAAAGATGAGTAACAAATAACCGATCCCCAATGTTAATGCCCTTAAACCGCCCCTGTAATTTAGCATCAATAATAGCCCTGCTCAAACCTTCAGCCACCAGCAGAAAGAGTAGTGGGGAGAGCGGACAGCCTTGCCTTAGGCCTCTTTCCGCATGAAAAAAAGGGGGTGGCAGCACCATTCAGTAACACAGAGAAAGAAACAGTAGTTATGCAAGACATGATCCATCTAATAAAGTCAATACCATAACCCAAGTGAGTTAGGAGAAGCCGGATATATATCCAACTCACCTTATCGTATGCTTTGGACAGATCGATTTTAAGAATAGATCCTTTGATGTGCCGAGTCTTCATGCTGTGAAGTGCTTCCTGTGCCACCCCTATAGCCTCATGAATCTGACGTCCCTCAAGAAAGCCAAACTGTTCAGCAGTGATATGTTCTGAAAGTGAAACCTTGAGTCTCCGAGCAATGACCTTCGACACAATCTTGTAAATACAATTGCACAAAGAAATAGGTCTGAACTCTGAGAGAGTAACCGGATTATCAGTCTTAGGTATGAGGGCTATAAAGGTAGAATTGAAACAGGCAGGAAGCCTCCCATTCAACCGAGTATCCTCAACCACCTGCAGGAGATCCAGTCCCACAATCTCATACAGCTCTAAAAAAAATTCCACAGTCCAGCCATCCGGCCCGGGGCTCTTGTCTTTTTGAAAGCTGCCAAGAACCTCCTTCAGCTCCTCCTCAGTAACAGGCCTCATCAGTCTCCTATTGTCCTCCTCCCCAGCAAAACGTGGGAACAATTGAGCAATCCTAATAACTTCTGCAATGGAGGCCTGTGCTGGAGCCTTAAATAGTTGCTGGAAATGACCCACCCCACATCTAGCTTTGCCTTCAAAGTCGAAATGTTCATTACCATCTTCATCTTTCAGGCTCCAAATAGTATTGACCGCCTTCCTCCCCCTGGCATATGCATGAAAGAACTTAGTATTCTCATCCCCACATTCCAGCCAGACCGCCCTGCTCTTGAGTCTCCAGGTTTCCTCCTTTTCCATCAAAAGTTTATTTATGAGACCTTCCATCCTGGCCATTTTAGCCTTGGATTCCAAGGTCAGTAGTCCCCCTCCATCCCCCTCATAAATCTGTAGTAGTTCATCCTCAATATTCTTCAGAGCAGCATCATCCCTAATTTTCTTATCAAAGGCCCACTTTTTAACAGCTCCTTTTAACCTTTGAATATTCTCAGCGAACTGGAAAGCCCCAGTACGAGCATGTTCCACATCATACGTCCTCCAAAGGTCCTGAAAGAGCTCTTTAAATGTACCATCTCTGAGCCAATTCTTGTTAAATTTAAGTGAGCTAGGTGGATTGTCTGGTCCTTGCCTGATCTCAATAAAGATAGGGAAGTGATCAGAATCCCCACCGTTCCCTACCCACTGTCTGATTTGTAGAAATCTGTCCACCATCTGTTCAGCCACTAGGAACCGATCCAGTGTTTTTGCCACCCGAGCCTCACCACTCCTGTTGTTCCTCCAAGTGGGTTTCAGCTTGATAGGTTCAATATCCAGCAAATTTTTAAGAACCAATTTCTGTTGAAAGTACCCTGCCAAAGGATCCACAAGTGCCCTAGGTCCCCAAACTTCTGAATTTCCTAATGTGAAGTTTAGATCACCTCCCACCACAACCGATTCACCTCCAAATAAGGGATCCTGCAGCAAAGATTCCCAAAATGGCGCCCTATTAACATAAGGCCCGTAGATATTAACCACAGTGAAGCAGGTGCCCAGGTCAACAGAGAGGAATTCAGCTCCTAGCACAGAAGCCATTCCCCAAGCATTAATCAGTTTAATCGCACAATTTCTCCAACCCACCACTAATCCCCCAGAGCGACCCCTCGCATCCAGGGTCAAGAAAGTCCATCCCGCCAACCAATGTTCCAATTTCTCCTTGATGATAATACCTAAACCTAAAGTCTCTTGTAGCAGAATCACATCAGGATGTTCAAGAGTAAGCACCCTCATGAAGGCTGATTTCTTTTTTGGCCCAGCCAGACCCCGGCAGTTGAAGGACATGATCTTCATATCCGCACATTCGTCCGGGCATTCACTGCTCTAAGTGCCCTTTCAATTGAAACTTGTTTCCCATCCCTAAGATCCAAACGGGCCCTGCTCTGAGCCTTAGATAAGTGGGACCTCCGGCCTCTGCCCCTCCGGGCCATCACCACCGTCTTACCCAAACCCCCCCCAGAAATTTTAGTACAGGAACGAAGATTATACCCAGATGCAGAAGATTCTGGTGAAGAAGGCTCAGGGGATAAATCCACCTTCCCAGGGTCCGGCCCCATAGAAGTCAAAATGTCCTCCAGAGGAGTAGATGTCAAATTAGGGAGGGGTACATCAGGTTCAACCACCGGACAGGTACAGCTCCCATAAGAGGGCGCAACAATAGAAAGAGGAGCAGTCTCAGAAAGACTCGACAAAGATAAATTCTTCAGTCCATCAACCCAATCAAAACCGACCACAGAACACCGATTGATAAAAAGATGTACAGAGGGTGTAAAAGAAAAAGAAGGAATACCCGGCAGGATAGGTCCCGGCACTGCAACCACAGCTGACGAAACGGGGCCAGTATAGTCCTCAAGTGTATCTCTAAGATCTCCAGCAAGTATGTCCCGTGCCGCAACAGAGTTCGGTCCAGCAATATCCGTCACACCCAAATTCAGGTCCCCATCCACGTCCATCCGCTCAGACATCATCTCATTGTTCAGCAGATCCGAGGGTTCATCCCTAGTCACCAAACCCGAAGGGTTATTCATCCCCCCATTCTTGGAGCGGGCCGATAGCTGACAATCAGACTCCGGGTGTCCATATACATGACACCGCCGACATCTGAAGGGTATATTCTCATAATCCAGCATTTGAGTAATAACAACAGGCCCCCATTCCAGATTGATATGCTCCGGCAGACCTTCACGCACATTTAAATTGACCAATATACGAGCAACCTGCTTGTAGTGCGTCTTCATGTAGGAAAGATCAGCTTCCAGAAAATTTCCCAAAATATCCCCAATCTGACGAAAATGTCGAATATCCCAGAAATGCAGAGGAAGTCCCGGTAATCTTACCCATACCGGGGACAAATCAATTCTCTCCCGACTCGCATCAAAGAGGGGATGCCAAGGCTTCAACAGTACCGGCTTCTGTTTTAAATGCCAATTCTTGTTCAGAATTTTGTGCATATCTTCCTCATCACGGAGTACCACCGCAAACCACCCACGGAGCAGCATGTCCACCTCCGGAGTGTATCCCAAAACCTCGCGCCACTGTGAATCCACCCAAGCCATCACCGTGGGCCGAGCAAAAATTCTGCCCATAACCCTACCAACCAGCGTCAAACAAGACATCTCAAGGACACGATCCCAGGCAATGTCCTCGCCTACAGCATAGCTTCCCACTGTGCGGGTTTTAACCCAGCTCCGCTTCCTACGCCGGTTTGACCCTTTACGAGCAGCCCCAGTCCCCAATACGTTCCCAGCACAATCCTGCTGATACCCAGCAACCGTCACAGGGCTACCACACCCCCGGAGTTCGTGAAGAGCCAGAGGCACACGCAAATCCCCTGCAGTTTCACCTTCAAACGTCCCAGCCAGCTGCTGAACCTGACGAGCTACACTTGCATCAGCAATCTTTTCAAAACCTTCCACAGCTTCAAATCCCTCCTGAAACCCCGACACCTGATAGCCCAGGTTCCCTGCAAAGAATTCATCCGCCACTCTCCAGTCCGGGCTCCCCAAGAAAACCTCAGATAAACCATCATGTTCCAAACAATCCGGCAGTAAATAACTTGGGACGCATGGCGAATATTCCGATGACAATACGCCATTTTCCGGGCACACCTGCCCCATCCCGGTCGATACAGTGACGCTAGGCCCCATCAGAGGGTAACCATCCAGACCCCCAATCAGCCCTCCACCTGTCGCCCCCCTGTCTTCAGATGCCTCCATCTGTCCACCGTCGAAAGTTTCCATGGCCATACCTGCACCGAAATCAAGACCCAAGATCCAACAAGAAAACCTTTCAAAACCCCACAGCGCCGGCACAAACCTCAGAACCCTGACGCCTCACAAGAAAACTTCAGCATATAAAAATAAACCGTCCCCAGGTAATATCCATCGTCCATCGTTTACTGTGTAACACCGGCAAAGCGACAGAGACAGGTTTGGCTTCGTCATCTCCCCACAACAGCGACCGGTAGCTCCCAGCTACCAGCCACCACACGAAACCCTACCTCCATCGCTCAGGGTAAGACACATTCTTCCAATTTAAATTATTAATACTATGTTAGTATGGTAATCTATTTTACTATAAATATTATTACACTTTAATTCATATTTTTTAATTTAAATTTATTTTAATTTTAATTTTATCAAAATGTTTAAACATTAAAAAAGATTTGATTTAGCATTTTGTATTTGATAATTGCTAAATTAATTTTTATCTTTAATTTGTATTTTTAAATTTTTTATTTTATTGATTAAATACAAAGATAAATCATTGAAAAATTTTGTTACAAAAAGTATGGAGAATTTTGAAAGTTTTTGATATATATGTAAATCTGTATTATTTATGTTTTTAGTGCCATAAATTTATGGCATTTTTCATTTGTTTGAAGTTTTTGTTAAAAAGAATATAGAGAATTTTGAAAGTTTTTGGGATATATGCAAAGTTTCAAATCTCACCTTGTTAAAATCACAAAAATAGTATTTTTGGTGTATATTAATTGTTGATGTAATAATTTTGAATGATTGATTTTTTTAGTATTATAAATTTAATTGAAATGTAATATTTTTTAGCACATTTTTTTAAGAAGTGTGCAATTAATTTTTTGTTATCATTTGAAATGTCACTTTTTTGGAAGCCTTTCATCATAGAAGGGCATTCATCATAGAAGGGCAGCATGACTATATAACCTTCTAATTGAAATTAAGACTAGTCCTTCAAATTTGATCCCTGCTTCCAAGTATCGTTCGAATGAATTAAATTTAAATTTTGAATGGAGTGAAATATAAAATCACCGTTTTGATGAAATTCCACTAGTCATAACTTATATGAACGATTACATTTTTTTATCTATGAAATCCAATCCATCATACTTGTTAATCCTAACAGTAAATTCAATCAATTTGACTTGTGCTCGTAACATTAGTTTTTATTCAAATGCTTACAGTTGTTTAAAATCCATCATAATTCTTGATCCTAATGGTAACTTAAAATGATTTGTATTATTAATTTGCATTTGCACAAGATGAAGAAGACAATTCAACCGGTTACATTTGTTTTCTCTCATAAAAAAATGCAAACTGTAAAATAAGTTGCATTTGTCTTGTCTTGTTAAGAGAGTATTTGTTGTTACGCTGAAGGTGTATATTAAGGGGGCGGCTCCCCTCGGGCCATCGTTGTCTGTCGAAGGCCAATCAAGGACCATCCCATGTCGAATTTACATCCACACATTAATGGCGCATACGCTTGTCCCTGAAAATGCCTGATCCATGATGCTCTTTCCCACACGTTAATGGCTCGCACGTTAATGGCTTGTACACTTGTCATTGAAAATGCCTGGATCCATGATGCTCCGGTCACAGTTGATGCAGTGCTGGTCCAACATTGTTAGGAGCATTTGCTGACTGCAATAACAACAACAAAAACAAATTCATTCCATGAAAAATAAAACCATCAAGACACTGAATTGGACTCCGCTTTGGCACTTTGGCCTTGTCAAAGAAAAAATGAGAAGCGGTTTCATTGTATATTCTGGCAGATTTTATACCCTTTGGAATAAGCTACTAAGTTGGGAGAAACCACCAAGTCGCCTTTATAAAGATTACATAAAACACTCTAATTTGACATTATTATTAAGTTAAATCCTCTTTTCAAGGGTCCAGGAAATCTCATCACAGGTTCTTAAATTACTTTTATACTCCATATTGGCATTTCAGAATGTTTCTCTATATTACCAGGATCACAGTGGGTGGGTGGCTGCATACTACGACGCTTTTACATAAACCTTCAGATCGAGATGTAAGAATAGAATTTAATGGATTGATGGCAAGGCAGGCTGGACCGCAGGGGATAGAGAGATAGATTTAGCCATTTATCTATCAATCCATTAAATAAATGCTTCTCCGGCCTTCCCTCCCTCGGCATTGATCAATCGGATGGACCAAACAACACGTGCACCCCTCCCAAATCTTTTCTATGTTAATACCATGCCATCCCAGTTGCTAAGTCAATCCTTTTATTATAACATTATTTTAGCCATTCCCTACACCAGATTCAATTACACTATTCTATTATTTAATCCCATGACAAATTCAATGACACTATTGTACTCCTCGCTTGCTCTATTCCACAGTTTCCATTGGACAATTGGAGGTCATGCATACCATCTCAAACACAATTGTCTATGTCCGCCACTTCCACTGACATTTGGTTTGTAGATTTGAAATCCCAACCTCCAGAGCCATGCATTGCAATGGAAAACAGGCGGATTCCAAATGGCAATACACATCGAAATAACCAAAGGAAACATGAATGGACAGGTCATCGTGTAAGGGGCTGTCATAAAGACAAAACGAAAACATTGAACGGCGACATCGTGTATTTATTTTTATATTTTTTAATTATTTACTTTATAAAACTTTTGCATTTGCTTAGCTTAATATTATTGTAAGAAAAATAACATGTTAATATATATATAGTATAATATATTTATTTTGGAGAGATTAAAGTCTTTTAAGGTATGAACTATTTTTTAGTTAGGTTTGGACCTTAAACGATTTAATCTTTTTTGGTGTCTGAAATTGGAGTTAAAATGGATTTTTGATGGTTTCAATTTAAGATGTAATAATCATGTTCAATAATGATATAGAAGAATGTAATCAAATATAATGATGATTTGCACATAAACCCTAAATTCTAGGTATTGCTCTAAATGTGACACTGTCTATCCCTTTTTTTCAATATTTATAATTGATTTCTACAACATTAATCCTTGTGACTTATGGATTCATGTTAAAGGCCAAGTAAGTTTCAATGGAAGTTGTGGAAGTTGTTTTTGTTGTACATGTTTCAATGGGTAAAATAGGAACAATTGGAGGCATACTTCATCCCATTAAATCTCTATATAATTATCAAATCTTACTAAAACATATGTTGGAGCTTCTTAGGTTAAACTATTCCAAGATTATACACAATTTTTTAACAACTCGCATTAGTCCATAAGTTTGAAGTGAGCATCACTCTAGCTCCAATTGCATCATTGTAACATTTTCTTCTTAGTGCTACAACAACACTACATGCAATAGGACAATTTATATATGTCAAACAAAGTTTATTATGATTGTCATATGATAGGAATGATTCTCCCTTTGCAATCTATATCATTCACTAAATTGTTTATTCTCCATTCTAACCCATTGTCACATTGAACTTCTTAGTCCTGCAACCTCACCATAATTAATACTTTCATTAAGAGAAGACATAATTATGTTAAATACATTTTAACATAAAATGTAACATTGAAATCAATGCACCATACCAAGATATTTGAAACCAAATACTTGAAATAATGCAATGTAAGCATGACTATATAAAACATTCCCAAAACCAAAGCAATGCAAGAATGATATTATACAAAATATGTGTGAAATCAATACAAAAGAAATTTAATAAAAGATAACATGAAATCAATGTATCTTAAGAACAAGTTTAATAATTTATATAACGTGTAATCAATGCATCATGTAACAAAACTATTAGATTATACTCCATTTCCCAATGTAACTATTAGATCATACTCCATTTCCCAATGCTCATATTATCAATTAGAGGAATCAAATCATTGACTTAACATAGATCCAACTTACCTCGGTCTTAAGCCATAGATCATAGATCTCTAGTGGTTAAACATAGTGTGTTTCCCCAATGCACATATTTCAAATTAGAGGGATCATACATCATAATGAAAATCGTCATCTAAAGGCATAGATCATAGAACTTCAACATTAAACATAACAAAATATAACATTTAAATTAGTGCATCTCAAAGACTCTATTAGAACATACTACATTTCCCAATGTGCATATTACAAATTAGGGGGATCAAATCAATGAGGTAACAAAGATCCATACTATTCAATCCCTTAACAACATATATTCATCTTAAACCATAGATAATATATCTATATCGCTAATGCATTTCCCAGTCTGTACATATTGTAAATTTGATGCATCATAGACTATAATGCAAATCTCCCTCTTGACACATAGATAATATATCTCCCAACACTTGAACATATTGAATTTCCTAGTGCACATATTACAAATTAGAAGGATAAAATTGATAAGCATTCATAAAAACTATTAGACCTCTATAATAAATTTTGGAGCATGTTCACGAGGAAGAGAATAGTTGATAACAATCTCATATAATTATGTATATATATATGAAAATATTTAGTAATCTCTATAGTCACATATATATGTATAATCCTTTTAATTCACAAAAATCGAACTTTATAAAATCAAATAATTATTTTTTCTCTAAATACATAATTCACAACTTGGATTCAAAATAACTAATATCTAATCATATATGTATCAAAGCCACCATTTAAATAAAAAACAAAATAAAAAAATTGTAAAAAATTGATACATTTAAACCTTTCAACTCCAATGTCAATGTAAACATATTATTACTTCCTTAACAACTATCTACTATTCACTAAATTCAATTCATTAAAAAAAATTCTACCACCTTGGCCATCAATGTTCCTTCAAATACTTACTCTTAAAGGTAGAATACTACTCACTAAATTCAATGCATTTATATATATGTGTGTGTGTGTGTGTGTGTGTGTGTGTGTGTAAAGTACCACCTTAATATATACTAACTAAGAGTCTCTCAAATATATACTAACTTAGAGTAGATTCTTAGAAACTTGCAACGCAATTCGAAGGTACAACCTTGTAGTATGACTCTGAATTTGTTGATGTTAATATAACCATAAATAAAATATCACTAATAAAGTCTGTAACTTCATGGACACTCCTCGTCTTATGAAATGTTTTGATTTGATACCTCAATGTTGTCGTTTGGTTGTAGAACAATTTGAAACATCCATTGTAATATTTGCCACACATTTTCCTCTATGAACGTTGATGACATTGACTGTACAAATGTTGATGGATCTAGCAAACATAACTGACAATGTCCCATAATTTTGAAATGTAAGAACCCTTTAAAAGCTTGGTTTGTACATAGGGTGGTCATCAAGTATGATCAAAATCTCACCTTGTAGATTGTACAAACATAAAGCTTTTTTGGTTTTGGTGTACCAGATGAACTATTTAGGGGATGTTTTATCTAAATAGTATGGTTTGAATGCTACATGAATATTTGTTTATTCTAGCATAACATTGACCGATAGAACATCATTCGAGTCTAGTGTGTGACAATTGTACAATTTCAACTCCAAATTGCATTGTAAAAAATTACTTCTTTACTCTTCAAAATTATGGATAGATTCTAGAAATTAAATTGTGTATTACAAACCTTAAATCAATGCCACACTTATTATTTACAAATTTATAAAATGGCCCATATTAGAAAAGTGTAACTTCTGCATTTCTTCCATTAAATAAGAATCCAATATAAATTTCCAAACAACTTCCAAGGTAGGAGGTTAAGTGAAAGATTTATTAACTATTTAGAGTGTTCAATATGTCTATTTATGATTTTGAAAGTTGAGAAACAAAAGAAAACCAACCCATGATGTAAGGATTCAATAGAAAAAATAAAGATTTAATTGATGTGTCATGTTTTTGTGAAGTCACAACATGTAGTTGGCCTCGCCAAGATGAATGGCCCAACGTTTTATGCACTTAAATCGGTCATCAACATGCAAACCTACTACATCCGGCCAGGTTGGTGTTGGGATGAACATTTCCAAACCCTTATAAGAGTTGCTTCGATGAGGGAACTCATTTCATATTATGGTTGACACCGCCTTAAAGGCATTGGAAGGTAGAGTGGAGTGAAGCCATTAGTGGGTAGGGTGGGTATGGAATGTAGGGTGGAGTGAAGTTGCGAGATTTATAACAACGATTTGAAGGTAAAGTGAAGTTGTTCAAATAAGAAATCATGTGGTTTGCAAGTTTAGACATTATTTGCGTGCTACTAAGAAGAAGGTATCTACCCCCACTAAAAGAGCTCATGAAAGCTATGCAATTGCATTTTAACCCTTTATTTGTAGAAGAACACCATTAGTTCAACCCTTTATTTGTAAAAGAACGCCATTCTCTCTATGTGTGGTATTCTCTCATGAACCTTCCCACCTTCCCTAGATTCTATGTAAAAGAACAAATTTCCAAGTCTTCAACATAGTGTTAACTTGTTCAACAACCAATTTGAATGGTTGGTTTTACATCTTGCATCATTGCACACTCAACAATACTCTAATTTACTAAAATCACAACATAGAATCGAGTAAATAAGGAGACAAAATGTCCTAGATGACACTTCCTCTTTACAACTTGGATTGTCCAAAAATGACATATCATCCTTACAACTTGGATTCATAAAATTATATGCAAGACACATTTAAAACACATACTATATATAGTCTCAACTCTTGATTGTAAAATATCTTATATGATAATATGATATGACATCTTCACACGATTATGATTTATAGAGCAATTTACCTACACCATGAAGCATAATGAGAAAAATATTAAACCTTTCTTAAATTATGAATGGAGTGAGTTAATAAGTGGATAAACTCAATTTTTATGTGGAGTCCTTTTTCTTAAAAAGTAAAGTTGAAACAATCTAAATCTTTTTTTAAATGGAATAAAATTTGTAATGGTTAAGTTTTCCATTCATTAAGAAGAACTATAACTTCACTAAAAAAATCCTACCAAATTTGAAAATAAAATTAAATAGAAAAAAAATGGAATTTATCAAGCTTCATAAAATGAAAAGAAATTATTATAATCATAGCACTTCATAATCACAATCTTGGCGAGTTGTTTAACTTGACTGCAGGCTACAGACAGAGCTGTCAGTAACCAAAATCTATCACATGATCTTTTTTATACCTCTAAGTCTCTACTCCAATCTATGATTTTTTCTAAAGTTCTTATAAATCCCAGTACAAGCACAAAGATTGTACTCTCTCTCACACTTATTGAGTTGTAATGATATCAAATGTAGTTAATGTTATTTTAAGCATGGACCCAATTGTTGGGATCTTCATGTGCCATCTCTGCGGTCTAAGAGAAAGGGTAGACCTTTCTTTTTCACACTCCATGAAGAAAAGTGAACTAAAATCCACTCGCCGCAGTACATATAGATTATGGTTGAATAACAATTGTTTACAGTTAATTTTTAAGCAATGATCATAATATTATTGGATCCCTTTGAAATGTAATACCAATGGAAAACAATCATAATATTATTGGATCCCTTTTAAATGGAATACCAAAGGAAACATGATGGATACATGACAAAGGGGTAGCTCCAATCTTTTTTGGATGTAATTATATTGATTTTTTTTAGTTTTTGAGAGTAAATTAGCATTCAAAGGGAATCCGGGTGGATATATTACATTGAAAGGCCTTACTATTATTATTTATTATTGAATGCTAAGTTGTACAGTTTTTTTTTTAAATAAAGTTTTATTTATTATTAAATCAAAGAGATGGGACAATGAAACAATTGTTGTAGATAAGATAGGATATGGACACATTTGGCATTTGCATCAACAGTTGATATAGGATTTTAGTGTTATAATTATTATGGTATGACAGTTTTAGTAGGTTATTCATGGATTACTATCTCTAGCATAAATTATCTACTACAACATATTGATTTTCTACTCGGCGTTTCATTTCCCCCGCTTTGGGGGTATGCTAGTATATATCGTCGATATATTTCATTGGTATACGTAAGAAATGAGTTAAGAGAGTATTTTTCACACATCTTATATAGACGAAACCCAATTGCTTTGGCACATTTAATAAAAGAATAATAATTGAAATGTATTTTGTACAACTCATGCTCTGACATATACTTTGTTTTCACTTTCAATTTTTTTAAATAATAGACCTGATAGTCAAATATATTTTTATTATTATACTAACCTATATTTTAATGGGAGTAATAGGTAATGTTGAACGGAATTGAGTGTTATTTTTGAAATATTTAATATACATTGTGAAATCATTATTTCCGTTCTCGATTCTATATGGTAACTAAGTTAAAGTGCATAAAGGTTTGATATTTGCAATATACATTTAACAATTTGGGTTGTGTTTCTAATTTTGTGTTTATATTTCATTACATCGTTGATATTGAAATATGCATTGGTTAGATGTGAAGGATGAGATAAAAGATATAACACACATTTACATAAAATTATGGAGTAAAAATATTTTTATTTTTATAATATTCAAATACAATGTTACAGAAGGTTATGAAATAAAATGTTGAAAAAATTATAATATTCATACATAATGTGTATAAATTTGTATGGTTTGATAATTAAATTCAAATTCATAAGGTACCAAAAGGGGTTAAATTTATTGACGGGTCTAGACCATTGCTAAAATTACAATGGTTCCCTCACCAAGCAAGCGTAACAATTACACATAAGCTAAGGCTCCTTTGCAATAATTAAATTAAATAAAAGAACCCTTCCCTCACGTCTTAGCGCCTTCGTTCATAATATATGACGGAGAATAATGGAAGTATGGGCACAAATGAATGCAAAAAGTGGCACCCCTACCAATGATACTTATGCAAAGAAAATATTAAAAAAAATGGATGTAAATATGCATCGAGCAAATATATTAGAAGTATTAGACTTCTAGCTTCACATGGGATACATGCATTCTATATATTAACCCAAGATCAAGTACAAAGTAACAACTAGTTAGAACAATGCAAAAATGACCACCTTGGGATGGTCTATACATAGATAGAAATATAATATTTGCAGAGATAATAGTCTACCTTGTAAGAGAATATGATAACATCCTTGTTAATGCAACAATTAAAACACACATATATTGAATACAAAGTTGAGAGAACACACACTTTGAGCGAGAGTAATAAATTTTAAGTCAAACATCTTCAATGTCAACATAGTAATATACAACTTGTTTGTAAATTCTTTTCACCTTTTTTATAAATTTGATTGGTCAATTGGAATTCGAGGGCTTTGGCTTCGGCTAAAATTAGCTCTATTTGATTTGAGTTTACCTACTCACATTAACCAACCGGTGAGGCCTTAGGTGTCTACATTCTTGTTTCTATATCTTCCATCTTATAGCAACAACTATTCGCAACGTCTTGTTTCTATAGCTTCCATCTTATAGTAACAACTATTCACAACGTAGGGGACATTGCCACCTCGTGACTCTTGTTTGTGACATTATTATGCTTCACTATATACACTTCCAACCTAAATCCTACATTTCCTAATAAATATGGGTGATATCTTAGAAGTCTTTGTAAAATTCCTTAGTTATGAATGTTGTATATTTGTCTTTCCGCTTAGTCCCTTAGAGGAGGGGATGCTTACTATTTGTAGGAATGTAAATTGTGGTCATAATATTCATTATATAATGAATTCATTTATTATCTAAAAGATTCAAATTCCATTACATGCTATGCCAAGTTTGAAAAGGATTTTAATCTATCCAATTCATCAGGTTGTTTGCAAAGAAATCTTTAACCTTCACAATATTATTTATTCAAAGATTCTTTTAAGTAGATACATTCCTTATTCCAACTCCTTTCATGACTTTTCCCAACCTCTTCATTTGTCTCTTCAAATATTTATCCCATCTTGTTTGAAGGTCGAGCTTATAAATAAATTAAAAACCACTCTTAACTACACTATTTTTTTTAGGATTCTTTTGATTTGATCCATTCCTTATTCTAACTCCCCTAGTAAATATTCCCAAACCTCTCCATTTGTCTCCCCAAATGTTTATGTCATCGTGTTTCAAGATTGAGCTTCTAAATCAATTAAGCACCATTCTTGGTACACTACCCATCTTGTTTCAAGATTGATCTTATAAATAAATTAAACACCACTCTCAGTACACTATCGATAAAAGTTTCTACATTCTTGTATCTCTATTTTTAGGTTTAATTAAAAATTATTGATTTTTCAAAGATTGGACATCTAAATATTTGGCCTAACACAACCTCTTATTGAAGTTGAACCTGCCATAGTCATTTTTCTTTTTAAGTTCGAAAGGGACATTGTATCTATGATGCCCAAATCTCCCAAGTGTAGTAGGGACAATAATGTTGTCCAAATAACTAACTTAACTTAATGGGACCTATCACAATGGGGACCAAATGAAAATTTTAAAATATCAATTCATTGTATTTACTATCTTGGGAGAATGTTGGATGCAATAAACACAATTATAAAATCATATTTATGACTCTACCTAGGGGATAATGGGGACCCAAAGATCCCATTAAAGTATAAGTGGAGTTCATTCAATGTAAAGTGGATTGGGTCCACTATATTGTTATTATTAAATAAGACTCGCTAAGTTAGTAAATAAATGTATTGGGGCCTCATTTAAGAAGGTCCACTAGGCGGTTAGGAGGTTAGTGTTGTATGGTGATTCTATAATAATGGATTCCTCCTTATGTTATGGGAAGAGGAATGATTGTAATTGGAGCATTAACTCATCAAGAAGAAGCCCCCTCAAAGAGGCAAGTCAAAAGGGTTGGTTAATCCCATCAAAAAAATCATCTATCTAAATAAAAGATTAGATTATTTTGGTTATCTATTATGTTGTGTGATTCTCTTGGATATATTCTTTGTGTTAATACTTTCATATTTGAGCTACATAAAAATTGGTATCAGATCCACCTAGGGCCACAACATTGGAAAATTCATTTTCTCTTTTTTTGTAGATTTTTCAAAGAGAAAAAAAAGGGTTGCAATGTTTAGATGAATTTCTAAGTATTTTCATATAGAATCTCTAAAAACTAATAGAATATCTAAATTCCTCTAAGAAAATTAGGCAATTAAAAAAAAAACCTCTCAAATCTCTGTTAAGGAGAAGGATATATCGCAGTTTGAAATCTGCACACTTTCCAGGGTTTCATGAGATGACCATGTGGACCTTGCAGAGATCATATATTTTGACATATTAATCAGATTGCAGCAAGACCAACGCCATTGGAAATCTTATTTTTAGATATTTCCTATGATATATCATATGCCATAGTTCCAACTACACTTTCCTATTTTATATCCCTAGCAACAATTTCTGCCGCCATTGAAACATGGCAAAGTGGGGGGGGGGATGCCATGGGAGAAGCAAAAGATGGTAGCAACAAATTTCTAGGATATTAAAAAAGTGTGAAAGTTGCATATAAGAAGGGTCTTATACTACATGGGGCTTGGGTGGATATGAAGGAACGGGTGAAAGCTACACAAGCTACCTCAACCATGGTGGCAAAACGTTTCCGGGATATGCAAGAACATGTGAAATCTAGACTACATGTGACTTGAGAACCTTATGTTTATCATACCATCATGCCTGAGTATACCCAAGAACACCTTTTTTTAATCTTTTTAACCTTTTCTGACGACCTTCATCAAATATTCTTTATCAAACTTGTTGTATCAGACCTATTCTCGATACCTCTGATGCCCTACCTTTGATGGTCAATATCCAATATCACATCAGGACACCCCATCAAAATTATCATATCACAATTTCTTGCAAAACCCATCGCATCAAACCCCGAAATGTTATCCCCGATACAACTCTTCCAATATGGTATTAAGAGACTTTTCCATCAAACTTTCCTCCGATTCACTTTCGGACTTTCCTCTAATGCACTTTTGGACTTTCCTCCAATCACTTTTGTACTTTCCTTTGATGCACTTCTGGACTTACTAGAATATTGAGAATGTGCATGAGCATACAGCAATATGTTTACTAACATGCAAATCAATAGACATAATCTACTTGTCTAGCCTTATATCAAGAGTAATTTTTAGGGGCGAAATTTCTCCAATTGGCTATTTTTGGGCATTTTTTCAAAAAATAAATTCGCTATTTGGTCATTTGTAGTCTCTAATATCGCCTATATTTACATAAAATATGTTTTTTTGTCATAATATTCGCCAAAATTTACACATTTCAGTAGTAAATTGCATGTTTCATATTTAATATTCACCTACCTATCTATATACATGTTTTTTTCAATCCAAAATAATCGCCTATGATACTATACTTGAGTATAATATTAGAATCCTGATTAAATCCATACAAGCAACAAATAATCACGTAAGAAATAAGAGACAAGAGAAAAGAAATGATACACCAGATATACATGGCGAAACCTCAAAGGGGAAACATCCACGTGAAGGAAAATATTATTTATTCTATAGAAATATCCATTCCTACTAGTGAGATCCTCTCCACATATGCTTCACAACTTTACAATATTGTTCATAATAAGGTTTCAATATATACCCAAACTCACTTCTATTAGATACCAAAAAATATGGAAGAATACATCCCAAACTACATGCGGGATAAATTATTCTCCACCTCTTTATATAATGAATGTGTTGTGGCCACAACAATTTCCCATCCTTTCCTTGACCATGGAGGATAAAAGCAAGACACACCCCCACGTACTAATTTTTTGGTTTTTAAGTGTGACCTAGATTGATCTATGAAAAATGCATAATCTAAATGAAGTTTGATTGCTTGAATGTCTATCGATACCTTTACGATGATCTTCATTGATGTTATTGTTATCCTCAAAGAATTTATTTGGACTGTTTGATTTCATTGTCTTCCCCTTCACTAGAAACTTGCTTTGACAATACTAATTGAGTGTTCTAAGTGTCAGTTTCAAGGTCCTTTATGTTACTCTCCTCCTATGTGTTGTTCCCAATCATCATCTCCCATTTTTTTCCTGTGACCTTGCCTTGTCAAGTTTGAAAATTGCATGGACATTTTCAAGCTAGAATAAGTCATTGCCCTTTGGCCTATGTCAAGATCTGATGATTTCCCTATTTTATTGATCACGTCTTTATAAATGTTGTTTCACTTATCATTGAATCCTTGCCTTATTAAATCAGTTCGCATCGCAACCTCATCTGGGTTGTATCTAGTGCATCTCATGAGCCATAAACATCCTCGTATTTCATGTTGCAGGTGGTTTTTCCTTGTATTAAGACCCTCTCTCAACTCGAAATATCTTTATACGACATGTATTGCTCACTAATTGACTTAGATTTGGTTTCAAGAAAGACTTAATCTTTCGCTAACTATCAAGCATGAGGTGAACCAGGTGATCAATTGACCTAGTCGAGGATTAAAATATTTCAACTGGTTATGGCTCTTCCCATCAAATGATGTGATCATGTCCCAAATATCATTAGGCGACTGTGATCCCTTCCATTTTGGAATATCTTTGTTGCATAACAGAACATAAAAAAATTTCACGAATCACTCTACAATTTCAAAATTTCCAAAATTTCCTTAACCCCAATCTTCCATTTGTGTTGGTAAATCACTGATTTAACTCATGGGCTCCATTAAAACACCATTGGTTAATTAAACCCACAATTTTTATGAAAACATTTGTCAATACTTCCTATGCAACTCTCGTTTCTCTACCTATGACTATGGATTCCAGCCCATACAACCCTAGTGCTACAATCAAGAGACCTAATACTACTCTATCATGTCCCTCCCATCCATCAATTTAACCAGCAGAGGGGAGATTTGTGAAATGTAGGCTTCTAAATTTCACCCCATGGGCATAATACGAAATTCATAAACAATAAAATGCATGTGCATATGCATAAATTAAAACACATTGGAAATAAACTCTATCCACACACACACATCGTGCATATACATCATTTTCATCACGTGCATAAAATAAAATCATTGCACATTCAAATACAAAGAGAATACTTATCTTCAAACAAAGAAGATCCAAGCAACTACTTGTGTAAGAGTGATTTTCAACCCAACCATGGGCACTCTGCCCAACATATAATCTTTCTACTAAGAAGCCACCCCCAAGATAGGCTATGAGGCCACTAGGGAGAAGGGAACACCTACATGCTTCTCTCTCTCAACCCACAACCCATTTTGCTCTCAATGCTTAGCCAAAAGTTCATCTAGAGCTATACAGGAATCTCACTCAACCATCAAAACCATAGTACTCCTTCCATCTTCCCCACACAACACAAGTAAGGAATTCCCCTTCACTGATCCATAGTTCCCTAAGAAAATATGACCCTTACAGTGCTTAACAGTGTGTGCAATAAGAGTCCAACCGGATGTATGTTGTTGGAGAACCTCCTGTAGCATTAATTCATGGCTTCTCAAGCATTCTAGAGTAGAAAAACTCAATGGGTAAAGGTCATATCTTTCCCAACCTCTATGCTCACCAACAACCATCTCTTTTTCCCTCAAATTTGTAGCTCGGCTACCAAATTCGAATTTATGGGTATGCATAGTCTGGTAATTGGTAATGAACAACAAAAGCAAGAAGTTTGTGTAGTGTAAAATCTGTTGGTAAAAAGCTACATAATGAATAATGGATTGTTGAATCCAAAATGATGAGAGAATGGTGGAAAAGACAATTGACATAGCTTTTGAACATAGAAGAGAGGACTCTTACAACAGTCATAGAAGTATATTCATCCCATGCTTCCATAACTACATGAGAAGACTTTCCTCACCAACCTCACATATGCATTCAATGATTGGATAAAATAGTAAAAATGAATTAATTGGCTCATTTGAGAGAAATAGAAACAAATGGATGAGTTCTAAGGTGGACACAAGGAAATAGAGGATTTAATCTACCATAAGCCCCTTTCATCTTCCCCTCTAGTGGAATCATAGCCCCTCTAGTGCTCTTTACATAGCCATCTTGCACCATTTTATTATTTTCCAACATAATATTTACATGGCATTTGAATTGGCATGATAATCCACCACATAGTCCATATAGAGATATTTACATCATGCATGCCTAACCATTCACTAGTTGGGCCTTGTCCTTGACCTCCACACTAGGAATTTATACTACCATATTTAGATCATTTACATGATTTGATTTAATATATTCCAAGTCAAAACCAAGGGCACTACACTTTCTCCTTTCACTTTTATACTTCCCCCCTTAAGGTACATGTTGGCTTGACTGATGCAGACCCAGAGGTTTTCAATAAGACCCAGGTTCTTCACTGTTTCCCTTTGACCAACAAAACCCCTTCGCACCGGCCCTTTTGGCATCAACCTGTGAGCAGGTTGAGGTCTCACCTGAGGTGTATCTATGGGGTACTGTGGAATCAAGTTTCCACAGTATGTGATGAGTTGTCTGAACAGACGCACTGCACATTGCAACAGGGGGTATGCGCTGCAAGGTGAGACTGCGCGGCGATGGACAACGCCGCGGTCCGCACCACCAAGTCCTTCTACCGCAGGACTTCTACTAAGACTGCAAACAATCCAGTTCAACTTTATACTTGGAGTAAACAAAAATGTTTAAGGCACTGAACTGAGTATCACTCATCCACCCATTCATGCACTGAAATGACTATTACTCTAACATTCGTTTATACACTTAGAGTGTTTACAATTTAAGCATTACCGCATATGTAAATCACTTATCGTTCATTCATCTGCTGCGCATAGGAAAGTACTTAAGCAATCTCTTAACATTTGAACAAATAACTGATTCACTGTTTTCAGAAGCAAAGCTAAGTATTAACCATTCATCTATTCATGTCGACTTAACATATCATCTCCATGTTCTCCTGATGGCAAATGCATACAAAAGTCTTCCCATAACAGAATGCAAGGAAATATTCAAACATTTATCTACAGAAAACAGGTAAATGTAATCATGCACAACAGTGTTTCACTCAATCACACAACACAATATTTAACATGGTTCACTCCCCCTGGTGGGAAGCTATGTCCACAAGAACGGTTGTTATATATATATCTTTAATGGGAAGGGGACAACCGCTCTTGGTCTGCGCACTCAACTGCAAACTCTCTCTTCTCTCGACTAGGTTTCTGTGCACACAGCTGCAGATCCTTTACAATGGCTTCTCACTCAGAATAGATCTTACAATACATCAACAACAAAAAGTAATAACAACAAAAGTAACAACATAACCACCAAAAGTGTAACCCCTTCCCTTACAAAAATGTCTTCTTTTATAGACCATGCCCGAAGGTCATGTCTTTACAATGATGAAGACCGAAACCCTTAGGGTTTCCAAAACTGCTACGGTTTCTCTAAACCGTCCTACTGGCCTCTGGTAGCGAGTGTGTTGTTGTGGCAGTCCTCCATGCCTTTGTTCTGTCGCTTTCGTCCTTCCTGTTGTGCGCACACCAACAGGTCATCTTCATTGAGCCGCCCTTCCACTAACGGGTTCGTATGACTGGATCAGCTCCCAGTCGTTTCCTCTGCAGACCGTTCATCCCCTTAACGGCCTCGTACAACTAGCTCGGCCTCCAGTCACTTTCTCAGCGTTGTTCTCCACTTAACGGTCTCGTACCACTAAGAACGTTCAGCTGTCGCTTTCCCTGAGTCGTTCTTCGCCTAGCGAACTCGTACAACTGGTCGCCTTCCTGTTATGCTCATACCCGTAGCTCGGCATCGTGGAGCATACTTTCCAAAATTAGACCACCACTGGTCTATCTGGTACCTGTATCTATCCTTCGTCCATAATTCCGCTTTGCTAGTTCCACGTGGCCTGATCACTTTGCAGCACTGCTTCCTTGCAGCGCTGACCTTCGCGGTACTGCCAAAATTTGGTTTTTGCGTGCAACTTCGCAGCATCCCCCATACTTGTACAAAATCATATATTTTGTTGAGCTACGCTCAACTCCGCAACTCAACCTCCTTGTGCTATCCAAAATTACCCCAACTTGGGCTAGGCCCAACATGCCCCTAACACTTACATGTGGCTCGTCCCCGAGCCACCTTTTGCTTCGGCCTTCTATATCTGTTCCGTGACTTGTGGAGCTAACTTGGCTGCGAACTCATTGTAAGTGTCGATCAACTGTTCCATTGCTTCCTTGGTGTCTTGCTCGACTTGCTTTACTGTATCAAGCAATGTCGGAGTTATCTCTTCCCCAATCTGCTCTTGTACCTGCTCCTGGTTGTCGCACAAATCTTTCAGCTTGTCTTCGATCTACTGCGATACTACTATAGCATCCTCCAGGAGTTGTTGCGCCTGATTATTCATCTCAGTCTCTTTTTCTCTTAGCGCTTGGACCTCCTTCTTCAAGCCTGAGATCTCCTTATACCTTGGCAACCTATCTCTGGGTGGCAGAGCCTTGACCTCTGCGTCCAATTGTTCCAGCACGGTCTGCTTTTATTTTACCGCGGTCTTTACCTACAGCAGCCCTTGATCCTCTTCAAGGGCAATGAATGCCTTTGAAACCTTCTCCAACAAATCTTGGCGCTTAGCCATCTCACTAGTTATGTTCTGTGCCGCAGCGCTAACTGCTTGCTCTCTTAACTGCTACTCAGTTAATGGTGTCTGCGTATTGAGCTTTTCCTTCAACGCGGTAAGATCGGCCTCATAAAAAATCTCTTTATCCTGTAAATCCATCTTCAAAGATTTCACCCTTTCTCCGATTCTCAGAATGGTGTCCGCAGGATCGTCCTGGAGTTCTAAATCTTCAATATCTTTCGCGACATCAGTAATGGTGTTCTCCAATCGTAGCCGATAGTCCTGTTCATCATAAAATTGTATCTGCGTGCGCGAACTAGAGTCCTCGAGCTGCTTGTTTGCAGCTTGTAGCTCTGCCTGCATCTTCATGGAATCTACTATTCTTTCATGCATCTCATCGATGATCTACGTGTGCAGAAAGTGTAATCCAGGCAAAGGAATCTTGGCCAAGTCGAGCTCTACGCGCTCGACACCCTTTGTGTCCAGAACGCTCTGTTCTGACATTGGTAACGCTATGGCCAATGTGTCCAGATGAAGAACTCTAGTCTTTGAAGGTAGCGCTATGGCTAGCTGCGGTGGTGCTTGCTGCGAGGTTCCTGTCGACCTCCCTTTAGCTCCTGCGTCACGCAGCAAGGGTAGGCTCTTTTGGACATCGTCCATCTTTTTCATAAGCCCTTGCAGTGCGAGCCTAGTCCTTTGTAGGTCATCCTATATGACCTTGTCCTTCTTGTCTTTTTCTGTCATCAGCCCCTCCATTTGTTCTGAAACCTTTTCTGCAATCATGTCAAAGTCTTCTTCGTTCAACACTGTCTCAGATTGACTCTTTATTGCTTTCATCTTCTTCCGCGTCTTTGGCTTCTGCGGGGTTTCAGGTTCTTTCCTCTTTCCTTTTTTCTTCAATAATAGGGCATGACAGCGGGATTGGTTCATCTTCTTCTGAATCAATCTCCACATCCATGACTTTGACACGGAAGTCAGCCGGCCAGTCCTTCATGAGGATGTCAATGTATTCCTCGTACATATGGTAACTACCCACATACCATTCTAGCTTCTTCATCTTTGCCTTGGGTGAAATAAAAATACATCGCATGTCAGCCTAAAAAACAATAACGCAAATGTACTTCGACGTTACCTCCTTTGTAATGCATGATGTACGGGTGATCTCCTAGCGCAGCTAGGTGTAATACTGATAGAATACCTCAGCTTTCATGTGCTGCCGCTCTGTGTTCAGATTTTCCCAAAGGTTGGCATAGCGGAATCCTCTGGGATCATTGCTTTCTGTAATTACACCGACATATTTTTCCAGTTCCTTCCATCCTACGAATGCAATGAGGATAATCAGCCACGTGAAGTGGAATTGACCTCCATTCTCCTGAGTATCATTGAGTTCATCCAGGAACTCATTTATAAGGTACTGACACCAATTGAATTGGGTCCCTTCAACCGCTATGGCACCGAGTAGTATTACGCCCACAGGCACCTCCGGAGGCCTAGCTGTTCTTATGATTTTTCCTGCGAGCAACTGTGTGACAAATCTTGTCGCTCTATCTTCAATTTCTTCTGTGGGAAACCCTATTTTTCCCTTCACCAATGCATGGCTCTGTAATGTCCCTTGTTAGGAATTTTATTAAAATGGCAATTTTCCACTTTTTTTCCCTAGTTCGACCTTTGACTAGTTTTGATCTCTAGGTCCCAAATTTGCCCCAAATGATCCCAAATATTTTGAGAAGGTATATGAATGATATTAGAACATAAATATGTGTTTGAGGGATTCCTTTGTACCTTTAAAATACTTCTACAAATCCTCTTCCAATTCTGGTCAATGTAGGTAACTTTACTAGTGATTTCCCTTTGACTAGTATTGGTCTCTAGGTCTCAAATTGACTCCAAATACATTCAACTCTTCAAGGAAGGTGTATGAAGGTTATTAAGACTTGAATATGATTTTCAGGGATGAAATATGGCCACCAAAATACCTCTTCAAAATCTCTTAAGATTCTGGACCAAGTATGCAATTTTACTAGTAATTTGGGATTCAAATCCCCCTGGGGTAAGTACTGAAAATGGCTTCCCAAATGCCTCCAAAACCACTCAAATTTCTGAAAAGAGATAGGGAATGTATTAAGGATTTTATTAAGGTCTCACGTGCACCATTAATTGATTATTATATCTATTCCAACCCTCTCCCATTCAACTGCAAAAATCACCAATTCGACCCTTGGGGAAATGGCACTATTTCTTCTCGGCAATGCAATTAAACTGAGTAACAATACTTCAAATGCTCACGTACAATACATGAAACTTGTAAAATACATCCATGGTAGTCCATTAATCACAAATTCATCAGATAATCATCCATTCATTCGAAATCATCAGCATTACATTGATTCACAACAAGGTAGTGGGGAAATGGCACCGTTCTTTCATTAAAATTGAGATTTATACATTTCTACTTGGAATTTCGACCTGGAACTTTCTGGAGATGAAGAATAGAGTATTTAATTCATATTAAAAAATAAATGAGGCATTATAAGCTCCCCAAAAAAGTACAATAGCTCACCAAAAATGCCCTCCCTCAAGGATCAAGAATATGCCATCAAAACTGGAAATGGTTGAAGGAGTGAGCTGCAATAGAAGAAACCATGAGTTTCCTTGTATCTTACACCTACAAATAAATATTTCATTAAATCTCCAAATGAAAGGTCTGAATGGCCTTTCCAATTACCAACTTGGATGGGAATCTTTCACCCTCGAAATTGGCTAAGGCAAGAAACTAGTCATCCACTAGCTCTCCCTCTTCACAAATGCAATTGCAAATTCTACAAATGATAAAAATCTGGTTTCATTATTTATTATTGACATTTATAAAGTTCTAATTTCCTCCATGGATCGAATTCCTTCCAAGAGACTCATGCCAACTCAAGTTGGGAAGAGATTCCAAAGAACGCCACTTGTACAACAATTCCTAGTCTCCCACTTCCACCAAATCACATGTGGAAGAATATTAGCTTCCCTAACACCCTTGAGCACCCTCTTGGAGTCTATTTTTAGCCCTGACATGTCATATATGTCATATGTCAGCCTTCAGGTCTGATTTGTGTCATAGGTGTCATAGCATCTTCATCATTGTTGTCATAGAGCTAGGGAATCTAGCCCAAGTGTCTCACTAGCTCCAAATTGCCTCTTCCTCTTCCATGGGAGTTACTCTTCCTCTATATTTCTACCTTGGATGAGTCATGCCATGAATAATACCTTTTGGACTCTCCCAAGTATGTTACCATTAACCTTGAACTCGAATTGGTGAGAGAATGATGCCAAGTGTAGTGGGGAAATCTAGCCATATGTGGGTCCCACTTCCTCCATGTGTCTTCATGATCAAATGCCACTTTGATTTTCACTTGTATATATTTATTTAGCTCATTTATTAAATATTTATGCCATTCTAATGTTCAAACATCATTTATTATCCCCATTATTCCAAATCCCAAAGCATCCACCCCAAACCTAGGAAACTAGTAATTTTCCTCCTTGGCAATTATTTGACCTTTAGCATCAATTTGACAAACTCTAATGAATAGGGCCAATGTGATTAAGCCATTGTGACCCAATGCCAAATTTGGGACATTACAAATCCTCCCTTCCCAATATTGCTTGTCCTCAAGCAATTTTAAACATGGGTGTTGAAGAACCTGCTTTATGTATAATTCTTTGAAGTTGCCATTGAATTGTCCAACCTTGAGTCTTTGAGTTTCCATGAAGATTTTAGAGAGGAACCACCATGCTTGCTGCTGCACTACTCTAATAAAAATCACTTTATTAAGTGGGAAATCCATCTCCCATATTGCTTTTTTCCCCAAAAAATTTGAAACCAATGAGATAAAAATTATTCCAGGGTCCCATTACTTGTATTGCACCCCAACAATTAAGAGTGCTCTCCAACCCACACCATTAGATAAAAGGATTTTTGGATCCCATTTTCTTGTATGCATCCTTCCAAACATCATGAGTACCAAATATATATCATCAAAGTACATAACAACATAATGAAAATGTACATCAAGGATATGCTTCATCAAAGAGTCATGAAAGTGCTTATACCTCCAAGCAAGTAGACCACCATTTTCCAAGTGCATGCAAGCTTCAAGTGACCAATCAAATATGCTGCAATGACATAGGTGAGGATCCTATGTCTTATAATGCTGCTTCAAAAGGATGTGATTTGCATCAAAATATTCAGCCATGTATTCTTTCATCCAAGAAGTGAATGAAGAATCTCCACTAAAATCTGAACCAAATAATGAGCAGAAAAAATAAGGAGACTTCAAATGACTCAAAGAAGTCTCACCCATACATCCCTAAATGTGAAAATCATAAATATATAACAAAGTATGTTGCTTGCAATAAAAATGTCCTCCAATCATAAATCTATTCACCCAAGTGTTGGATGAAGTTCCTCCAACATCAAATGAATCAAGTGTTGAGCAAGAAAAACCATGAGTCTTCAAGTGACTCAAATGCATATCATAGGTGCATCCATGTAGATGTGCATCATCATAAAGTAACAAAGGATGTTGCTGAAAATGTGAATAAGAATTTGCTCCAACCATATAATCATGAAAAGTAAATATAGGAGTTCCATACTCCTCATGTGGCACCATCAAAAAGAACCATTTCACCCATTCTTCATTGAGACTAATGCTGCAAAACATGGAATTGTAGGATGTAGGAGAATTAACTAACTCACCCAAATGATCAAAAAGTGCAGAATTTTCATCATGGAAAGGATCCATATGGTTAGTATCATGCAACTCCTTCAAAAGTGTGAAACCTTTGTTGTAGATTAGTTCCAATGTAGAGGAATTATGCTCTTCTTTAAAAATTGCATAACCTTCATCAAGAGACAATTCAAGTTCCTCTTCCACCACATCAAGTGTTTGGATATCTTCAAGTTCATATTCAAACACATTAAGCACATTCAAATTTCCACATTTCTCATGATCCACCATGTCATGAGAATCCTCCAAACAATCTACCATTTGACAATCTGAAACATAGGAGGAAAAACAAGTATCTTGCAACCTTTCAATAAGTTGCTCATTTTGAATTGTGAGCTTATGATTATCCTCATTATTCTTCAAGTATGCATCATGTAACAATTCATTAAGCTTAAACAAATGGTTTCTATTAAAAATCAAAGACATGAAATTACCTTTGATGTGGCACATTGCTCTTTGAATCTTCTCCATGTCTTCAAGGAAGGATGTTTCCTCCAATGAAGTAGCTCTCCAACAAGAATTTAACACCAAAGCTTGAGTCTCATGGAGAATGTTGAGGGACTCTTGGATCTTCTTTTCTTTCACCTTTAAGTACCCTTCAAGAAAATGAGGCTCTTGCAAATGAACCTCCTCATCTTCTTCATTTTTGCTTGGACCAACTTCATGAAGCTCAAGTGGTGATGGAGAAGTTGATCTTGGTTCTTCTTCAAATGCTACAAGGTATTCATTATCATGCTTAATGGAACTTGGGCTTTCAGAAACACTTTCAAAAGTGATCTCTATGTCACCAACATAGAGGTGTGAGCACCCATCAGTAGGTACTCCTTCATAGTTTAAGCATCCATCAGTAGATGCTCTTTGGTTCATGTCTAAGTTAGAAGGTGTCTCAAAATGATCTTCCATATTTTCAATAGAATATTCTTCATGCTCTTGTGATGTCTCTTCATTTTTATCCTTCAAGCAAGATGATGCATTTTTCCCCTTGTTTTCCTTATGATCAATATCTTTGGAATCTCTTTTTGAAGAATTCCCAAAAGCTCTCCTCAAGTGGGACATAATTGCATGCACACATGTATGATGCTCACTCCAAGTTTCTTTACAAGAAGGGCATAAACCTTTCTTTACTAACTCCACATCTTCATTTTTGGGCCTATTTTCAAAAACATGTTCAGCATAGTACTCAAAAGACATGGCATTTTGTGTATTTTTGCTCGAAGCAAGATATTCTTGATATTTTTGATATTGTTGGGGCAAGGTTTTATATTTTACTCTCCATCTTTGGAACTCACTCATAGAATTATCCTTGGTTGGTTTGACACACTCATATTCATTAGATTTAAAGTCATAAGAATCATCTTCATTTCTCTTGAAATTGTAAGAAGTGTTGCATGATGGCACCTCTTCCTCGTACCATTCACATTCTGCTTCATATTGCTCATAAGCATCTGCATATTCCTCATAAGAATTGTACTCATAGGATTCATCATAATAGTAAGACATGGATGCCAATTATTCTTGAATGTATGTACCTAATCCACAGGTGCAAGGACGATGCTCTGATACCACTGTAATGTCCCTTGTTAGGAATTTTATTAAAATGGCAATTTTCCACTTTTTTCCCTAGTTCGACCTTTGACTAGTTTTGATCTCTAGGTCCCAAATTTGCCCCAAATGATCCCAAATATTCTAAGAAGGTATATGAATGATATTAGAACATAAATATGTGTTTGAGGGATTCCTTTGTACCTTTAAAATACTTCTACAAATCCTCTTTCAATTCTGGTCAGTGTAGGTAACTTTACTAGTGATTTCCCTTTGACTAGTATTGGTCTCTAGGTCTCAAATTGACTCCAAATGCCTTCAACTCTTCAAGGAAGGTGTATGAAGGATATTAGGACTTGAATATTATGTTCAAGGATGACATATGGCCACCAAAATACCTCTGAAAACTCTCTTACGATTCTGGACCAAGTATACTAGTAATTTGGGGTTCAAATCCCCCTGGGGTAAGTACTGAAAATGGCTTCCCAAATGCCTCCAAACCCACTCAAATTTCTAAACAGAGGTAGGGAATATATTAAGGATGTTATTAAGGTCTCATTTTCACCATTAATTGATTATTATATATGTTATAACCCTCTCCCATTCAACTGCAAAAATCACCAATTTGACCCTTGGGGAAATGGCACTATTTCTTCTCCCAATGCAATTAAACTAAGTAAAAATACTTCAAATTCTCAAGTACAGTACATGAAAATTCTAAAATACATCCATGGTAGTCCATTAATCACAAATTCATCATATAATCATCCATTCATTTGAAATCATCAACATTACATTGATTCACAACAAGGTAGTGGGGAAATCGCATTGTTCTTTATTTAAAATTGAGATTTATAAATTTCCACTTGGAATTTCGACCTGAAACTTTCTGGAGATGAATAAAAAAGTATTTAATTCATATTAAAAAATAAATGGGGCATTAGAATCTCCCCCAAAGAGTACAATATCTCACCAAAAACGCCCTCCCTTAAGGATCAAGAATATGCCATTAAAACTGGAAATGGTTGAAGGAGTGAGCTGCAATAGAAGAAACCATGACCTGCCTTGTAGCTTACACCTACAAATAAATACTCCATTAAATCTCCAAATGAAAGGTTTGAATGGCCTTTCCAATTACCAACTTGGATGGGAATCTTTCACCCTCGAAATTGGCTAAGGCAAGAAACTAGTCATCCACTAGCTCTCCCTCTTCACAAATGCAATTGCAAATTATACAAATGATCAAAATCTGGTTTCATTCTTTGTTATTGACATTTATAAAGTTATAATTTCCTCCATGGGTTGAATTCCTTCCAAGAGACTCATGCCAACTCAAGTTGGGAATAGATTCCAAAGAACGCCACTTGTACAACAATTCCTAGTCTCCCACTTCCACCAAATCACATGTGGAAGCATCTTAGCTGCCCTAACACCCTTGAGTGCCCTCTTGGAGTCTATTTTTAGCCCTGACATGTCATATATGTCATATGTCAGCCTTCAGGTCTGATTTGTGTCATAGGTGTCATAGAATCTTCATCATTGTTGTCATAGAGCTAGGGAATCTAGCCCAAGTGTCTCACTAGCTCCAAATTGCCTCTTCCTCTTCCATGGGAGTTACTCTTCCTCTATATTTCGACCTTGGATGAGTCATGCCATGAATAATACCTTTTGGATTCTCCCAAGTATGTTACCATTAACCTTGAATTCGAATTGGTGAGAGAATGATGCCAAGTGTAGTGGGGAAATCTAGCCATATGTGGGTCCCACTTCCTCCATGTGTCTTCATGATCAAATGCCACTTTGATTTTCACTTGTATATATTTATTTAGCTCATTTATCAAATATTTATGCCATTCTAATGTTCAAATATCATTTATTATCGCCATTATTCAAATTCCCAAAGCATCCACCCCAAACCTAGGAAACTAGTAATTTTCCTCCTTGGCAATTATTTGACCTTTAGCATCAATTTGACAAACTCTAATGAATAGGGCCAATGTGATTAGGCCATTGTGACCCAATGCAAAATTTGGGACATTACAGGCTCTGCTTCATTTTCGCGATAACTTCTTTTTCTTTACTCTTCCCTTGGAAGAACTGCTTGGGATCCTTGCTGCGCTTTCTTAGTCCTGTTATGCGGTGGATTAAGTCAATGTTCAAATCCACATTTCGATCCATCCATAGGTATCCCTGGTGAATTCGTGCCATCAGAGTGCGAACCAATGCATTAAGCTCTGGTGAACGATCAAAATGACGTAGCCGGAGTAGGTTCAGCAATCTGGACTCCACTATCGGCGTCAACCAGCTTTGGGCGACCAAGTTAAATATGCCCTTAGCATCTTTCTTCCAACACATTTACTGGTCAGGCTGGAAGTGTGTGTACTTGGGATCATGGGGTTCTTCTTTCTGTATGCCTAGGAGGTCATAGTCTGTTAAAATTTAATATGCTAAGACAGAAAATAGCAACATTATATTCCATTTCACAATAATAGCATATACAGGATCACTGAAGAAACAACAAGCATAGCATAAACACAAGAGACACAGATTTATCCTGGGAAACCCTCATGGGGTAGAAAACCCAGTAAAGCTTCCTCAATATAGATGACCAGCAATATACAAAGATGCAAACCAAAGACATGATCTCCTTCTCCACCATAGCAGACCTCTCCTCCACAAGTGCACCTCTCTCAAGTGTGTGTGTGTATCAAATGAGGAACATACCTCCTCTATTTATACACTACACTGACATGTATTTTACACAAGTACATGTAGGCTCGTATTTAACCATTAGGTTAAATACCCTATTATAACTGACTGGGCCGACCCCCACATGGTGGGTCTAATAACCCTAGTTACCACAACCAATTCGGAGGAATAAACATCTCCGGATTCATAGTATAATCACATCGGAGGTATGGAACATCTCTGGAATAAATAATATACAAATATAATATTCTTAGAAGTTACAATATTCAACACTCCCCCTTAACGAGAAGGATACTATAACAACATCTGCAGGAGCAACGAGTCATACATCATACATGATACATCTATAAATCATTGGAAGCTTTCTTAACATCATCAGTAACTCAACCAGTTACTGGAACATCAACATCTTCAGTACTGAGTCTTTATCTTCTGCAGCACTCGAACAACTATAGCAACATCAACGTCTAGATCCTCACGATCATCAACATCGTCATCTAGACCATCACGATCAGCATCATCGTCATCATACGATCATCAGCATCGTCAGTACACGATCATCAGCATTATCATCACATGATCATCAGCATCGTCATCACACGATCATCAGCATCGTCATCACACGATCAGCAGCATCGTCATCACACGATCAGCAGCATCATCATCACACGATCATCAGCATCGTCATCACATGAGCATCAGCATCGTCATCACACAATCAGCAGCATCGTCATCACACGATCAGCAGCATCGTCATCACACGATCAGCAACATTGTCATCACACGATCAGCAGCATCGTCATCACACGATCATCAGCATCATCATCACACGATCAGCAGCATCGTCATCACACGATCAACAACATCGTCATCACACGATCATCAGCATCGTCATCTATATACATGATCCTTCCTTTCGGAATTACTGGATCAATCTCATCACAATCATATTTAAGACTATCCTTCCTTTCGAAATTACTGGATTTACTGTCTAAGGATGATTAGTCCAACCACAATCATATTTAAGACTATCCTTCCTAGATTTACTGTCTAAGGATGATTAATCCTACCACAATCACATTTAAGACTATCCTTCCTGGATTTACTGTATAAGGATGATTAATCCAACCACAATCACATTTAAGACTATCCTTCCTGGATTTACTGTCTAAGGATGATTAATCCAAACACAATCACATTTAAGACTATCCTTCCTAGATTTACTGTCTAAGGATGATTAATCCAAACACAATCACATTTAAGACTATCCTTCCTGGATTTACTGTCTAAGGATGATTAATCCAAACACAATCACATTTAAGACTATCCTTCCTGGATTTACTGTCTAAGGATGATTAATCCAATCACGTGCATTTTGAACCAAGGTCCAGGGACGATGCAGTCCTATCCTCTGTTCTCGGAGACACCTTTCTACGGTTCACTTTAGAACTTTGAGTTCAAGGATGATCCAATCCTCATCTGTCCAACAAGGACTCTATTCTCGGAGACCTCACGTCTACGGCTCATTTTAGGACTGAAAGTCCAGGGATGATCCAATCCCCTCAATTCCACCAAGGACTTCATTCTCGGAGACCTCACGTCTATGGCTCTCTTTAGGACTGAAAGTCCAGGGATGATCCAATCCCCTCAAGTCCACCAAGGACTTCATTCTCAGAGACCTAACGTCTACGACTCTCTTTAGGACTGAAAGTCCAGGGATGATCCAATCCCCTCAAGTCCACCAAGGACTTCATTCTCGAAGACCTCACGTCTACAGCTCTCTTTAGGACTGAAAGTCCAGGGATGATCCAATCCCCTCAAGTCCACCAAGGACTTCATTCTCGAAGACCTCACGTCTACGACTCTCTTTAGGACTGAAAGTCCAGGGATGATCCAATCCCCTCAAGTCCACCAAGGACTTCATTCTCGAAGACCTCACATCTACGGCTCTCTTTAGGACTGAAAGTCCAGGGATGATCCAATCCCCTCAATTGTCCACTAAGGACTTCATTTTCGGAGACCTCACGTCTACGGCTCTCTTTAGGACTGAAAGTCCAGGGATGATCCAATCCCCTCAACTGTCCACTAAGGACTTCATTTTCGGAGACCTCACGTCTACGGCTCTCTTTAGGACTGAAAGTCCAGGGATGATCTAATCCCCTCAACTGTCCACTAAGGACTTCATTCTCGGAGACCTCACGTCTACGGCTCACTTTAGAACTTAAGTTCAAGGATGATCCAATCCTCATCTGTATTCACATCTATACAGGTACAAATGTCCAAGAGCATGTATCACATCAAAACATGTATACATTACTAATCAAAACATGTATACATCTAGCATGTATTCTCACTAATACATCTAACATCAAAACATGTATACATCACATCAATACATGTATACATCTAGCATGTATTCTCACTAATACATCTAACATCAAAACATGTATACATCACATCAAAACATGTATACATCTAGCATGTATTCTCACTAATACATCTAACATCAAAGCATGTATACATCACCTCAAAACATGTATACATCTAGCATGTATTCTCACTAATAAATCTAACATCAAAACATGTATACATCACATCAAAACATGTATACATCTAAAATAAAATATATATAAGAGTTCTAAATCTAAATAATTGTAAGTAGCTAAGTACAACAAAATAAAATTTAAGGGACAGAATTGTTATCAAATACTATACTACTCCCCCTTTCGAGGAGGGTCCTTCTGGACTATACCAAGCTTGTCTCGGAAGTATTCAAACTTTACTCGAGACAAAGGTTTAGTCAGGATATCGGCAATCTGATCCTCAGTGCTTATATACTCGAGCTTGATAGCTCCTCTCTGCACCATGTCTCGTATATAGAAGTATCGGATCTCAATGTGTTTTGACTTATCGTGGAACACAAGATATTCAGACATCCTAATGTAGCTTTGATTATCACACATAATCACAGTGGGATCCATTTCTAAGTCAAACACTCCATATAAAAGCTTCTGAAGCCATACTGCTTCACAGCTGGCAGAGCAGACAGCCATATATTCTACTTCAGCAGTATTGAGAGCGACACTAGAATGATTCTTGCTGAACCATGAGATCATGGCAGATTCAAGACTATAACATCCACCTAATGTACTCTTTCTGTCTGAGACACTTCCTGCCCAATCAGAATCTGAGTAACCATGTAAACGGAGTTCATGACCTCCAAGATAATATAGACCAAAAATATAATGTACCTTTTAGATACCTCACTACATGCTTTGTAGCTATTAAGTGAACCTTTCTAGGTTCTACTAGATACTGACTTAGGGTATTTACAACAAAGCATATATCTGGCCTAGTATTTGTTAAATACATCAATGACCCAATGATTTGTCTATATAGGGTTAGGTCCACTAAATACGATGAGTCATTAACTAACAACTTCAAGTTGGAGTCCATGGGAGTGGCCATGGCTTTATACTCCAACATATCAAATCTTTTTAGAAACTTCACAGCATACTTACCTTGATTTAAAAGATTCCTTTTGGATCTTGCCATACTTCTAGACCTAAGAAGTAGTGCATTAATCCGAGATCTTTCATTTTCATTTCTGCAACCATTTTCATGACTTGTTTCTCATTCCTTGTCAGAAAGAGATCATCGTCATACAATAATGGTATGATAGGTTCATCATCCACAACCTTAAGGTAAAGGTTAGGAACAATTTTACTTCTGGTAAAGCCCAAGCTTTGTCATGAAGCTGTCAATTGTCCATTATTCACACTCAGCATTGAGTGATCTTCTACATATCTATCTGTGCCATCTCTCGTCAGATGGGTCTACTAATATGAGCCTCAAAATCATTCGAACTCTATGGTGAGTTCCTTCTTGCATCCATGTCATATGTGAATAGAACCCATATTCAACCTTGTAGAAAAGGTTGAGATCCACATCACCCATGATGATCATTAAGCTCATCAATTGACTACCGATCCTGGGAACCCATACAGAACCTGATTACATTATTAAGAGAATGGTCTTATCTAGTCCCTTGGAGCAAAACATCTAATCATGATTCTCTTCCTCTTTCTAAGAGAATCTCTTAACCACAAGCCTTCTATAGTGTGTTTGATTTGTAAATCTTTTGTTGAACATCCATCGCTTGTTCAGAGTTCATCATTCATCATGATCTTTCCTACAAATCAAGATTAAGTACATGATTAGTAATACTTCATAATCATCAAATCATATTGACATGATAACCTATTATGCATACAGATATCATTTACATAGTTATGCAACTATTTTGACCAATACTTTGGCACAACACTTTCCCATATCCTGTATGCATACAGTGGCTATCTAGATGCCTTCCATCTCTACCAGAACATACTATTGAGAGTGTGCACAGCTCTCAGTAGGTCAACAAAGAGGTTTCATTCTAGACAAGCAACAATGGAATGTTTGTCCAATTTACCAATCATATGCATATTAGTAGTATACTGTTCAATGCTTTATGAATGTTTACACTCAGCATGATATATCCTAGGAATACAAATATGAATACAAGCAATATCATTTACTATTTCTAATAACAACTCAAATACTTATCTTTTATGTTTGTGTGGTTGTCTCCCGCTTGATCTTCTGTATGTCTTCTGAACTTCTATTCATTCTGTACCACTGTGCATGCTCAAGTGTACACTAGTGTCATCCTCATGATCTCATACACAAACATACATTCATTAGTATATTCTCAATATTATCAAAACATTCTAATTCTAAATAATCTTGAATATGTACAGTCATGATCATTAGTATTCAGGGTTTCAAGGAAGTCTTCTTTTACTCATGCATATTCTTGTTTGATCTAGTATGCATAAACCCTTGATTACTAACCAATCATACCAAGTATACTTACACAAGGTAAGATTCTAACATGACATAGGAAAACATACCTGGATTAGTATACCTGCTTAGTTATGTACAACATACCTAAACAATCTCTTCAATGATTTAGAGATCCTGAGCTAGAACCTGCATGTCTCGTAGGTTGAACATAATATAACAACGTCATACATACCTTGTGAGTCTTTGTCTTCATGTTGTCATGGTCATGGAACTTGATTTGTCTTTTGTGATGTACCTGTGTCTTGTTAGCAGACAACATCAACCTTACACAACACCATAATGCATAAGTACAATCATATAGCCCTAATCAATGAATGTCTTCGATCATTCACATGCATTCATATTGTTACTAGGGTGATAAGACAATTAATAACATTAATCAAGATTGTACAAATAAATAACATGAAGACAAACACATTATGAACTTAATCAAGAATCAGATTTCAAGGCATACCTGAACCTCCTTAAGTCATACCTGTCGAGACCTTTTGTAGTCTTCTTATGTAAGGCCTTAGCCTCAACTCCCCCTGAAACTTGATCTGGAGCTTGATTAGGGTTTGCTAAAGAAACCCTAAAAATTCAATATTTGACTTTCACACTTCTGAATGGATGGAAGAATGTGTCTTGCTGAGTTGATCAACCTAGCATTCTTCAATTTTGAAATCTCCAAAATTTGACCCCTCAAAATTGCCTTCGAAACTTCTGGATCTTCTGGACAGGAACCCGAACTAGGGTTTGATGAAGCCCGGTCTTCTACCCAACCAAAAAATTTGATCTTGGTCTCTAAATTTCAATTTTCCTGAGTAACATTCAGCCATGGACTCCGATTCCAAAAATTCTAACTTTCTCCGAAACCCTAAATTCCGGAAGCCATGAATAAAGGTGCTCCAAAAATAATTCTGTTTTGACAAAAATATGCACCTGATTGTTTCTGCTATAACTTTGAAATTTATTTTCCACAGGGTATGAAAACTTTTTCTACAGTATCCTGACCTGTCATCTTTCCATCCTGACAGGTCTGACCTCAATTGGATTTTCTGAGAGAGAGTTATGCCAAGTGTCGCAACGTGACCTGTTTATGGGATAAAACAGGAGAGCGAACTTGTACGGCGTGCCACGTGTCACTGTTTGAACTTTGGCCTCAGAAAAAATTTCTTGAGATATCTCGCCCTGTTATCTTTCCATATTGACAGGTCTGACCTCAATTGGACTCTCTAAGAGAGATTTATGCCAAGTGTCGCAACGTGACCTGTTTATGGGATAAAACAGGAGAGCGAACTTGTACGGCGTGCCACATGTCACTGGTTCACCTTCGGCCTCTGAAAACGTTTTCTGAGATAGTACAGTCTGTGTACTACCTGCCACTTTTTACGAGATTTCATTTGGAGCTTCCTATCCCAGGTTATGACCTTTTTTCCAAGGTGACCTGATTTTGACTGAGATCTGGAAGAGGCAGAAACCCTAACTTGTACTGATCATAACTCATAAAGTACAACGAATCTGAGGGTTCCCTTTGGATACAGGGAACCTGGGGATATTATATTCGACCTATAAACTTTTTCGACCCTGAACCTTCACAGAAATGGATTTATAGCGAAAGTTCCACGATGACTGGTTTTTGCTATGTAAAACCCTAACCTTCAAATTGTCGTAAGTAAAGCAAGTGTCGTAAGTGCCATACCTTGTCTTCCTTCAGGTTAGCTCTGATACCATGTTAAAATTTAATATGCTAAGACAGAAAATAGCAGCATTATATTCCATTTCACAATAATAGCATATACAGGATCACTGAAGAAACAACAAGCATAGCATAAACACAAGAGACACAGATTTATCCTGGGAAACCCTCATGGGGTAGAAAACCCAGTAAAGCTTCCTCAATATAGATGACCAGCAATATACAAAGATGCAAACCAAAGACATGATCTCCTTCTCCACCATAGCAGACCTCTCCTCCACAAGTGCGCCTCTCTCAAGTGTGTGTGTGTATCAAATGAGGAACATACCTCCTCTATTTATACACTACACTGACATGTATTTTACACAAGTACATGTAGGCTCATATTTAACCATTAGGTTAAATACCCTATTATAACTGACTGGGCCGACCCCCACATGGTGGGTCTAATAACCCTAGTTACCACAACCAATTCGGAGGAATAAACATCTCCGGATTCATAGTATAATCACATCGGAGGTATGGAACATCTCCGGAATAAATAATATACAAATATAATATTCTTAGAAGTTACAATATTCAACATAGTCTTCCCATTTACACTTCGAGATCTTTCCTAGTAGGTTCTTGGCAACCTCTATGTGCTTCAAAATGGGCGACAAGGGGATTTCATAACGGGCACTCTTGACCAAATTAAAAACAGGGGTATCCAGCGCCCGAGGTGATATGTACTCCGGTGTCAACTTCAAGGGTTCCTTCTGAAAGACTAGCGATCTTTGTGCCATCTGGCCTTTCTTGGGAGTCTTGCTTCGTGGTCCAGCTGTGGCTTTCCCTTTGTCCTACATGGCTGGATTATGTTGAGGTGACCTTCTAGACGCTTGACCGGGTTCGAGTACAACCTTCTTGGCAGGGGTTTTCATTAACTCTACAATCCCCCCATGCTGAAAGACTCAGATTGCTTCTTGAAGTGTAAGCTCTTCTTCTCTTTCTAGTGATTTGGGCATTCACTAGCAAGAGTAGGAAACTGTTTCAGGAATATGGCTAAGGATTGCTAACACAAGAGCGAACGCATGAAAATTCTAAGTGCCTGGTAACGCCCGCGAGTCCTTATGTGGTGTTATTTATAGGCACAATTGAGTCCCCTCGTGCCTTCCAACCACTAGATGAGCATTTAATGAGGTTTCCGTTGGCCAATTTGAGTGAATCCTTCAGTCCCTTCCTTCGTCAGCATGTTCAGAACGGTTATCTTTTTGTTAAATGCTAAAGCGAGTGCTTGCAATGGTCACCTAACAGTTATATTTTCCTCAAAAGCAGGGTAACGGCTATTTTTCTGAGTATTGCACCGAGTTGCATGGCAGTCCATCTCTGATCCTGTGCAGTTACTTCGTGGTGTCGGTGTTTGAACTTCGCGGCTCCCTTTTTCTTTTCTTTTTTTTCCGCGCAACTTCAGCAGTGCTGTGCGATACACACATTGTTCTACTTATCGTACATGTACAGGCTCCTTTACATTTCCAATGTCCAATTTCAACTGTACTTGACACTTAGAAATTTCTCCCTCTACTTATCATTCAGGATTATGCGAAGTAGTGCTGTCATGATACAGCTTTAGCCTGCTTCCATTTATCAAAGTTGGTAGGGTATCATCAGCTAAATTGGCTAACTGGACTGCACCAGTGTTAGTAACGTGTATCACAGTATATGGACCAAGCCAATGCATCTTAAATTTACCAGGAAACTTCATGAATTTTCTATCATACAGGAGGACTAGGTCACCTACCTGAAAGTACTTGTTCTTTATATGGCGATCATGCCATGCTTTCTCACGGTCTTTCTGGACTTACTGGTGAAAGCCGGCGATGACGCGATCTTCCTCCAACCCAACTAGGTGTAGCAATCTTTCTTCTAGCGCTGCGGGGTCTGCCATCCCTATGAATGCAGCGATTCTTAAGCTGGGGACAATGTACTCCATTAGCATTATAGCTTCCTGTCCGTAAGCCAACCGAAAGGGTGTGTGCCCCATCAATTTCTTGCAAATGGTCCTGTATGCCCATAACACAGATGAGATGCACAGGTCCCAATCATCTCTATTCACATTGCAAACTTTAGTCAGTGCATTCTCCAGTATTTTATTGAAAGCCTCAATATTGTCATTCTCCTATGGGTGATATGGTGTACTGCGCTGATGATGGATATGGAATTCCTCTGTGAGATCTTCAATAGTCTTGTTTAAAAGGTGAGTGCCTTGATCACTCATCAAAATCTTTGGGAACCCAAATCTTGACAATATTTCTTCAAAAATGAACTGCACTACAGTCCTTCACCGGTTTTGCTTCTGCCCATCTGGTGAGGTAGTCAGTAGCAGTAATGATGTACCTCACACCAGTTCTTTTCCCAGGTGGGTTTATAGGTCCCACAAAATCAATGGCCCGTTTTTCAAATGCCTACAAGGTCAACTACGGATTCAATGGCATCTCATCCCTGCGCGAAGGTTTCCCTGTCCTCTGACAAACATCGCAGTTCTGGCAGTGCTCTTTAGAGTCTTTATGGATCGTAGGCCACCATAGCCCTGCGCGTATCCCTTCCTACATAATGTCCTCCTGCGATCCCTGAGTGCGCATCTGCTAAGATGAATGGTCTCTCATGGTCTAGTACACATCTGCGCAAGACTTCATCCATTCTGATTTTGTATAACTGACCTGCAATAATAGTGAAGTCTGCGGCCCGCACTACCAGCTGCTTCTTCTGCTAGACGGAGTACTCCTGCGGTGCCAATCCTGTTGTTAAGAACTCGATGATGTCCTTATAATAATCATCGAAAATATGTATAGCAAATAACTGCGCATCAGGCAGACTATCTTCAATGTTCGTCGGCTCTTCTCCTGACTCAATCCTAGAGAGATGGCCAGGTCCCAAGTTCAGCTTGTCGGGCTTAACAACAATCTCAAAATCATACTCCTGGAATAGCAACAGCCATCTGCATATGTGCCCCCTAACACTGGATTATTGACCAAGTATTTCAACGCAAAATGGTCAGTGAACATAAGGAAGTGCGCACCAAGCAAGTAGTGTCTGAATTTCTGGAGCGCGTATACCATCGCAAGGCCTTCCCTCTCAGTAGTATTATAATTTTTCTCCGCTGTCGAGAGCTTTCTGCTTGAAAATGAAATGGGATGGTCAATACCTCCTTCTCCTGGCTGAGCTAATACAATTCCCAGGGAAATGCATGATGCATCAACATGAACATGGAACGGCTTTTCCCAGTCTGGGAAGACTAGGATTGGCGCAGTAACCATCTTTTCTTTAAGTGTGTCAAAACCTTGTTCACATTCCACATTCCAAATGAACGGTGCATCTTTCTTTAGCAGCTTTTCCATTGTTTCGGTTATCTGCATGTAACCCTTTTTGAACTTCCTGTAATATCCAGTATGGCCTAGGGTAGAGCGCAACATCTTAACGAAAGTTGGGGTGGGAAAATTTACAATAATGGCAATCTTCGTAGGGTCCACCATCAATCCCTACTTACAGACAATGTGTCCGAGTAAAATTCTGTATGGAACACAGAAGATGCACTTCTTTAGATTCAATGAGATCTGATGCTGTCTACACTTTTCAAGCATCATTCTGAGATTTGCGCAATGGTTCTTCAATAGACCAAACACAGTCCAATCATTAAAATAGGCTTCCAAAAACTTCTGCATGAAATCTTTAAATGTTGCGACAACGACTCGAGAAAATGTGGCGGGGGCGTTCTTCAGCCCAAAGGGCATTACTGTATACTGGAACGACCCCCATTCTGTAGCAAACGTCATCTTATGTCTATCTGTGGGATCAATTATGATCTGATGATATCCGGAGAAACCATCAATAAAGGAATAGGCCTCATTCCCTCCAACATTGTCAAGCACTTCATCTGTGAAAGGAGTGGGGAATGGGTCATGCATAGAAGCATCATTCAGTTTTCTGAGATCCACACAAATCCTGATTTCACCCTTCGTTTTCTTATCTTGAACGACCATGGGACTAATCCACTCAGATTCCTCGACAAATTCAATGATTCCTGCTTCTAACATCTTATCCAGCTCTGCGCGGACTCTTTCTTTATACCATGGGTTCAATCTGTATGGCCTCTGCTTCACATGCTTGGCGTCTGGCTTCAAGGGGATCTTCATGACTCCTAGGTCTCCCAGAATTCCTTTCATTTCTGTAAATTTTGTCGGAAACAGCTCCTGATACTCATGTAAGGTGTCTGCGATCTCCGCAACAGTCTGCTCATCCCAATAGTCTCCAATTGATGCGAACTTTGGCTCTTTACTTGTGCCAATATTCACCTTCTGTGTCTTTACCGGTCCGCTCATATCTGGGATTTCCAACGAAGGTCCTTCTACATCGTGCGCACCCTCCGACTCTAGTATGTTTATGTTGCACGGATCATCCTCATCGTCTTCGTTTCTATCCCCATTTTCTTCAGCTAGGTTATAACACTCTATGGTATGTTCTTCATGTTTCTTCCATTCCGAGTGTGGGTTCGCAGGAACGGTGTCTGCCTCGACGAATTCTTCCCATGTCGTATCTGTGTGAAGACAGTCTCCCCTGAATATGCATTCCTTAATTATCTGCAATGCCTCATGGATCAGCGAATTCTCATCCTCAAAGCTGAAGTCCTTCTGGAAGTTGGAAGTCAACATCTCCCAATCCATGGTTTCCCTGCGCAACTCCAGGTCTAGGTACCATTTCTTTGGAATGTTGTCCTCCAGGGTATGCGCAAATAGGTGCACGCATTCTTCATGTGTCCTTTCCAGCCATGCCTGCGAATAGACTTCAATGTGCTAACTAGGATCTGTCTGGCCATTAAACTTCTCAAAGGGTAAAGTAACCCTGTCAGCAAACCGAATCTGCATCTTAATCCTGCATTGGTCCCAAGTGGTCAATGTCTGCTTGTGCGCATCCCACCATCTGGCTGGTGTGTCGCGCAATGCGATATCCAATGTGGGTAACCTATGCTCATCTGGAACTGCTGCAGTATATTCCTGGATGAAAGTGTAAACATTAGCGGAACCATCATATGTGGGAATGAGATTTGCCTTCTTTCCAATCCAGCGCAATGATTTTGTAACCTGCACACACCTTCTTGCTGATACTTCATGCATGCGACTTTGCCAATTTTCCAATCCTGCCTCTGAGTCAGAGACGCAGGAGTTGTCACATCTCCAACTGAGTGTACCATCCGCAGTAGGATTAATGTAATCTTCCTGGTTTGTTGTGAGCTGGTATAGTCTGTCCAAGTCTTGAGCCTTGGATTCCTCCTAAATCGGCTCGCTGTATCTATCACCATCTGCAGGATCCAACGGTGCGATGACCTTAAGATGGTTTCCTTCAAATATCATCTTCTTCATTTTCAGGTTTATGATAGCCAAGTTATCAATAGCCCAGTCAATTCCTAGTAGTGCAGGAAAAGGGTGAATATCATCCACAATCTCGATAACTTCAAAGTCTGTATGACTTTGGACTCTATTGATGTCGACTACCACATCAACTAACCGGCCAAAAGGTATGACCTTCTCCTGGTTAACCACTCTCAACTGGATAGGTGACCATGACAACTTTGGTCGACCCATCTGCTGCCATGTCTGCTTAGTCAAAACATTAACTTCAAATCCCAGATCAAGGATGACTTCATCCATTTCAAAATATCCTATCTGCACAGTAAGCCTCATTTCTCGGCTTGTTCTTTTATGCTTCCTTATGTGATGTATGGCACTATCAGAATTTTTTGTTCCCATCTATGGTTCATACTAGTTTATGAGCTTCTGTAGCTCTACTATGGCATTTTCACTTTTTAGTAACTTCATGCAACTTCGTAGGAACTGCGCAACAGAGGTGCTAACATCCGTTGCAGTAATTGTTTTGTCATAGGCCGCTAGCATGTCTTCAGCATGCGGTGTTTCACTACACAACGGGATCCTCTATGATTCTGTTGTCGGTTCTCTGAAGGTATCCCACGTGTCGATGAAGACCTCCTTGTTCTTTCGTAGGTCGAGAGCAGGTATTTTTCCCGGGGATTTCCTTACCCATACTGTCTCAAGAGGGGTCTACTTTGTGTGAGCCTCCTCTGACGTGGAAGCTTCTGCTCCCCTATCGCGACCTGTCTCAGCACCACTGCGCGTGACCACATTGATGCTCTGGTCCACTTGTCTATTCTCTGCTGCTATCCACTGGATGTTTGGATTTGGTGTCTCCATCTGTCTTCTTTTCTACATTTCCACCTCTAGCACTGGGCAGTCTTCAATAACATGCTCGAATGATTTACAATAGTTGCATGTAGTGCATGGGTTAACACAATCTCTAGATACGTGACCTGGCTGGCCACAATTGTAACAAATGACCTAGTTGCGGCCTCTTCCCTGCGCCGAGCTCGCATTTCTTCCTCTGTCGCGGTATCCACCACCACGACCTCTGTATCCTCCTTGGTCATATTGCGCATTTTCTTGTTTTGGCTAGTTTTCTTCTTGTACGCAGTACAATCCAATGCCTCTCATTAAGTCCATAACTCGTTTTCTCTCATTCATTAGCTCATATGCGTGGCAGTTGGATTCATCATGTCCAACTGATTTACAGAAAGTGCAGTATAAATTTTTAGGTGTTTTCAGATATTTTTGTATGAGATAGCAATCTTCAGGTCTATGTCCTGTGGTTCTACAAATTTCACACCATGGGGCCTGATTCTGATTTATCGGGTTGGGTGCACCGCTGTTAAGATAATCGTAGTATACTGGACAATGCTCCCGGTCATGGCCTTCTCCTTTACAACTTGTACACCAAACCTCATGTCTAGGTTCATACCTTTGTTCTTTGTCATTTTTCATGCTTTGCAGCTCTAGTGCCAGGGTGGTCAGCTGGTTCTGGATTTGAGACATCCCAGAACTAGTCTCACCAATCGGTGAAGCCTCTAACTTCATTGCGATCTCCAAGGCCTCTGCCTGCGATGCAACCTTCTGCTACATCAATGGTAATATGATGTGGGGCAACAACGCAGCAATGAACCATTCCTTGTGTTGTTGTGGAGCTATAACAAACCTCACTTGGTCCAAAAGTGTCTTAAACTTCTGATCAAACTCCCATACCGTTTCAGTTGGTTTCTGCTTTATTTCTTTCAAATCGGTTATACACTGAGATTCAGATTTGGGTTTCTTAAACTCTACCACAAGCGCATCTTTAATTTTCGCAAGGGTTCTCGGTTGTGCCTGAGAGTAATTCATAAACCAATGTAAAGCTCTCTCTCTGAAGGTGGTGACGAGCTGTGCTATCTTACACTCCATACGGCTTCGCAAAGAAACCAATGTTGGTCAGGGTCTTCTAGACCAGTTCCTTTGAAGATCGGTAGCTTCATATCAGTGTTTTCCATTGTCCTATTAGGTGGTGTAGCGCCCGGACTAGTGCGCAACTGTTGTAAAGGGATCTGTGCAGTGAAAACAAATGGGCTTATCGGAGTAGACGTACTGGGCTGAGTATTCTGCGGGGTGGGCTGCGTAGCGGGTGGGTTCTGAGATAAGGGTGGTGCGGTCTCTGTAGCTGGTGGGTTCTGAGGGGTAAATGGTGGCACGGCTTCATTGTCAAGGTCGCAAGGAATCTCAGTATCTAAATGGAGACCAGGGCGTCCAAGATTCTTATTAAATTTATATCTCTTCCCACTCTTAAGATTATGGGTGTCTTCGTCAAAATCACTATATATATTGTTTACCATGACAAACTTGAGAATATTACTGCATTCTTAAAACACCTTTCTCAGCTAACAGAATCTTAATGTATAGACTGAGATTGTGCAGGTACTTACCTTGGGATCCTTGGAAAAAATATGCTTCTGCTTAGCTGTAGGATTTGAGTGTGTCTACAGCAAATTCTGTTACGAATCCTTCTAGCATATGATCGACCCAAAAGTCAACTGCGCATGTCAACGGGTTGTCTATTGCTTTGAGCTGCGTTGTGAGCTCGGGAGTCCACTCTGTAGGAACTCCTCCTTGAAAATAGGTTTTCTTTTCTGCGAGCCGCGAGATCCACCTATGCAGCTCGTTTGGAAATGATGCCCAGAAAATCTCGTGAATATCTTTCCACAGATATCTATTCGACCACTGTGTGTCAGATAGACGCGGGTGTCTATTCTCTTGTCTTGCAAAGTCTCTTATGGTCTTGTCCCACCAAGCTTGGATCTCTGTCTTTTCAGGATGCCAGTTGTCGGAGCCTTCCGGGAACTAATATTCTTCGTCACACATCATGATTGCAACTCATCATGGATTCTAGCATGGCAACAGAACCATTTGTTTGCTTGACTGATGCTGACCCAGAGGTTTTCAATAATACCCAGGTTCTTCGTGGTTTCCCTTTGACCAACAAAACCCCTTCGCACCGGCCCTTTCGGCAACAACCTGCGAGCGGGTTGAGGTCTCACCCGAGGTGTATCTATGGGGTACTGTGGAATTAGGTTTCCACAATATGTGATGAGTTGTCTGAACAGACGTACTGCGCAGTGCAACAGGGGGTATGCGCTGCAAGGTGAGTTTGCGCGGTGATGGACAACGCCGCGGTCCGCACCACCAAGTCCTTCTATCGCAGGACTTCTACTAAGACTGCAAACAATCCAGTTCAACTTTATACTTGGAGTACACAAAATTTTTTAAGGTGTTGAACTGAGTATCACTCATCCACCCATTCATGCACTGAAATGACTATTACTCTAACATTTGTTTATACACTTAGAGTGTTTACAATTTAAGCATTTACCGCATATGTAAATCACTTATCGTTCATTCATCTGCTGCGCATAGGAAAGTACTTAAGAAATCTCTTAACATTTGAACAAATAACTAATTCACTGCTTTCAGAAGCAAAGCTAAGTATTAACCATTCATCTATTCATGCAGACTTAACATATCATCTCCATGTTCTCCTGATGGCAAATGCATACAAACTTCTTCACATAACAGAATGCAAGGAAATATTCAGACATTCATCTACAAAAAACAAGTAAATGTAATCATGCACAACAGTATTTCACTTAATCACACAACACAATATTTAACGTGGTTCACTCCCCCAGGTGGGAAGCTACGTCCACAAGAACGGTTGTTATATATATATCTTTGATGGGAAGGGGACAACCGCTCTTGGTCTGCGCACTCAGCTGCAGACTCTCTCTTCTCTCGACTAGGTCTCTGCGCACACAGCTGCAGAGCCTTTACAATGGCTTCTCACTTAGAATAGATCTTACAATACATCAACAACAAAAAGTAATAACAACCGAAGTAACAACGTAACCCCCAAAAGTGTAACCCCTTCCCTTACAAAAATGTCTTCTTTTATAGACCATGCCCGAAGGTCATGTCTTTACAATGATGAAGACCGAAACCCTTAGGGTTTCCAAAACTGCTACAGTTTCTCTAAATCATCCTGTTGGCCTCTAGTAGCGAGTATGCTATCATGGCAGTCCTCCACGCCTTTGTTCTGTCGCTTTCGGCCTTCCTGTTGTGCGCACACCAACAAGTCATCTTCATCGAGCCGCCCTTCCACTAACTGACTAGTACAACTGGCTCAGCTCCTAGTCGCTTTCTCTGCAGACCGTTCGTCCCCTTAACGGCCTCATACAACTGGCTCGGCCTCTAGTCGCTTTCTCAGCGCCGTTCTCCACTTAACGGTCTCGTACCACTAAGCACGTTCAGCTATCACTTTCCCTGAGTCGTTCTTCGCCTAACGAACTCGTACAACTAGCCACCTTCCTGTTATGCTCATACCCGCAGCTCGGCATCCTGGAGCATACTTTCCAAAATTAGACCACCGCTGGTCTATCTGGTACCTATATCTATCCTTCATCCATAATTCCGCTTTGCTGGTTCCACGTGGCCTGATCACTTCGCAGCACTGCTTCCTCGCAGTGCTGACCTTCGCGATACTGCCAAAATTTGGTTGCTACGCGCAACTTCGCAGCATCCCCCATACTTGTACAAAATCATATCTTTTGTTGAGCTGCGCTCAACTCCGCAGCTCAACCTCCTTGTGCTATCCAAAATTGCCCCAACTTGGGCCAGGCCCAACAGTACAAGGGAGTACCAATTCAAAATGGGCCATAGTCATGCCCAAAATTATCATCTAACATAACTAATTGAATTTTGTTTACTTTTGTAATTTAACCATTCAAATATGCCTTACTAGTGTTAGAACTAGATGTTAAGACTTATGCTACATCTTGAATTCTTGATTCCATTTCCAAGAAATCATCCATCCATAGTGAAGTGTTCGTTTTTTAAACTTCTTCTTGTTTTTTAATTTATCTAAATGATGATTTGTCTTCACACAATGAAGACAAGGATGGAGATCAAAACACTGATTCTCCCAATGTGACCAACTTTATAACCATGTTGGCATTCAAGAATTTATTTTGTGTGTTTATTGGCATCAACTGGTATAATAACTTCTTCATTAACTTTTACAGCTGATCCAAGTCACCCAGGGAGTCAACTGGAGGACAATAGAGGCAACTGAATGAGTCAAGATCTATTATGGTAGAAGTGAACACTGCTAGACTGAATAAGAAAACCAATATAGAAAACAACCAAACAGTAAATGATTGAAAGTAAAAGACAATACCAATCACATGTAAATTCAAGAAAGGAATTGATAACAGAGAAACCCCAAGGGTGAAAAATCTGGTTGTATTGAGCAATATTCTATAGGTCATCAATCTCTTAATTTTATAAGTAAAATGTATTGAGTCGAAAGACCAGTTTACATGAATTGAATTCTAATGTATGTACCGTGAGGAACCAATCGAGCCTTTGCTTTCTCAGTACCTATCTGTTATAGCGCAAGTTAGCACTTCCTCATCCAGTGATGATAATACTCTAGATGACACCTAAGTGTCCATGATCGTCCATAGATGTGAACCTATAAAGCATGGAAGAGCCTTCATGTTGACCCTACTTTATGGTATGAGTGCACTAGAAGAAACCTCATCTCATATCCCATTGAAAATGCTGAAGTTAGACCACTTTTTGAGACCCACACTCCTCTACTTCATGCGAGGAGTGTGCCACACTATTTTATCTTGAGCAAGGTACGTGGGCCCTAAAAATCATTAAAAAACATACAAATTCTCAAAAATTGGGAAGTTTTGTAAGTTGGAGGGCGTTTTGTCTCGATTCTAATTCACTAAACTACCTGGTAATATCTCTAACTATCCTAAACACTCATTAAAAAGGGATAGGAGGGGAAAAGTAAAGGGAGTCCAACATCCATATTATGGTTATGTTGGAGGATTTTCTTCTACCCTTATTGAATTCATCCACCCATTTCCCCTTAGTGATCCATGTCCCTGTGCATTCCCTTCCTAAGTTGTTGAATTCATCCATCTCATATGATTTCTACCTGATACATCAATGGAAGAACAAGTGTGTGGAAGAGGGATTGTACCTGAATCAAGCGTAGAGTAACCCAGTCATTGGCTTCGAAAGGTGTCGTAGCAATAGGAAGGTAACCTATATGTCATACATATTGTTTCATCTTAATAGAAATTTCTGATCTTTCCCTCCCCTATATACATGTTTAACATTTGATATGTGCCTTACTTGTTGGTAGATGGAAAAATATTAGTCTTTCATGGGCATTGTTTACCGTAGTGTTAATTGTTATATGTTCTTGTTTTGGTTAATGTTGCTATTGTTTCAATAAGTATTGTGAGGAGGGTTAGTGGCTCTTTTTGCAAGGTTCAATCTCATTGGAGTGAAGTGGATTGGACTTGGAAAGCAAGAGTTACAAGGATTGAACTTTGGAAACAAGTTCATCTTTCCCTCCATATCATTCTCCTAATTGCTTGTTGGTTGGTGCTTTCTTTTGTGAGTCATAAAATATGTCCCTTGTGTCTAAATGGTTGGATTAAAGAGTCTTAAATATCAATATTCTGTATTCTTAGTATGTTGGTGACCATCCCTAGTCTTTAGGATCAATTTCCACACAATAAAACCAACAATTCCATTGGGGAAATTCCTCTATGTATGGCCTTGGTAGTGTCTCCAATCCATTAGGTCTATATCATGACTTTCCTCCTTTGAATTTATATAAAAGTGCAAAAAAAATAAACTTTTGATTGTTTTGGGACTTCCCAGGTGTACCACACTCCTTTCAGTGGTGACAAGTGGGTGTGGTAGGGGTCCCACACACTTCTTTATGAAGAAAATAGTGTGGCCACCATTCCCTGCGCACCTTTCTTGAGTAATAGAAGCATTGACCTCGTTAGGGGGGGTAGAAGGTGATTTAGTTTTATCGGGTATAGTGGGGATCTCGGTATTTCTCGGATTTTCAAAATTCGTATTCTTAAGCCTTGAAAATCATCACTTAGTGGTTTTTTCATTATGCCCTAAATGAAAAGAAAAATTGAATATTCCATGAAATCATAGTTTTCTTCCAGTTCATGAAGGAATCTCTTAGGTGTTTGATGTCCTTGGGAGTGTTTGCATATAAAGGAAAAGGTTATATGTATTTTCATTAGATTGTTATTATGACGATTATAAAGAAATGCTTGCTTTGGTTACATTAATTTCCTTAAAAATTTATATCTTGCTTAAGTTTTGAAAGGTTCTACTTGGTCCTTGTTCTTATTGTAAATTGTTTATGGTCAAGTATCTCTTTTAAAAGTTTTAAGTGGTATTTTTCATTTGCAAGTAGCATATTTGGTATCTATTCCAGTTGAGAACATCATCAGTTTCTGCTTCTGCATCCCTCTGAGTAAGCAACAACATCTAAAGCAACATAACTAAAATGAACTAGACTTTTTTTTCTTTGATAGAAAAACAACAGTAGTCTAGGTTATAGGGCCTTGATTGTAGGATTGGAGAGTTAAATTCTCTAAGGCCACGTAAAATGAAACTAGGAGTACTAAATAGTGCAAAATCCATAAGTAACATGAAGTACTTGTTAGGAAAGCGCCTCTAACATAGGTGTTAAGCAGTAGGTTAAGCTAATTCAAGTGATCAGATTGTCCTCTATCACTTGAGTTAGTGGAGTTATGCAAATCTAGGAATTTTTTCAGTTGTGGAATTTCCTTAGGGTGACACCACTACTATATTAACAAATTTGATTCTAGGACTTAGTCATATGTTCCCTGCCCATTCACAGAAGCTCTTTCTGGAAACCGTTCTACTCAACTACCTGGTGTGAAGTAGTATCCATAGTTTCCTTTCATGAGTTCCACCCAGGTGACTACAAGGGGAATATCTTTTGGTTCCTAAGAAAAGTGTAGAATCTCTAGCCTCATCTCCTTGGGAGGGTATTCATAGAAGGTGAGTACTTGCACCCTAGTGATTATTGCATGAGGATTAGTGTAAATTCCTCATTCACACCTTCATTGGTTGGACTTGAGCCCTGATCATCCCATGATGACTTCAGAAGGCCCATGTTTGACTCTTTATTAATTGAACTCAAGACTTAACTACCCTGGTTTGATTTCTGGGAGAGTGAGTTTGCTTGGTTGTATCTTAGAGTTTTGGTTATTGGAGTGTGTTGATTGCAAATTGATTAGCTCCATAGAAGACCTTAGAGATTTCTTACTTTCTGGATCAAATTATATGGCTAATATTACTAAGGAGACCAACTAAGGGACCCTTATGCAAAGGGATCCTTGTGTTTTTTTGTTTGTTGGAGACATTGGTCCTCCTAATTTAATGCCCCCCCTTTGAATCTTCCTAGTTCCATTATAGGACTACCAATTTGGTTGTCTTCCACTCCCAAATGTCCTGAATTATCTTGACGCTTCTCAAGCATGAACTGTATATCAAGAGGATCAAAACCCTTTTCCTTCTTCTCTAGTGACATCTTGCACTCCTCCTTCTACCTCATGTGGTGAAAGTCTAGATACTAGTAACCAACAGTCTAAAAGGAACAGAAAGAGGAAGAATAAGAAGAATATGAAAAGACAAGGGGGGATGTCTCCAGCCACTACAATTCATGCTAGTGGGAATTCCTTATCCAATGAAACTCAAGTTGGGGTTAATGCCTCAACCAATGCAATTCATGCTAGGGGAAATTCACCAGTCACTACAAGTCATACTGGAAAGAGGTCATCGATTGCCACTAGTCATGTTGAAGACACATCATTGAGCACTGCAATTCATGTCAATGATAAGTCATTAGTCAATGCAAGTCATATTGGAGACAATTCACTACTCATTGCAAGTCATACTGGAGACAAGCAACCAACCACTGCAAGTTATGCGAGGTGCAAGAAAATAGCCACTGCAAGTCATGCTAGGGGTGGAACAACAACCACTTCAAGTCATGTTGGGAATGTTGACACAATTGAAAAACTGAAACAAATAAAATAGAATTCTAAGTTATGTTGTATTATTTGCAAGTGAGGACACCTTACTCATCTATTCCTTGTACTTCTAGAGGTACAAAGAGTGTGGTCCCTATCTTAAAAATATTATGCTTCTGAGCAACCAACCACTGTAAGTCATGTCGTGGGAGAACTGTTAACCAATGATATTAATAATAAGAGTAATGATGTTGTGGAAAAATATTGATGAATAGGACACAAACCTAACTTCCTTTATAAGCTTTTTGGGAAAAATCACCTTGCTCATATGTGCCATGTACTTCCAGAGGTACAAAGAGTGTGTTCCATGTCTCTAGGATCTTCGGCTCTTGAGCTCTCTATAGTTCCCAAACATGCCGTTCAACCTTTGGTTGATAAAGTTGTTGAACTGATGCAACCTTCGATCGATCCCGCACTTCCCTTGGAGAGTGACAAGATTCAAGTGGTTGAATCGATGCAATTTTCAGTCGATCCCACTCTTCCCTCGAAGAGTGACAAGATTCAAGTGGTTGAATTGATGCAATCTTCGGTCGAACCCATTCTTCCTTTAGAGAGTCATGTGACTACTACTCAAGTCTTCTTCACTGCCAATTTATGAATATATGGGCAAGTGGGCACTCCATCACTTTGAATGAACCCCCACCAAGCTATAGGATTGTTCCTTTGTTTGGAATAGTCTAGTTGAGCCTCACCTACCTTCTTATGCACCCTTCCAAATAAGGGATCAAGTTAAACACCAAATAGTTATTCATTGTATTGTAGATTAAGGGGCTGTTGGTTGTGGAGCTAGATCTTCTAATCTCATAGATGATATTGTATTAGCTGTGTTTGTACCCCAATTTTATATGATATGTAGGTGGACTGTACACTCACCCGAGTGGGGGGGTGTGGGGGGGCATTGCCCCCCCACGGGGTTCCAGGGGCCAACGGTCCCCCGGCGGGGGTTTGGGGGCAGCGCCCCCGAGAAATGGGGGTTCGGGGGCAACGCCCCCGAAGAAAATTTTTGGGGTTGTTTTCGCCAGCTGTTTTGCAGGCCCATGGTTTTGGGTATCCCGTGGTATTTTCCCATTGTATTTCCCTTATAAAATAAAGACATTGTAATACGGCTAGAGATGATGAAGATGTATTAGGTTTTATGCATTGTAAAGATCTTTAAGATCAGGAGAGAGACTGTGAAACAGAGAAGAGGAAGTGCAGCGGTTGTGTTGCAGGTTGTATCCCTTCACCTTGCTGGACGGTAATAATAATAAGGACTAGTAAATTCAGTGTGGACGTAGCCCAAGTTGGGTGAACCACGATATATCTGTGTCTCTCTTGTAATGTGTATGTGTGATTATATTTGCATTTCTGTTTATTGTTATTGCTCTGCGATCTTGTTTTTCTAACAGGGGCCTCTATTAGTATTTTATTTGCACACGCTTGGAGAGGTGTGGGTTATCCCAACTTGGTTTTGGATGCTAGTCAGTCGCTGGCTTTGGATAGAAAACCTAGTGAACCCTTTGCGTTTATTCCTAATTTACCTATTACATTAGGTGGGAAGATTGTCTTAGTTTATTTTATGGTTATGGGGATCCCATTGTAATTCATTATGCTCCTTGGGTGTGATTATGTATATGCTATGAATGATGTGGTGTCTACACTCTTTCATTTGATGTATTTTCCTCACAACAGAAGCATTGTCGTTATTGATCAGCCTGCATTTGTTGATCCTCCTCATTACCCAAATTTAGACCAAACAACCCCTTTGTATGTTCTTAGTGTTTCAATAGACACTAACCTTCCACGGGTGAATTATGTGGCCTTGTATCCCTCATGTTCAATTGATACCGAGAAGAATCCTTTGCATTCAAGCTCACCTTCTTGGGACTTTGTTTCGAGAGTTCACCAATTGATTAATCTAATGGGGCATTGGACCTTGCTCTCCACCCTGATGGTCCAAGTGAATGTTCTAACATTTGTTCCCTCTGGGGTGATATCCTTCCCTCATATGAATCTCTCCTAGAGGCTATGGTCAAGTCTAGAATTCCTTCAAATATTTATGTCCTTTCAAAAGATCATCTCCCTGAATTGGACCTAGTTGTAATCAAATCCAATCCTGATTTTCCTTTTGAGTATGATCTCATTATTTGTGGATCCTTAGTAAATGGCATTTTTTAGTACTTAGACTCTGCCATTGAGCTAGAAGTAGTGTTCCTGAGGATTTTGATTCTTTTAGTAGATTCTTAGACTCCTATGATGACAGCTCTATTCCCATGGACTCCATTATTGCTTCCATCTTCAATATTCATCATGAGTATGATCTTATCGATTATGGGTCCTCGAGCCTTGGCGTTATTGAGTCCTTGCTGGTAAACTCTGCCTTAGTAATGAATATTGTTGAAGATATTGAATTTGAAAATACCCTTCCAAAGTGACTCGTACCATATCTTTATTTTTATAAATTACAGATATGATCATGGTATTGTTGTTTCTTGGATACAAGATTTTAAGCTAGATTCATGGTTTCTTAGGGACCATTCTCTGCACATTGCTCGATCCGGTCATGTATTTTTTAAAAATTGCATATAGGTTTAGGGCTGCCCTTTATTACGATGAATTTGAACCTTTTTCCACCCAAATTTTCCATAGGATCAAACTTGTTGGATATTGGTGCATTAGCCATATCCATATGCATTTTTCACAAGTCCAATAGTAGATCCTATCTAACATGGGACACCATAGTTAGCAGCATATTTCCATTTTGGTGCCCATGTTGAGTTTTTCTCATAGACTCGGGAGCCTTTTCAGTTTTGCCGTGACTTTGAGAAGAAGTCGCATGGCTCTCTTTCTCATTTATTTTTAGCCCTTCTCTATAAGGCTTCCATTTTTATTCATTAAGCATTTTCCTTTTCTCACAACTACTTCCAAAACTATTCCTAGTGCTTCATTGCAACATTCATACTACCATTGCAGTCATCATGTTTCCCGTCACTTTCACGCATTGCATTTACATTTTGGACTATATCCCTGGAAGAAACATGTTGATGAGTGTCCACCTCTTGCCTGACACCCTTTTTGGATTTTTTTTGTATGGGGTTTCTTATGTACTTGGAACATAGTTTCATGCCTTGCAACACTCTTTTCTTCCACTGTACTATATCATTCTTTTATTCTTTTTCAGGCTTTATAATATGAAAAATACAAAAAAAAATATTAAAATAAGATAGAGGGGGGGAAGATATTAAATTTGTGTTATATATTAGCAGTAAGTCATGTCACCCTTGAACAAAGCACCAACCTTGAGTCTTCTCGAAAAGTTGGGTCTTAGTATGGACTTAGGAATTGAACCATGATACTAGATTTTTTAATCCTCTAGTTGGTTACTCTTCCAATCATATGGATAATTTTTTTATGTCTCATATGTTGCAGATTTATATCATTGTTCTCTTTGTGTCAAAGTGCTTCCCAAGTCATTATTGTGTCATGCTCAATGTTCAAGGGTTGTTCCAACCTATATCATTCATTTCTCACTTGTCTTGACCTCGCATGTCGGCCATTTCCCGATGTCAAGTTGTTCTCAGCATGTATCATCAAAACCAATGTTTGTACTCGTGCTAGTGTGGAAGGTCCCCATTTACTTCTCACAAGTGGGTCATGTCTCATTGATGACGACTCATTTACTTTGAGATATTGACCTAGAGCAATATCACCCTAGCCCTATTTCCACCATTGACAGGTAACCTTGCATTGAATAGATGACATTCATCGATTGTTAATTGAGTGGTTTCCTATGATGTTCAATGTCAAGACCTCTATTCACATTTTGGGATTTGTGTTGTAGCTTGGAGTCCATTTTCATCATTGATGGAATTCCTCTCCTTTTTCAATAGCTTTCATTGTCGATTGTTGCTCAGAGGGTATCTTTCAGGTACTATTCACATTTGGTGCACGTGATAGATGTACATGGTGGTCTGTTTTGCGAAAAAATTGTCCAAGTCCTTTTTTGAGTCAAATTTGTTCCTAAAATTGTCCTTGTGTTGGTTGATGGGGGATTCCCTCATGCCTCCCTTCCAATGGATCTCTTCCCATTGACCTCAACACATCATGATCAAGGAACAAGATCTAGAGTCCTAATAGTACCTTGGGGCTTGTAGGTAGTGGGAATACATCAATGCCTATTGTTTGATGGAGTCTACAAGTGTTTGAATCCAAGGCATTCACACTTGATAGAATGTACTAAGTACCTTGATGCCAATTATGATTATCAGTGGATTGTCTCGCGTTTGTTAATGGTATACATCAATGATCAGTAATCAAACGGTGTCCTCCATGTTCAAATTTAGATCATCTATTCACATGAATAGGATTCGTACCTTTAGGAATTTTGGATGGAAGATATTGGGATAACAATAGCATTGCTATATTTTTCTATTCCCTAAGTTGCACAAGGTTGTACCATACACTATGTTACATTGGTACAAATTGGAGAACTAGTTTCACTCACTTAAGTTACAGTTTTTATCTTGATATATGTTGAGATATAGATCCATTGTGTATCTCTTCGTGGCTATGATCTCTCAATTGTCATAAATCCACTATGTATAATTTTTGTGGCCATGATTCCACATTTTATATACTACATGGATCCATTGTGTACTCCTTTCATGGCCATGGTTTTACATCTACTATATGTCATGGATCTGTAGTATACGTGATTTGGCGGCCATGTTCTACCACATATGAGGATGGGTATACCCACTTTAGGAAAGAGAAATTATGACACATTCATCTTTGTTACAGGTGCTTTTTTATTCAATGACTGAAAAATTCATCCTTGATATCACTTTAATCCTCTCAAATGAAGTTATAATGTATTTCAACCATCAAGTCCCCTTATGACCTCACACATTAGGGGGCATCTATTATAGTGCAAATCGGCACTTCCTCATCTTGTGATGACAATACTCTATAAGGAACCTAAATCTCTATGATTTTCCACAGATATGAACCTATAAATCATGGAAGATCCCTCATGTTGACCCTACTTGATGGTCTAAGTGCACTCGAAGAGACCTCATCTCATCTCCCAATGAAAACATTGAATTTGGACCACATTTTGAGACCCAAACTCCTTTAATTCATGCAAGGAGCATGCTACACTAGTTTCCCTTGATAAAGGTGTGTGTGCCTTGAAAATCACCAAAAAATATAAAATTTCTCGAAATTTAGGAAGTTTTGGAAGTTGGAGGGTGGTTTGTCTTTGTTCTAACTCACCAAAATAATCAGTATCCCCTATAACTACCATAAACACTCATTAAAAAGGGATAAAAATGACCAAGTAAGTGGATGACATCCATATTACTATTATGTTGGAGGAGTTTCTTCTACCCTCTTTGAATTGATTCATCCCATTCCCCCTCAGTGACCCCTATCCTTGAGCATTCCCTTCCTAAGTTGTTGAATTTATCCATCTATTATGCTACCTTATACATCTGTGGAAGATCAAGTGTGTGGAAGAGGGATTGTACGTGAATCAAATGTAGATTAACCCAGTCACTGCCTTTGAAAGGCGTTGTATGAACATGAAGGTAACCTATAGGTCATACATCTTGTTGCATCTTAATAGATATTTCTTACCTTTCGCTCCCCTATATACATGTTTAACATTTGATATGTGCCTTACGTGTTGGTAGATGGAAAAGTATTAGTCTTTCATGGGAATTGTTAACTATAGTGTTAATTGTTATTTGTTCTTTCTTTGGTTAATGTTCCTATTTCTGCCATAAGGCTTGTGAGGAGGGTTAGTGTCTCTTTTGTAGGGTTCAAGCTCGTTGGAGTGAAGCGTATTGGAGTAGGAAAACAGGAATTGTGAGGATTGAAATTTGGAAATAGGTTCATCTTTCCTTCCATCTCATTCTCCTAATTTATTGTTGGTTTGTGCTTTCCTGTGTGAGTCATAAAATATATCTCTTGTGTCTAAATGGTTGTCTTGAAGAGTCTTAAAGATCTATATTTTATATTCTTAGCATGTTGGTGACCATCCCTAGTCATTAGGATCGATTCTCGCACAACATTGTCTTAGTGCAATGAGGGACTAGCAATGGGATTTAGGAATAAGAACTCCCATACTTTCATTTACGAACTTAAATGCATATATAGAATTATCAGGGACGCTTGGGTGCCTACCTGCCACATCTTAGTTACAAGAGACAATTGCAATTGAATTAAGAAGCCCAACTATTTTCTTCCATTCTGTCGACCAAAGAAGATGAAGAGACATCATTACCACGTTGATGGTGCTTTACAGTGATTTCTAACTACTTTGAATAGAAATTGTCATGTGCTTGAGTCATCGAATTCCACATGGCATGTGTGATGAATGAATCTTATAGAATATTGTGTGGTTTGACTAAGTCTAGGCACTAGGAGATGATTTCAATCGAGTATGCATCGATTAGGTCGACTCGACTGAGATTTGACAAAGGATTCGATTGGACTAGGCAGTAGTCGATTGTGCCAATTGAGTCCTAGGATGAACTAGACCTTCCTTGTTAAGTGGAAATGTTCCTGATTTCCTCCTTAAGAAAATGAGGAAACTCGTGTACCAATTCGGTGAAAGAATACCAGTTTCCATGAGCAGGGAGTTGTCCTCCTTTGGCCACCTGAAACAAGGGAGTTATTTGCACCCTTGTGTGGAGTGCTTGATGTCTGAGAATGGTGTTGCAGGAAAGGGACTTCTAAATATTTGGATGGATGTCTTATGGATCTGCCAAATGTAAGTTGATATGTTCCAATAGTGGTGGAAAATATGGTGGAAGCAAGTCCACATTGAATACTTAGTGCAAACCCAAGTATGGTGGAATGCTGAGATAAAAATAATTTTCCCCAATATTATCAATAATGGTGTAAGGACCATAATGTAAAGGCTTCAGCTTCCTGTGCAGGCCACTAAATATTTCTTTCTTGAGATGCAACTAGAAATGATCCCCAATTTTGAATGAATGAGGAATACGATGCTTATCATGTCGATCCTTGGCTTTCTCATTATCTCCCTACAACATCTCTTGTGCTTGTTTCTAAATACCATAGACCATATCCTTGAACTTGAGTGATTTTTCGCTCTCTCATTATTCATGGTCTATGTCAATCACACTAGTTGATTGACTAACTAAGTTGATAGGCATTGAGCGTCGAAATTATAACAAACTTCAAACTGGACCTTTCCCATTGAACTATGTTGGTATTGATTATAGTTATGCTATATATATAGGAGACTTTAATCCCATGTTCTTCGATGCTTATGGTTGTACATATGAAGAATTTGTACCACCATGTGATTCATAACTTCTGTCGATCCATCGGTCCGAGGATAGAATGTGGTCGACATAGATAGTTGTGTGTCGAGCTACTGCCAGAGTGTATTCCAAAACACATTGGAAAACCTAGAATATCTTTCAGAGATGATTGTAGTCGGTAATCCATAGTGTTTCCACGCATGCTTGAAGAAGATATGAGAAGTCTATTGGGTTGTTGTAGTATTATTGCAAGGAATGAGGGTAGTCATCTTAGAGAATATGTCAATCACCACCAGGATTTCATCATGCTGGTGTTTGGTGACAATGTATCCAATCAGGCCATGTTCTATTTGGAATTGTCAATGGTGTATACAAACATTGTCATCGATTTGATAGCTTGACGATAGAAAAAACCATGCATGACCCGATATACTTGTCGACATTCATCTTAAGTGACGGCTAATAGAAAGGTTGTCAACATTTTCACAGTGCCCTCCATATTTGATCATCCCTCCATTGGCTATGATAATTTTAAATCCAAGCACCAAGTGGACTTAAAAAAGGATTTATTCAACCATTCATTGATGAATAAAATTGTAGGTTCTTTCATTGTCCACCAAGACTACCACTTTGTGGTGCTTGACGCAACCTGGAATTTTTAAGGTTTTCGGGGTTGAAATACAGGATAAACCATGGAGAGAGATTAGTGGTTATTGTTGATTGACTTTAGGATCCACTTCTTCTTGCATGGGAGGAATTTGGTCTATAGCTTCTAACTTAGGGATATCATCCATAATGATCTATTCAAAATGGGTAGAAGTGATCACATCAATATAAAATAATTTATGTTCTTTGTTGATATACCATTTATTCTAGAGACAAACTTTGTACTTTTAAAGGAGGAGAAGAGATTGTGATTGAGGAATTGACCTATGTAGAGCATTAACGGGGAATGGAAGAGGGTTTGTTGGTTTATGCATTGATCACCATCTCTAATTCTAGATCCCTTTGAGATGTTGCACTCTAACTTGTGCTATAATCGTCTCTTTGAGGCCACTAATGAAACATTCTTTATAGAAAGAATATGTTAAGTTCTTTGTATGGATGGCTAATTGCTCAAAGGATGAGATAAAATATGTGACTAAGCCTATTGGTGTAACTTTATAAGCCACCCCAAATAGTGAGTATCTCACTCGTAACAAGCATTGATAGATTCAACAAGTAGACTCTAGGCAACGTATCCCCCATAGGATTTTTTATGCCGCCTGCACCATTGTCAGGTTTCTGGATCCAAATATAAGAACCCTACCCTAATTTGTATCATGTCATCGGTAATGTCATGGAGGGAAACTTATTGTGCATCTAGGTGGCCCATCCTAATGGATTAGAACCATTAAACTTGTTCAAGTACACTTTAGGAAAATGATGTATGTATTATTTCATGGAGGGTGGTTTGTGGCTATGAAGACCCAAAGGGGGTTGTTGGTGGCTAGATAGTCTTGAGTGAGAAGTGTCTTCCTATTGTGTCTCAATGTGTTGCACATGCTAGGGGTCTCCTAGTTGTATCCCCTAAATTATCATATGTGTCAACTTCTCATTCAATAAGTTATCTAAGATGGTTAAGGTATGTTGATTTTCTAATGCAACTTTTGATCCAATGTCTACTAAAATTTTTGAAGCTATCCATTAGGATCCGTATTGATATTCTAGGTGTTCCAACCTATTTTGAGTGGAGAGGGTGGTCATATTGTCTCTATTTTGGTGTGAGGTGGTTTATACGGATCCATGGGATCCTAAGGACAAGGGAGTGTCAGATGATATAGATCTTTGATATACATGTGGGTTCCAACAATATTACTTGTCCCAATATCTCAAGGAACTAACTAAGGAGGCTCAGTTATGCCCTTAGTCACACTATTTGACTACCTAGGTACTGGAGAGCGATCTCCCCATGTGTTGTTATAGGTTTACTATAGGAACAAGTCATCCAATCAATTTATCTAAAGTTGGTTTTAGCTATATCTAAGGGAATTCCTATATAGTTATGTTTGACGTAATACTACTCAACGGGCACCAGCAGAGTTTACAAGGGTGTCCAACAGTGTATCTTAGTACCACTTGTATTTTATGTGTGTATGTTCCCCAACTATAGGTTTGCATATTGAATGAAATATCTTTGTGTTATTTAAATATGTCTAAACATATATGTGAAAATAATATTAAAAATTTAGGACCTTGCTAACCCCAAAAAAGAGCTCTACAATCATCAGAGAATAACTTACTTTTCAAGGTAGGGTTTGAGGCAAAAAAGTAGAAATGATCATAAATCTAATAATGTTAATAAGAATTTCTATAATGACCACCTATAGGAAATGGTGTGGCTACTCTGCATTTACTAGAACTGGTTTGAAACAAATATGAGCACTCTATCAAAATATATTCGCTTTGCAATATTTGTGGTGATTGCCAAGAAATATCCTAAAACAATTGATTTTTAAGTCAACAATATCTTCACTTCCCAGACTTGGTTTGAGACGAATTTTTTTCGGGGGAGGGGGATTTTTTGTTAGAGGAACCCAAATATACCACTGGTTTCTTCATATTTTGCATAAAATTTTCAAAAATTGATCTAAATTACTCCACCATCCTCTTTTCCACCCACAAAATTCTTTCAAAAAGAGAAAAAATATTCTCCTTCCTTGTCCCAAGAAAGAAATTTGATACCACTTGTAAAGTACTTAACCCCACAACTTTAGAGAAAAATGGAAAAACACAAGATAAAATAGATAAACCCTAAAAAAGGTCTCATGTATTGATTATATTCAAAATCGATAGATATGTTCACTTGCCTCTTCAAGGGGGAAAACTCTAAGAGAAAAGCTCCAAATACAATAAAAATTCTTGACAAAACACTACATAGCTTATTACTCTATATATAGTGCCTCAATAGACAAAACCTTAACTAATTGTGACCTTTCTATTAATGAGGATCAACCACCTAGGGGACTTTATTCAATAAAGAGAGCCCTTTTACATTAATTCACCACCCATTAACTATCTAATGGGACTTATGTCATTGTACATTGATAAAGCATGGGGGTTTAGGTACGACCCTAACATCACAATTCAAACCAACGTCTCTAATGCCATGTTGGAGAAACCAGGAAATTAGAAAGATCAAAGAGCTAATTATTTCAAGAAGAGGTGGTGTCAATAGGCATCATTTCAACACTTAAGCACAAAAATATCACAATTTATAATACATAAAAATGCATTATTCATTAACCCAAATCACTCATAATTCACTATCATTCTCCATGTATATCACTCGACCCATAAAATCACCAGTTTATAACACCAATATTTAATGAACTCCCTTGAATTGAGGAAGAATAGGTCCATATTCTTGGGTCATAGTACATAATGGTCTCTTTGATTTCTACCCTAGTTTTTCCATAGTCAATGTTTCTATTATAATTGTCCAACCAATCAATTAGTTAGTCGACTCCTCCGTTAGTTAGTCGGTCCAACAAGTCAAGAGCCTAGCCAACCCATCACTCAACCAACTAGTTGACCACTCAATCGACTCTTCTACTTGACTATGAACTGTCAATTTTATATCTCCAAAATATTCAAAGGTGTGATGAACTAGGAAGGCATATTTTTTCAATAGAGATAATCCTAGGGAAGGGAATTTACAACTGACATATGTTTTCTTGGTAGATTGAACGATAATGAAAATCAATAACAATAAAACACCTTTTAGATCGGTTTATGATCAAGAATACTTCATTTTTATAGAGATAGAAATAACTACCTATCGTAGAAATTTTATGCTTGAAAAATAAATTAACAGAAATTTATTGAAGGTACAACTTAGTAACCAGCTTTAATACCATGTTACACAATTGAGAAACATGCATTAGCATAAAACAATATATTACTAACATGAAAATCAATATTCAAATCTAATTAGTCTAATCTCCTATCAACATGAGCATCAATAATAAAAAACAAGTGCAAGAGAGGAAAGGAAAGAGAAAAGAGAGTACACCAATTTTACATGGTAAAACCACAAATGAGGAAACATCCACAAAAAGGCTCGATCTTCTTATTCTTCAAAAAAAATATACTCTTATAATACATGGCATCCTCACATAAGCGTCACATCACACTCCATCTTCACTTCATGTCACAATGACACAATAAAAATGGGTGTTCTCTCATGTGTGTTAAATGAGACTCCTTCGCCCTTATTATATAGCTAGAGGTATGGAAAATTACATCCCATAATACATGCGAGATAAGTATTTTTCCACCTCTCTTATATAAAGTATGGTAATAAGATGATTTTACTTAATGATGCATGTGGGAAAACTCCCTTTTCATAAGTTAGAGAGTTATGAAGAGTATTATATCTTCTTTTTCTAGGTAGGACATCATGACATCGCACGACATCTCACTATATATCATTACACACTCCAACAACAACACACTAGACATCATTACATATTCCAACATTCTCTCTTAATGATGGATAGGGATATAGAACACAACTGGAGGAAGGTGGAATTACATTAACATTAGCATTCCCCTTCATGACAACTTCCATAATTCCCAATAAGATGCAAGTATGAACACACTTCACCTTATGGATTTGATGAAGATAATAGTCGCTTCTTATTGATCATGAAATTGCACCTGAACTAAGATGAAGGATGAAATAACTTAGTAATATACCTCATCATGAATACAAGAACCTCAAATAGCCTATACACTGAAAAACATGTCCGACAAATAGTATTCACAACCAAGATGAAAGATGCACTAGTCACGTCTTACTGAATCATGAAATTGCACCTAAACCAAGGTGAGCAATGAAAGAACTCTGTTGATGACTACATTGTGAATACAAGAACCTCAAATGGCCTATACATTGAAAAATGTGTCCAACAGACAATCATCTCAACCAAGATGAAATATGCAAGGACTCTATAGTAGACCTCATTACCAATACAAGAACCTCAAATGGCCTATCCATCGAAAAATGTGGCCCGTAGATAATAAGCATGAATTTACAAGAAGAAGATGGCCTTCATTACATTACATTTTGACTAGAATAAGGTGGAATTATATATTATTTTATTACATTACATTCCTTCTTAATTACAACTTCAAATGTCTTGGATAAAGTGGAAAAAGGTTAAACTTTGCTGCAACCATGTAGAAAGCATTACAACTGCAATCAGATCCTTAATAAAATGCAAGGAGAAGACACCTGCTACTATCAAGAATCAATGTTGAATAACCAAAGATGACAATATCAATATGCTTAGAAACTCAAGAATGATCTACAAAACCAAGTTCCCACAACTCTTCACAAAGACCCCTATGGAGAAAGTGAAGCAAACATAGAGATAATCTACACAAAACAACTTTAAAGAGTAAAGCATAACATGATAAGACCATGAAGACATGAAATATGAAATATAGAAGGGTATAAAAATTTAATGTACACAAACAAGGGTTAGAAACAACATATAAATATTGATTGAAATATGGGTGCAAGAAATTGATATCACTTATAGATTAAAAATATTGCCACCAATCAACTAATTCTTTGGCATCGATTGGTTTCTTGTTGTCACGATAAAAAAATGCTAGAGATACATGCTCTTGAAATGGCAAACAACTTCCAAACAAGAAAATTAGTGGCAAGTAAATCAGGAACAAGAGACAACCTCTGCAAATAGGATAACTAAAACTAAGAAACTATAAACTAACGCAAAACAAAACAAGCTAATGAAAAAATATTAAGATAAACAAATGAAACTCTCATCGATGATGAAACCCTACAACACCTTACCAACAGATTTGCAAGCCCTTAGCGAAATATAGCGAAAAAAAAATCAACTTACAATGATGTTTTCACTTCGGAAGGGGGTCAACGTGCTTTCTTGTGGGAAAGGGCACGTGTGTACGCACATGTTGAGAAGAAGAGGTGCGCATTTTCGTGCCTTCACTCTCTATAACTCGTGTATATGTTTGTAACTACCTAAAACTGCAAACTCACTGATGTTGAAGCCATTTGGATGGAAACCTACGAAAAAATGGAGCTAGGCACATATGAACAACCATATATGTTGCAATAGAGGTAGATCCTTGATAACAAATTAGGGTACAATGGATTTCAACTTCATATCTATAGAAAAACCAATTAAATAACCAAAAATTTATGAAAAATAAATGGTGAGGTTAGGATTATGAGAAAATAATCTCATATATCTAGAAAAATGTCTAGATTTGGTGGAAAACCTCAATGGTTGACCAGATTTGATGTATATCTACAAGAGTAGGAGGGCCCAACAAAAAATATTGAAGAGGGCCCAACAAAAAATATTGAAGAAATTGATGCTCTAAAAAAAATTAACCCAAAAATTATTGAAGAATGTAGAGCTTAGTAACCAACTCTGATATCATGTTAGACTATTGACAAATATGCATTAGCGTAAAACAATAGATTACTAACATGTAAATCAATAACCGATTCTAACTAGTCTAATATCCTATCAACACAAGCACCAATAATAAAAAACAAGTGCAAGAGAGGAAAGGAAAGAGAAACGAGTGTACACCAATTTTATGTGGTAAAACACCAAACGGGGAACATTCACAAGAAGGATTGATCTTCTTATTCTTCAAAAAACTTCCACTCTTACAATAAATGGAATCCTCACATAAGCATCACATGACACTCCATCTTCACTTCCTGTCATAATGACACAATAATAATGTATGTCCTCTCATTTGTGTTAAATAGGAATCCTCCACCTCTATTATATAGCTAGTGGTATGGAAGATAACATCCCATAATACATGTGGGTGTTGATGCTCGGGTTTGGATGGAATAGGTCCAAGTGTCAATGCAAGGATAAAAATCCGATCCAAGAACTTCAATAAACCCTCGTAAGGATTTCCCTATTTCCTAGTCGTTTGGGATGATTGTTTCCGATGGATTTAAGCCTCTATTGGCCTTATGGTTTTGCTCTGAAAGGAGACTTATTGATTGTGAGGAATGAGTGACTTATTATGAAAAGGTGTAGCGAAACTGGTGAAATCTCAGGTTCACTATTCAGAAGGGAAAACCTATCTGAACTATATTAAAATTACTTAGTTAAGTCATGCTTCAAATTGGAATAAAACAATAAAAATAAAGAAGAGAAATCTTCCTAATTATTTGTTGAGCATTCACTAATAATAGTTAAAATGAAACATCAATTAACTTGCATTAGTTCAAGATTGCATAGACAAAGCTTCTAAATTAAAACCTATCATTTAATAAAACTAGATAGTTAGTATCTCAAGGTGCTAATAAACCACAAAGGAAATGTGTCATGCACAGGAATAAATGAAAACATTCAATTTACTTCTGTCATCACAGTTCATCAATAGAAAACATTCAAAGTGATCAATCATTTCCTGCAATTATTAACATCTAAAACAAATTAGATAATAAATAGCATAAGAGGAACACGATCAAAACAAGAAAACTTTATATGATCATGTATTGGAACCAAATTGAGGAAGCATCCCATATTTCATTAACAAGCATGCAAAAATTACATACTGGTCTGAGAGAGATAGAGCACTCCACAAAGTCTGATACAAGAAATTACATCAGAATTTCCCCTCCTTTTCCCTTCTTCCAAGGTCTATATAAATACAATTAAATGAGACAAATAGATCCTGAAAATAAGGATCAATTTCCTTAATCTAAGCAGAAAGACCCTAACTACCTTGATTTGAATTGGTAACATAATCTTTCCATGCATTGTAAACATTCCACATCTTCATGACATCAGGATAGCTTGCATGCTCAATATGTAACTGAGCTTTGCATAAATAGGATGGGACATCCTTAGCATGGATCTTGGACCAGGAATCAAGGAACCCTTGCAACGTGGATGTCAATTGACTAGGAGTTGATAAAATACCAGAATATTGAGATCTCCAATTGAGTAGCATCCTGAATCACCTCTGCAATTTGATTTCTCTGTTCATCCACCTTAGCGATCCTTAGGTTCGTTGGCACTGATTCTGCAAACTTGGAAAAGAATGGCATCTCCATGATTTCCATATGATTATCTGACAACATCCATTGCCTAGCATAGATTTTTTGGCCCTTCTCAATCATATGAGCCACTTCATCACAAACAAGTCCCCAAGACTTAATGGAAATTCAAGTACTCGTCAACTTGACTGAATCCAATCAAGGCAGTGTTTGCGGAGCATTTTTCATATGATCTTTCCATTCACACAACTGCTCATAAGATGAATGTGTTTTTTTATTCCTACCAATATGATCAGCAAGAATATCTAACATATGCTCAAAGGAATTGAAATCATCTCGAACCTCATTAAGACCTAGAAAATATGAAGTCTAGTTTTGTCTCAACAGGTCATTACATAAACAGGATTCATCTTTAAATTCTTGTACAGTTAACTTGAATAATTTAGAAAAGGTACTTGAGTCTTTAAGTTGTTCAACCAACATCTTAAGATCAACTAAATTGGTAGCATGTTCAATTACCTTAGCCTCTGAAATTGTCTTTTGTTGTGTTAACCGTTGAATTTGAGCTTGCAAACTTTGTACTATTTAATCATGTTGGGCTTTAAGATCCTCTATCTGTTTAGTCTAGATGTGGTGAATGGAGTCTTTTTCGGCCTGCAATTCCAAATTCGTGTCCTTCTCTTCTTCTAGTGCTCAGTTGAGGGTAGACATAGAGTCAAAGTTAGCTCTAGTAAAGGCTCCCATTGCTGCAGCAACTTCTATTGCTTCCCTCTGAGGGTCATCAGTTGCTTGTTTCCAAATAACCTTGTTTGGGACTGGCCCAGCTTGTCCTTCACCTTGAGTGTTATCCTTTGGATATTTTCTCATAATTGCTTTCCTCCTTTTATTGAAACAATAGTCTCCCAACAATACTACAGCATCCTCACCAAAATATGTTGAGTCTTCAGCTATAGAAACTAACAGTTATGTAGAATGGATGACTAGTAATGACTGGATGGTAGTAACAATTGTTGATTGAGATGGATCTTGAGATAATGGTGGTTCAATCTGAGAAGAAGAAGCTATATGCAGACTTGCAGAAGGAAGTGCAGTAGATTGAACAGAAGGGGTGTTAGTTTCATATGGTAAAGGAGTAACATTTTGAGATGGTGAAGGGTCTAACTGAGAGGTTGTGAGGTGTTGTGAGGTAATAAGGTCAACCAAAGTATTTAATGCAGTTGGTGTAGGTGGATCAGAAAATTGACTAGTTGTGTTAAGGTGGTTTGGGGTAGGAGATGGAGCATGAGGTGAATTAGAAGTAGACTATTGAATGGGGTCATCAATAGTATGTATTTCTGACAAACCACTATCTGGAGATGGATGAGGAATGTTACCATCAACAACTTGGGTGGTGTCCATAGGGATTGCCTGGGAAGGTTCTTGGACTACTAGTGTCGGATTTATCACTTCTACATGATGTTCCTTCTCTAAGTCAATGATGTCACTATTGGATGTATGGAGTGATTGATTGACAGTCAACTTAGATGGATTTTCAATATTTATAGATATGTTTGGGAGTATACTAGGAACAGAAGATCATCATAAATAGACTGAGTATAAGTAGATGAATTACTTTAAAGAGCTTGAGTTTGTTGTATGAGTAGATTGAGATTATGAATAGGAGTGGTAGGGTGAGCTTCTGTCATAGGCTGTTTTCCTAGATTCTTATCCAATTATTGTTGTGCACTGGGTTGAGATGAAGTTGAGCTTACCACAATGGCTTTGTTTGTAGCCTCTGTAGCTTCCCTAGAAGCATCCTGTTGCTATTGGAAGATCTTATCCCTTTCTTTCATCACTCTGATCCTCTGTTGCTTCTGTGCTTCATGCACAGGAATTCTCTAGCCTTGGTTGGTTAACTTGATAAGCACCTCTTCAAAACTATGTGCACTCTAATACAAAGAATCATATGGCTCCATCTGATGCACATAAGTATTCTTCAAATGAGCCTGTACAAAATGTTATTCTATGAGGCCCTTAAGGTCATACATTCTCTTCTCTACCAAAGCTAACTTCAATTTGTTGAATTCCTTGGCAAGAGTGATTCCATGAGTTGCATTGTGGATGGTAAGATGGCCAATATACATCGGGAACTTAGGTCAAGCCCTCCTTTTTGAAGAATGGCACTGACCGTAAAATCCATCATAGACTATTTGGAAAGCTACCTCCAACAAGACCATCCTGTCAAGAACAATCCTTGGCAACGGATGAACTGGTTTGCTGCCCCAAATCCCGATGTTGGTAAAATATTCTCCAACATACCAGTCTCCCATAGTGGAAATTAAAGAGATGGCCTCTTTCAAAACCCTGGGTGAATTCTTCTTGAAGATGGAAAAATACACAACACTGGTGAATTTATTGTAAATATCATAAATGTAGGGAGCATAATTGTCCTCCCAAAGAATTGAATAGTAAATATGGATGTTGGATTTTTCCCTAGTCCAATGCTAGCTCATGGCGGGGTAAGCAAAAGTAGCACAGAGGATGTCTATAAGGTATGCAGAAATAAAGAACTTAGGCTTTTTAATAACCGGTGTATTTTGTGCCTGGGCAATAGTGTCCCTGAAAGTGACAGAAAAAATCTAAGCCCAATTGAATATTTTACCTATAGTGGAGATATAATGGGAAAGAGGAACCCATTCCAATTTGAAGTACTTACAGGTATCAGCGCCATAGAATTAGAACAACATGACCACCAAAATTTTGTACGGTTCTCGGAGCAGGACAATGGGATATTGTCTATTTGGCTTCAAGCTAAATGTATCAGGGTCAGCCATCCATGTTTTAAGTAAAACATCAGGTTCATTGTTTCTCTCGAATGCCCTGATGAAGTCTTGTGTAAGCAGTTGTTGTGGAGCTTTTAGGGCATAGATCTTGGAAAAAGTGTTCGGCTTGCATGAAGGGTAGACCACCTGGTTCGCATCCCTGAATGTGTTGGTCAGTATGTATGCATAGTCTATCATCCATTTCACCATGTCAATGTATGGCATCATAGTAGGTCGTACAACAATTGCATGAAACTGAGAATTGCTAATGTTATGATAGATTGGGGCCTCCTCCTTGAACCCTGAGAAGTCGTCCTCGACAAAGATACTGTATATCCTGGCCCAATCTAGGAAAAGGGTATCAACGTCCCGCACATCAGTGTCTGAATAAAAGCTAAAATTGGGGTCCTTGAGTTTCAAATCTTCCACGGAAGATTTGGACCTAGTTCGCTTGGCCATGGTAGAAAAATATGGTTCTTCAAATGGTAAAAAATATCAATTAAAACTCAATAGATCAACAATCTATAAAAAAAAAATCAAAGATAGAAAATACTTGTAAAAAACTAAAGCTGGTCGAGCCAAATTGGAATCAATTCACTTGTGGAAACAGAGAAATCTAAAGCTCTGAATTTCAAATTCACTGTGTTGCAATGGCCAAAATTTGAATTTTGATTAAATAAACCCTGGATTAGGACTGCATCAATGGTTCATTAATTACAAACCAATCACCCTAAAATCGACGGTTATGGTTTAATCAACAAGTGATTTCATTAATTATGCTCGTAATTCGAAATAAGTTCGGTGCGTGCAAAAATACAAAATTTAAACGTGAAATAGAAATGATGGATCCCTCGAAAAGTCGGGAGTCGGGAGTCGAGAAGAGAATTGATGCAATAGTGAAAAATATCCCGACCTTCAACTTCTGCTGTGTATGAAAATTCGGAAAAGTCGAGAGTCAGGAGTCGGAGATGAATTTAATAAAAAGGTTGATAATCTCCCAACTGCCGACTTCCGCGATTGATCATAATAAATTCGAGAGTCGAAGTTCAAGAGTAAAATCGAAGTGAAAGGATAGGTTCCCCGACTTCCGAATGTCGATTTTTAAGCATAAAGAAACGAAGTCGGGAAGTCGGCAACTTAAGTTAATTTTGAGGAATTTGTCGTCGACTTTCGACTGAGTTGTTTATTAATTTAATTAAGTGAACTGGGAGTGTGGAAGGCTCAACTTATATCATATTTTATTCCAAAAATTTTATTAGACAAACCTTAAAGAAAATCAAACAAACAAATTAAGTGCTTTGAAGAAAACTAGACTTAGTGGGTAAAATAAAATTTCAATGAGGGGCTCCCATCTTGTCAAAACAGATGGGATATGTTGTGGCTACAAGAGTGAGATAAATAGATTTTCACCTATCTTATATAAAGAATGGTAATAAGAAAATTTTACTTAATGATGCATGTGGGATAACTCTTTTTTTATAAGTTAGAGAGTTATGAAGAGTATTATGCCTTCTTTTACTAGGTAAGACATCATGACATTGCACAACATCTCACTAGATATCATTACACATTCCAACAAGACCACACTAGCCGTCATTATATATTCCAACTTTGCTTGTCCTTCTAAATGAAAGAATTGGACACTAATACAATCGTTCAAAAAATTAATGCATTGCTGACTTAAAAGTGAAAAATAATTTTACAACTCAAAACATAAAGAAACATCACATAATTGTAAAGAAATATCATAATAGAAAGAAAAAAAGAAAAGAGAGGATAAATCATCCATAATGTGGAATGAATCCTTATTTGGGATCCTTCCCATAAGGATAAAGTTGAGCACACAAAATTCAAGAAGATTTGACTTGGCCCTTTCACCATAGTACAAAATCTTCTCTACAATCTCTTCGTAATGAAAGACAACCAACAAAGGATTTTCTTGCATACAACTAATGGGTTGAAGCACACAAGAAAAAATAAAAATAACATAATTTTATAATAATAAATATATCAATAAATGTGTTATTTTCTCTTGCTTTACCCGGTTTTCCTTTTTTTCATTGCTTTCACCACCTTTTGATTTTATGTTTACTGCGTTCTAACACCTTTTGATTTTATGTTTAATCTTTAGTTTTTTAATTTGTTTTACCTTTATTATCTTGCATTTTCCCTATCACTATACTTTATGTTGAAGAATTTGTTTGAATTCACCATAGAACAATGATATTGGTATGAAATCATTTGCATGGTTGTTTTTAGTCTAGCTTGATGACATGGTGTGGCAACCATGGAAACATATTTCAATATTCTTCAAAAGTTTATAATGTTGTAATTGGGTAAGCGTGAATGACGTGCAAGAAATTTTTGGGTTTCCCAAGTATTATAATCCTTTCCCTTGCTTCATCCCCATTTAGAACCTTAATTATCATTATGTTTATATATTCCCTCTTTCTGAAATGAACATGAAACGTTATATCTATTGTGGCTTAGGTTCAAAGAAAGATTTGGTTCTTATATGTTTTTACTCTCATGTTTTCCTATATCTATCCCCAACCTCTACGTTAATCTAAAACCAAATATAATAAGTTCACATGTTTCTAGAAGTAACATGCCCCATGGAGTCACCAAATGTCGACCCACTTTTTGGTCAACACGCATATAATTACAAAGTCTTGCGACAAGCCCCTAAACCTAATTATTATTAAAAGGGAACAACCACTCAAATCACTAGACCTCACCATAGGTAATTGTCTCACCAATAGGCTACTCATGTGACCACAAACTAGTGTGCACCATAGCAATACGGATGTATTTGGTCATGGCAATCTTGTTGATTATGATGGTTTGTTCACATTTACTCCATTATATTCTTGATTCTCGCATGGTGGTATGAAAATAATGATTTCAAGTTGGGGATGATGTTACTATGTACATCTATAGAGTTTACTCTGATATGATATAGGGCACATGCATATAGATTGTAAGCATTCAGGCATTTAGAATGGTAATATTGCTTTGGTTATGTTCAGTAATGGTAACATAATATGGTTGTGTTCAACATGGTTTATTGGTTTGTTATGGTCTGTCAACCTTTATCTCTGCCTATATTTGATTTTGTATACTTGCAAAACAAATGATTAGCATGCTTTAGTGAAATGGTGTGTACATAAGCATTCTATGTTGGAACTATGGGACATAGCTTTCAATCTCAAGGTTTATATGATTAAAGGCATATGTATATGGAAAACATGTTATATATCAAGACCATTGGTCTCAACCCTATTAAAATTATTGATAAGTGTTAAACCTAAATCAATTATGGACTTGGGAAAAATGTTTTTGATATGTGTTAAACAATAGAACATGTAAACAAGGGACATGAAGTGGTAGAAAAGGCTTGAGCCATTATCTAGTATTGATCTTCTTACACATTTAGGGTATTATAAATTACATGGATCATAGTCACCTCTAGATCTAGATCTCACTGACAACTCATCAGTGGATAGGTATGACAATTCATAAAGTGATAAGAATAACAACTAATGTGAGAGGTGATCTACAACTTTGTGATTTTCTAGGGACTTATAGTCTAGCATCCCCCCTCAATCACAAGTTTGGATAATTATACCAATAAAGTAATAAGGATTGGTGTCATCTTCCATCCCAAACTTCTAAACTAAGCTTCAATGAAGATATGCCTAAAAAATCGTCAATTTGGATTGTGAATTTTGAATGAGAAATGAAATTTTGAAAGTGAAAAGTTGTCATGTCTTAAAATTCGTTGATTTTGCTAGAACAAGTTGGTGTCTTTTGCTAATTTGGTGAACAAATATGATCACCATTATATCATCAGTGAACAAATAGGATCACCAAGCGCTCTATGAAATTGTTGATTTGATGTAGATAGTTTGTTGATTTGAATGTTTTAAATTTGTATCTTGAAGCCTAACTATCATCATTGATGTTCCCCCCATTAGGTGCAAGGTGAGATGATTGTGGAAGGGGTCCAAGCTTGATATTTTGGACTCTTCTTCAATCATTGAATTTTGATGCCATGTATCCAGTGGTATTTGTTGACCAACCAATTTCATCAATGGATATGGTGGTTTTCTTTTACCACTAACCTTTTAACTTTATTGTGTTTCTTCATTGTACTCCCTCCTTTGAGGTGCAAGAGATTACCCTTCTTCTTTCAGAGTGTACTTCCCCCTCTTAAGTACAAGGGAGCAACAATCTAGTATGGGCCATAATCATGCCCAACATCATGATCTGGAATAACCAATTGAAATTTGATTATTTTTGTAATTTCACCATTCAAATGTGTGTTTACCCATGTTTGAACTAGATGATAAGACTTATGCAACTTCTTGAATTCTTTATTTCATCTCCAAGAATTTATCCATCCATAATGCATTGTTATTTTCTAAACCTCCTTCTTCTTTCAACATTTGTTTGAGAGATGATTTGTCTCCCCACAATGAAGACAATGATGGAGATGAGAACATGATGTCTCCAAATGTCTAACTCTATCACAATGCATTTGGGGATTTCTTCCACATGTTTATCATCAATGATTTAAATAAATTCGCCATTAGCTTCTGAAGTCTTCAAATTTTCATCAAGATATCCTACACTCACAAACTGAATTGGTTTGGAGTAATCTAGAATATAAAAGATGTTGTCTTTTTCATATCTTAAGCCATGAGGTCCTTCATTAATATTTTCTTCAAATTCAAATTCATTGATAGTGTTGTCACTCAGTGCTTCTACTTGTGACTCATCTTCAAAATTTGGCAATTCACTAAATGGTTCATTCTCATGACTAGTTAAGGAATCCTCAATCATATCATGGTTTCCATTTGTATCACGCAGTTGTACTAGGTCATTTGTATCACAAAAGCATCAATTGTTTACATTAGATCAAGTGTATCACAAGATGCATCAACCATATGCACTCTTACCATTTCTTGCTCATGTTCAATTAACTTTAGTGAGAGTGCTTCAATCAACTTATCCTTTAGATCAATTGTTTATGAAGATTAAAAATCCAACTATCCAATGCATGTAAGGAGTCATGCAATTCTTTGATTTCTTGATTTGCATTTTGCAAACACTTTCCACCTTTACAAATTTTAGATTTTGCAATTGTATCATACTCGCATGTACTTGTTTGCTTTCATGCTCACTTGTTCTTATGTCAACTTTAGAGTGTCAGGTACAACTAGTCATGCACCCAAAAATTGTGATTACGATTTTTTACTTTGATATTGATGACTACTTGACCTCCTTATTTAAATTTCAGGCAAGTTAATTTTGCAATAGATTATCAATTTAGCCACTCAATTAATCAACCTTATGCTTCGATTTCAATTACTCCCCAAACCATTGATTCAAATAGAATTTACAATTTAATTTCAAGCTATACATAAGTGATTATATGATGATCTTTCAACATGGTACCATCTTGCATTTTGAATTTTCAAAGTCTTTTATACTTGTTTACTTCATGTGTATGGTGTTCATTTGCTAAGTTAAATGTGTCAAAAACTAAACACAACACAAATAAGAATCTAACCATTCATACACACTTGCACACAAGTACAAGCGTCCATAAACCTCATTATTCTTAAGGTTTTTCTTCATAAGCACTCCATTTTGCTTTACTAGACTTTTTCAACGTCAAGCTCAAGATCCTTTTACAAAACCAAATGTCTTTACCAAAACTCCATGAGCGTTTTGTTTTTTAATATTTTGCTTAATACAACACATCAACATTAGGTCATTAGGTCTCCAAGATCTCTCATTAGCATTTACATATGAATTTTGAATTGGGACACATTTCAATAAATTCTATGCTATTAGAAAATGTGAACTTAAAAAAAAAAACCTTTATTTGCAGTGAGAGCCTGCTCTCGCTAGCTGAGCCGACATTGTTTTGTGCAATTGATTCATGTGGGTAACCTAATCCCAAGGCAATCGTTGAAGTAGATTGATGGTGGCAGATTTGAATGTATTGTTGATCGTTGTCCCCTTCCACGTGGGTTTCGATCATTCCTTTTTCTGATGGTGAGCCATCTTTTAATGTGTGTGGAGTTTGTGGCCACTTTGTTTACCTTTTAATGTGTGTGGGGTTTGTGGCCAGTTTCTTTTCCTTGCTCGTGGGCCTCTTGAGGCAGCGTTCTAACTGCAATGTGTGGCAATGAATCTGGTGAACATTGAATTGCTATGTATCAATCCACATGGACGCAATAAAGAATACTACGTCTCATTAGGCATCACAAGATTCAATCTGTCCTCACTTTAGCAATCGTCATTGTCATGACATAACTGAGTAACTAAACACTTCCATTATTGTGCTTATAGAGGTATAGATTCAAATGCACAGTGTAATACTTTTTTATTTTATTTTAGCAATTACATCGTTGGGATCCTTTATCTCACAAACGAGTCTTATACATCAAATTAATACCTAGCTTAACGCTGACCTTAAATACAATGACTCGATTGAAAAATTGATAGAATTCATATCTGGATTGACTTACTTAAAATATATCTTATTTCCCAAAAAAACTTTCACGCACCATTAGTACATATTGTTTAAACCATACTGACACTAGTTTCTTAAAAGAAATATAGCGTACACACGTGACAATATTATTATAATTTTTAATTAAAAAAATGCAAATCAGAATTAAGAGATTAATGACCATTTGTGTCTTTACCATTGCATCTCTAAAGTGGTAAAGATATATGTTAGGTTGGATTAGCAATAGTCTTTTTTGGCTATTTAAAAATATATATAATTGGCAGTTAGCTTAAAAATTTGTCTATTTACATAAGATATAATTAAATTGTTAAAATTTACCATAAAATTACAATTTTTAATTGTATATTACATTTTTTTATTGAATATTTATCTTCATATCTATATATATAATTTTTCAATCCAAATAGTGGTCTATAATATTATGCATGGATATAATATTTGAATCCTTAAGATATATGAGGGTTTGAGAGTCGACCTATCATGATGATCTCGGTGGCTATGGTTCCTTCCCTAGTTGCCATCCAAATTCTCCCCTGAGAAGCTATCTGTCAAGGCCGATTGAGGGTGATTTTAGATGGTTTTTCCTTGCGTTTGGAGTGGTGGCAGTGCCTTCACGCGGCGACCCATTGTGTAGCGGGTTCTTCTTGCTTTCATGTGGCAACGGCGACGGTTTCTATGCAGAGGGGAGTTGAATCATTGGCAGGGCATTTCCATGGCATTGTGGTGACTGGTTTGGCAGCCCTATGAAGCTACTTGTCGGCTGTGAGGAGCAGATTCATACAGCGACTCATCTAGCGATGGATTCAATCTTCAAAAGCTGATGGCTCTGCTATCCTCTCATGTTGAAGTTTTTATTGGTGTTTTCTACAGAAGACGTTGGGGACCTGCAACACGCATTTTAGGATATTGTTTTTGTCTGTTTTAGTCGGCATTACTTCTGGCTTCTTTCCTTTTTCTTCAGCTCTTTATGAGCTGGTTTTTTTTTGTTTATGTGCCAATCTTGGCTGCCCTGAAATAGGGTGTATTAGATGTAGTTTTTAAAGCTGCTACCTGCTTTTTGAGCAATGTATTTGGTGCTTAGGTACCTGTCATTTTTAATCTATGAAGCTAAAAAGCTATTACTGGATAGGGCTCCTAGAATCCTTTCGGCAATATGTAATTTGATTATACTTAATGAAATTACGCTTTTTTCCCTGGGAGAAAAATATATATATTTGAATCCTTAAAAAATACTCTTATACCATGATAAGATGACAAACAAGATACATGGTGGAGGAAAAGGCTTAAGCCAATCTTCAAAATTAATCTTCATGCCAATGATGGTATTATATAGTGCACTGATCTAGAGGTGACCATGATCCGTGTACTATATAATACCATCATTGGTGTTGTTAAAACACTTATTAGAACCTGTAATGTTTATTAGTGAATGTTGGCAAAGAGAGCTCGAGAAGCAATATTAAATATAGCAATTGGAATAGTAGTCGGACAGAAAAATATCGATAGAGATTTCTAGAGGCTCTCGGAATGTAATTTTTCACCTATAAATACAAACTCCATCTCAGCCATTGGAGTATGGCTTCCAGTTTGTAATCAGTGTCTCTTTGTATTCTTGTACATGTGTGCAATCTTTGTTTCTCTCTATGTTTCGTCATGGTACCAAAGCAGTGTTGGGCATAACTCCCTCACAGGAGGCCCAGGATAATGAAGGTTGTTCTTTGAGTTCTCTATGTTGTACATAATAGGATAGAGTAATGCATTTTGCATGTTGTGTTTGTTTCTCAATTGTGGTTGGTGCAGAAATAAGTGTGTTTTCCTATCTCTTGTGATCTCTCCATCATGTAGGATTTCTAAATCTATTGTGGAAATTTGTGTAGTATTGTTCTGAGTGACCGATTTTTTTTATGTGCTGACTTGATCTATTCTTTGGTGATTTCCTGCTAGAGATCTTGATGGATTTGTGTTGAGATCAACTTGAATGATATTAAAAAAAACAAATGTTCAATCAATTCACCGATTTAAAGGTATTGAGATCTCAAGAAAAGAGGATCTGCAAAGTGTTGGTTGAGGCATCTAGATGATGAATCAATTTGGGGTTATATATGTTCAATCTCCTATTGTTGGCAGATTGGGTCATTGCCAGTAGATTTAGTCCATTGGTTGTCAATTGGATATTTGTGTCCATTCGGTAGAGCAATTCCCTTTCTTTCTGCCTATCATTCCTCCATCCTAGAAGATTTTTGGATCATTGATTTTGTCTATTGTTATTTCTTGGTTTGTACACAGTGCTCACCATGGTGGTGACTAAATTTCCTTGTAATAGGCGAGGAACCAAAATCTCTACAACCCAATTCATTGTAATGCAGGGGGATGCATGTTCCTGAAATGGGTTTGTTGGGAGGTGTTAGTTGGAAAGAGAAGGCTCGCCGCTCAACCCATTGAACTGGGAATGCAACAAAAAAGAAGAGGATAAACCTATGGGATGGTAGGTGTACCTGTATGGTGCTTGTATGCTAGCTTTATTCTAGATCAAAGAAGATGAATCTTTGATTGAATGGGGAAGTGTGATTAATATCAAAGTGTTCAACTGTTGGGACCAAGTTATGTTTAAGGGGTACTTTAGCATGTTGATGAACAACGTAAGTGAAAATTTTTCCTAGCGAACTGGCAGATACAACAACTGGCAACCCATATATTTTGGTAGATGGATTTCTTTCTATATGGACATCAATAATGAGTTTGTGTAGGTACAAAAATATAGAGTAGAAAGCTTAAGGACGAAGCCTGGTAATGAAGAAATCCCAAGACAATGACGATGAAGAATGAAGACCTAGTTGATGACTGGACATGAAGACATGACCAAGGTGGAGAAAAAGATAAAAATATGAACTAAAGGAAAACCAAGATGAAAACGACCAATAGCAATGACAAAGCAACACTTTGTTAAAATTGTTACCTCTAATAAAAATTAAGTGGGAGTGTTAAAACAGTAATTAGAACCTGTAATGTTTATTAGTGAATGTCAGCAAAGAGAGTTCGTGAAGCAACATTAAATATAGCAGTTGGAATAGTAAGCAGCTAGTTCATTAGAAAAATCTCGATAGAGATTTCTAGAGGCTCTCAAAATGTATTTTTCACCTATAAATTCAAACTTCATCCTAACCATTGGAGCATGGCTTCCAGTGTGTAATCAGTGTCTCTTTGTGCTCTTGTCCTTGTGTTCAATCTTTTTTTATCTTTGTGTTTCATCATGTATGAAGATGAATGTCGAAGATGGATAAAGCATTTTTCAGCCACTTTACCTCTCTTATTTGCTTGCTCAAAAGTTTGACATGGTATCAAAACCATGGTGAGAGAATGTTCATTATATCACAGCTATGGTGATGAGAGAGCCATGGTGAGAAGAGAGCCATGGAAATGAGTGAGCCATGGTGATAGAACATTGATAATATTATAGCTCCATTGAGTATTAAGGGTCTAGTAATTCCATGGAAGGTGAGCTATTGATTCTTCATGGTAGTGTTCCATGAGGGTTTTAAAAATATGAGTTTATTGATGGTGAATTCAGTCCACGAGCCATGAATTGAAGATTGTGTGAGACCTACAGTGAGATATTTTGTCACTCCATAGCCTCCATAAATCTGATACGTTTTTTACTGTTGACTTGAGTTTGTGAGTTGCAAATGCACATAAGACCAAGGCTACTTTCAAACAAAAAAATAGTATCATCACTTCTTGGATTTCTTATTGAATCAGATTGCAAGTAGTGTTTTTATAATCAAGGTGTTATCCATGTGGGAGACAAACATAATAAAATTAACTATTGAAGAACCCAAAACTACCACTGTGTGTGAGGTGTGATATATTGTACTTTCAATCTCTAGTTTGAGGCCATATGTGTGTTAGTTGTAGCTTCATTAGCTGTAACTGAATTTGTTGGCTGATTTTCTATTCAAAACCATACTAGTGTATAGCTTGGTTGTTAATCACAACATTTTTCTGGTTAACTGGATCACTCATGGATCTAGTTAATGTGAGTGATCTATGTGGATCTAGCAATCATTTACAACCAAAATACAGAAACCAAAAACAACCTAGTTTCATTGTCCCCCATATCTGTAATGAATTAGCATGACCCTCTACTTCCCCACCAGTGCAAGCTATGGATTGTCATGAAGTGGAGGTTGTATAAAGTTGTGACTCAATTTCTCAATGAGAAGTGTGTGATTGCAATTCATTTGTTGTGAAACGCTAGTATTGGAAAGGAGAATCATTCATTAGATACATGATTTGTTGCTGCCAAGTCTTGACACATGAGGACATGATTTGGAGATCACAAATTTCTCATGTTTGCACTAGATTCATCAACACTCTACCTCAACAATCCACCGAAAAAGGACAACGATCTGTAAGACAACCATTGAACTCATGTATGCCTAGCAATCCCCTCAAAACTGTAATCCACCCTGCAACTTTGATACCAGAAATGAGAAACGGGAAACAAAACGAGAAACGAGAACGGTACGAGAAACGATGTTTTCAGGTTTTGCATATAAGAAACGAGGAGAGAGAAAAACAACAAAATTGAAGATGAAGAGCTGGAAGTCCCACAAATTCCCTTTTTCTTAATGTATTAATGGAGGATCTGGTTCCAAGAGAATGGCTAGCCTGGTAGTGATTACTTGAAATGGAGATGGCATCCTTCTCACTGTCATCTCCCAAGGTAATAATGAATTCTTCTCATGCATGTTAATTTCATTGTATGAAAAATTCACAACCATAAATGACGTGCCTTGCTCAGTGGAGCTTTTGTTTGGCCTCGGTGTAAAATATGAATCTCAGTAATATTGAAGATGCTTATTGAAATGTTGGAGTCACTGGTTAAGTATGTAGGTTATCAATGGCCCCTTCACGAATTTGGATCAGACACTTTTTTTTCAATTTGATTGTTGCGACATCATAACACCACTATGTTTTCACTAAAATGATTAACCTTATCTAAAATTTGATTAAACCAAATTACATTGATTATAACAATGTTTCCCTGTGATCTTGAATTTCAATCAAGTTTTCCAATTCAATAAAATTACCTATTCAAGATATAAATTTAAATCATTTAGGTGTGTCTGTTATTAACTATCCTTTAATTTTAAAATTCAAGCTATTGGTGGACAGAGCTCCTAAGCCATCTTGATATTGTGAGTATTACATTTGATTACGAGCTTTGTATGACAAGGTGATAAATTTGTGTTAGGTTTGAGCATTGAGATTTGCCCATACAAAATTATAAATAAAATGAATATTGCGACAATCTAGGGATTTTAGGACTGGTTGGACTTCATTTGGCATTTAAGTTTGTTTAGTAGCTCACTATTGGCATCAATGCCCATTTTTCATGGCTGATAAGAAAAATTGTCATTTTTCTGTGATGCCTACTGTGTTAGAACTCAGAGATTCTTTTGGGAATTATGGTCCAAATTATGTTTGGTTCAACTAATTTGGGAATTATAGTCCAAATTTCCTTTTGGTTCAACTATTTTGGGAATTATGGTCCAAATTTCCGTTTGGTTCAACTATTAAAACAGAGTGCACTTTTCCATCTAAATCAACTAACCCCACTAAATCAATTGACCTATTTCTTTTTCCAAGGGAATGAAACCTTGGTGATTGGCATCACATGTCAATGTATTTATTGCATAACTCCAACCCATTTAAGAACAAATAGAATTTTTCAACTCATACAATGTATTTATAGAATCCATTTCCATCAGGAGTTCATGCATGTTTATCAAATTTGAACCCACTTTTCCAGCCACTATTGCGCTTCCAACTGTTGATAAAATGTTCAATGAGCAGAGAAGGTGAATGCCAGTATAATCTAAAGGAAAAATTGATTGAAGAACTCCAACTAAAGTAAAAAGTAAATATGAAAGAGATCTTGATAAAAAAACATGGTTCCATTGATTTCAACAATGCGTAAAAGATAAAGAAGTAAAAACATAAGAAATAGAAGAAAAAGAAGGGATTTGAACCTTAATGAAAAAACATGTGTAAAAGATAAAGAAGTAAAAAATATTATAGTTGACATAAAAAGTAAAAATATAAGAAATAATATAAAGAAGTAAAAATATATTATAGTAAATATAAAAAGTAGAAATAAAAAGAAATTACTATAGCGGACATAAGAAATAGAAAAAATAGAAGGAAATTGAACCTTAATAAAAAAATATGGTTGGATTGATTTCAACAATGCGTAAAAGATAAAGAAATAAAAAATATTATAGCTGACATAAAAAGTAGAAATATAAAAAATAAAATAAAAAAGTAAAAAATATATTATAGCAAACATAAGAAGTGGAAACAAAAGAAATAAAAAAAATTATTATAACCGACATAAAAAATAGAAAAAATAGAAGGGATTTGAACCTTAATAAAAAAACACGATTGCATTGATTCAACAATACTTAAAAGATAAAGAAGTAAAAAATATTATAATCGACATAAAAAGTAGAAATATAAAAAATAAAATAAAGAAATAAAAAATATATTATAATAGACAAAAGTAGAAACAAAAGAAATAAAAAAAATTACAATAGCCGACATAAGAAATAGAAGGGAGTTGAACCTTAATAAAAAAAAAAAAATGGTTGCATTGATTTCAACAATGCATAAAAGATAAAGAAGTAAAAAACATTATAGTTAACATAAAAAGTAGAAATATAATAAATAAAATAAAGAAGTAAAAAAATATTATAGTAGACATAAGAAGTAGAAACAAAAGAAATAAAAAAATTACTATAGCCGACATAAGAAATATATTTAAAAAAAAAGATTTGAACCTTAATATAAAAACATGGTTGCATTGATTTCAACAATGCTTAAAAGATAAAGAAGTAAAAAATATTATAGTTGACATAAAAAATATAAATATAAGAAATAAAATAAAGAAGTAAAAAATATTATAGTTGACATAAAAGGTAGAAATATAAGAAATAAAATAAAGAAGTAAAAAATATATTATAGTAGACATAAGAAGTAGAAACAAAAGAAGTAAAAATAAATTACTATAGCCCACATAAGAAATAGAAAAAATAGAAGGAATTTGAACCTTAAGTCAGATCATCTCACTACTTGCCAATAGACAACAAACAAATGTTCTTAAAAAACACAAGATGTATGTTGATTTGATTAATTGCATTGATTTCAACAATACAAATATCAATTTGATTATTTGCATTGATTTCAACAATGCATTGTGATTATTTGCATTGATTTCAATAATGCATTGTTTTTTTTGTTATTTACATTTATAAACCACAAACAAATGTCCTTCAAAAACACAAGATGCATATTGATTTGATTCCTTGCATTGATTTCAACAATGTGAGACATAATAATAGTTCGATTTTATAACTAAATATAAGTCCAAGCAAAAAGGGATTTGAACCTTGGTGTCTAGGTTAACACAAGCTCAATAACATTGTTGCTTACCAATAGACCACACACAAATGTTGTTAAATAACACAAGATGCATATTTATTTAATATGTTGCATTGATTTTAGCAATGCATATTTTGTTTTGTTTTTTACATGTAAGTATTGAATTTATCAATTTAATAAAAAGTATAAAAAAATGCATTGATTTAAACAAGGCATTTTTTTTGTTATTTACATTTATACATTGAATTTATTTATTTAATGGAAAAACTATTTGCAATGATTTCAACATATTAAAGTTTTTTTCTCTATTTTAGGGTATATTGTGGATCATCATGATAATATTGCAAATAATGAAGATATTGATGATAAAAAAAGAAAAATATGACAAATTTATAGAAGAGAAAGAGAAAAATAATCATCAGAACATATAGAAGAACATAGAAAACACGACCGTGAACTAAAGAGATCATGAAGAAGTGTTATTTGTGCAAAGGGATTCTCAAAAGTGTGAATGGGAGATCATTTCAGTGTTATATAGGAATGAGTATATAACTACTCTTAGACCTAGGTTTATTGGTCTACATTATTTTTTTGAAGGTCTTTTGTTGATTTATTTTTATATTTCCATTTTTCATTTTTCAGTTTTTTATGATTTATTTGTTTTTATTATTTGATTTCTTATTTATAAGTACAAAATGAGCTAGCTCCTATAAGTTCAAAACCATGAGTTAATGAGTGTTTGATATGATTGATGTGATGCCATTAGAGTGATCTGGAAGCATGTTCAAAATTTCTGTGTAAAACATACGCGTTGCCAAAGTATCCAATCATAGTTTGGCATAGGTTAAAAGCAAATCATGATATGTATGAAACTTGTCTCTGATGATTACAGGTGGTAATGCATTCGATACAGACGGCCTTTCAAAAAATCATTAAACTTCGTGCTTTGTACCTGGCTAATCTCTACAGGAAGGGTAGGGTTTCATATTTTTAATCCCATGTTCTTTCCTACAGAATCCAGAAGAAGCCTTGAGTCTAAGGCATCGAATTCAATCATGTCTGAAGAAAAGAAGGTTCGACCTAGTGGACCTAGTGGAGCTTTGTTGCGAAAAGAGCCTCGGGATACATGATGGGCAAAAGGATTTTCCTGATGTAGCAATGAAGTTGAAAGAAATTGGTTGGTTCCGTCTTTGTGAAAGGATAAAAGGGCATAACATTGAGGTTTACAAACATTTTGCCTTAAATATCAAAGGTATAACAGTGAATTTCTATGATTTCCAGTTTACTGTGGATGAAGAATCTATTGCTCAGGCGATAGGAATTGTTCCTAAAGGGGAATGATGGTTTAAAGGACATCTCATTGATGAATATTTCAATGAATTTCTGATGCCAGCACATAGGAACCTGGATTGGAGCCAGGGTATTCCAAGAATGAACTTGTTAGCTTGCTGGAGCAATATACTAATGATCATACATAGATACGTGACCTGTGAGGGAAGATTCGCTACAATTTATCAGGATCATATGCGTTTTCTCCAACATGTTTCAGGTATCAAAAAGATGAATTTACCCTACTATTTTCTTAGAAGCTTGAATAAAATGGCCAAAAGATTACAGAATCATCCTGAATCTTCAAGTCACAGTGTTTTTCACCATGGTTTGATTAAGCTTCTAATTTGTAAGGAGTTAGAGAAAAGAAATAGGTCATGGGATCATTTTGAGTATTACTCTGGTTTTAGAAAAGAAATAAAAGACCCTGAACAGAGTAATAAGAAGAAGAAATGTGGTAGGAAGAAGAGCATTAAAAACCCTGTAGATGCAAAATCAGATAAGAAAACCCCTGTTATATCAAGTATAGTTATTCAGGATGTAGAAATGAAATATCAGCTTAAAGTTGGCATTCCCGAAGAGGATATGACGGTTCAAACTCCAGCAAGAAATCAGCCAAATTCTAAGATAGTGGAAGAAGAATCATTTGTCCAAACCCCTGCAAATTTTGAACAAGATAGGGTCAATACTGAAGATACAAATGAAATGGGAAAAGAAAAAGAAGTTGATTATGAAATGGAGACAGTTAATAAAGGAAGCCATAAAACAACAAGTCCTGTGGAAACCCTGAAGGAGCCAGTATATCAGAAACCCAAGACACGGCCTATTAATAAGTTGAGACTGAATATGAGGGTTTTCTTGGATAAAAGGGTTAAAAAATATCAAACCATTAGTTTTTCCTCATCCGATGAAGGTGATGAAGAAGATAGGAAGGCGAAAGAAATTGAAGCAGCACTAAATCAAGTTCTGGAAAATATTAATCAAAGCTTAAAGGGTATACCAGATTTGACCCCTAGGGGACGTAATGATCATTTCAAAAACCATGGGATATCAGAAAATAATGAAATGTCTTTGCTATCAAAAGGAGAAACCAGTTCTATGGGAGAATTAAAGAAATCCTTTGTTATAGATCATGCACATTTGTCGACAGAAATGAAGAATGTTGTAAGCAACATACAGAAGTTTACAGAAATGGAGAATGATGCAGATATGTCTGCATATAGGAGCATGCAAGAGTTAGAAAAGGAAAAACACAAAAGAGAATTGGAACCATACAGAAGTCAAAGTGAACAAACAAATTTAATCAATGATGGGTTAGTGAAGGCAAATAGAATGTTGAAACAAGACTTACAGGAAGCAAACATGAATTATTATGAGTTAGTCCAAGAAGCTGATAAGGCAGTAAAAAGGAGAAATCTAACACAGGAGCAGAATGAGCAATTGGTGAAAGATAAAGAAGAATTGGAGAAAAAGCTTTATGAAGCTTTGAAAGAATGCAAGAAGCTTCAGCAGAAGTCTCATGCACTGGATGGAATAGTTGTTCTGGCTACAGCTGCAACAAAACATTGATTTGATTTCAAACTCTTTTGTTAGACACATGTCATGTCTATGTTTACCATTTTGATACTTCTTGTCTATTTTTAGTATATTTAGATCCTAAAATATTGGATCAAGTCATGAACTCTTTCTATATATTGTATATTTTGTAATGAAGTAAAGGAGACACTTTGGAGGTTCGTGAACATTAATGATTTTTGTTATCTGCCTATATCATTATTTTGATGTGAGGACCTTATATTTTCATGAATGATATATAGAAAACGGGAGCTAGTTTCATTATACTTATGATATTGATGTTCTTCATTTCTGTCTGAAGTTATATTTACATTTTCTTATTACCTTGATGTCTTCTCTGTAATGGTTTATGTAAATGAATGAATATCATTTTTATATAGATGTTTAGAATGTTTTTCTAGATTTCTAATTTATATCAGTTGATCTTCAATACTGGAATTGTCTGTTGTCCTGTATTGGTTCATTTGATAATTGATTCTAGTTATCCCATCTTTATAATTCATTATTTTTTTTGTCCTTACCCATCTTTTATCTTCTGATGTTTTCAGTTGATATAAAAAGATAGTCTTTGATTTATTTAAAGTCTGTTTTTCAATCTTCATTTGTTATCCATAAAAATCCAAAACAATTACTTTCTTTTGAGGTGCCTAAGCTCTGTTTTCCTGTAGTCAAACAAACTTTAGGGCTAATAACTACCAACGAATATGACATACTTGGATACATGGAATGTGATAACAAGAAAAATTGGAACTCTTATTTTGTTGATATGGAAACTTTCAATCGTGCACTACAGTTCATATTTGAAAACCGACAATTGAATGTCATTGTTCATAATAATCGTACTCAAAATTATTCAATTGAAATCTTAGCAGAGAAGCAAAGAAAATCATTTGAGATTATTCTTGAGCATTACAGAGGTGGGAACAATGAACCACTACGAATGATTATCCAAGGAACTACAGGTACAAGAAAATCTTACTTGTTTGGAGCTTTTAGACAAACACTAAATAAGTCACCATTACTTCTTTTGGCCCCAACTAGTGTTGCAACATTTAATATATCTACATCAACAATGCAAAAAAAAATGGGGATTAACATTGGAGAAGGAAACTATAAATATTGGAAACAAAGAACGATGGGGACTCCCATTTACAACAATATCATGAGTAAAAGGTCTTGATGGTCTTCCTCCTTTCACATATGATCGATACGAGAAGATGTCAAAGGGAGCAGGAGTGGAATCAAGAAAAAAGGAAGAAGAAATATCAAAGTTGATCACATTGTAATATAGTTGTATTTAAACATTGTATATGCTTATATTCTTTGATAGCATCAACCAACATGTTGACGTATATCATATTTAAACATCATCTTATTTGATCTTTATTCATCTGCATTGTTAAAAATTTTGACGAAATAATCCTCATAATACTTACATTATGATAATCCTCATAATTCTATCTGTGTTTTCAACTTAACATGTTCCTTACAATGTTGATCAAACTCCAGTTTTGTGTCACCGTCCACGACTGGAACCAGCCTAGATCCAAATCCTAGGCTCTATCAAGCACCGAGAGGGATCAAATCTCCCGAGGTGCAAACCTCTCCTCAAAAAGCTCCTTGAGTGCAATACCTGAGAAGAGGTTTGCACCTCGGGAGATTTGATCCATCTCGACGCTTGATAGAGCCTAGGATTTGGATCTAGGTTGGTTTACTAACAAACAAGATGCAAATAGATTAGTATACCAAAAGTTTCATGTTATTACATTAAATGAATGAGAAGGAAAAAGAGATGTTAACAAGGTATTGTTATTGTTTATATTTGAACTTTACTCCTAGTTATAATGGTAACAATAGTTGTATGCACTATATCTGTCTAGATTTGATTTCCTATACACATGGAGGTCAATCATGTTTGATGATACTTGGATGAGATTGATATGCATGAGGTTCCAAGGTTCTTGGCAACAAAATTTTTTGCTTCACCCATTTACTTTTTCTATCCATATTTCACTGCCTTATGCAGATTTTGTCATTTCTACATATAACTTGTTCCATTGATCTCAATGCCCCTATCATACACAATGTTTTAAATGAATGGTTTCAAATTAATGATTATGTGAGCTTGATGGTGCATTGATTATTATTGTGGAAATGAAGTGGTGAGCTAGGAAGCAACTTATTTTGGCCTTACCAACAATTGAAAGCAAGGTTCCACCTAAACCTATGGATGTTATCCCTAGATGGATTCAAATTCGTACTTAGAGTAGGGACATTATTTATTTAAGCAATGCTTCATGCAACGATATTTATCGTGAGATGTCTATCTATGTTTAGATGAAATCAAATGGATATTTTCTTTCTTGTCTATTTTGTTATTAGCTGGATGTAGTTTTTGAAAAGTCTGTAATGAAGGAAATTATTATTTGTATGAATATTTGAGAATGCATGTCTTGGAAGTGTGCACACTAGTTTAATGGTTGCGCTCTGAGTTCACCTGAGGCTGAATCCATGAATATGGGTAACACTTTTCAATAAAATGTGTCGATTAAAAATTGGCATTTTGCATATTCTTTAGATTGAAGCCACCAAAACTAATATAAGCCTTGTGAAATTTGATGTGTAGTAAAAAGGAAACTTATAGGGAATTGTGTTGTCTTTATAAAGATATTTTTTCTAAAAAATATTAGTTTCATTCAATGTGTCAATTTTTTATTTAATTAAATGCATGTCCTTGTAAATTTATAGAAAAATTAACAAGTGAGTTTTGTTCCCATCAAATAATTCAATGCTCAATATTTAATTTCAAAAAACAAATATAGGAGAATGATATCCATAAAACGCAATATATCCCACATATTTTTTAATTATATTTTTACTATTTTTTTAAGTTGACCCATTAATACTTAAATTACATTTTATACACCTTTGTGTTCCTTTTAACATTTTTCCAATTATTCAAATAAAGTGAAAAACAAAAAATACCCTTTTGAAGAGGAAAGATCTATAGGGATCCCACATACTTTTTATAATTGTTTAGTTTTGTATTTTTTATGTTATTAATTTTTATCTAAGCACCTTTGAAACTATGGGAAAAAAATTTCAGTACAAGTTTCAAAAGAAATAAAATATGAAATATAATATGAAATCAAAAGTGTGAAAATGATATGTCGTTCAATAAAGAATTCATTGAGGAATCCATTAGCCTTAAATCCACCACCTAAGATAAATGAGATGAAGGGGTTTCACCTTTTGGAAGTTACAAATGTAGAAAATCTTGCAGCAAGAGGGTTGGAATTATGCAATTCAAGTACTCGATTAAGACCTTAGAAAAGCTCGATCAAGCATTTTGCAAAATTATTTAAATGGATCAATAGGAGTTTAAGTCAATCCTTGATTGATGGTTTCTATGGTTTGACATATTTCTTGATCAAGCAACATAGCTCAATCGAGCTATGGATCTCGATTGATCACTTGGCTTGATCAAGCTAGTGAGCTCAATTGAGCTCATGTAAACACACTGCAACCAAGTGTTGGGTGTGTTAAGGAGCTCAATCGATCTCCTCATAATCTGTTCATATAGTATGTGTGGGGACAACACACTCCCATATTCATAATGGTTATGGAATAACCAAATTAAAAAACCTTAATATGTGGTCATTATCAAAAAATAAATTATGATCATTTATTTTGTATTTTAAATATGAAGATTATTGATCTTCTATCATTCTTAGTAAACTCAACGGAAAAATATTACCAATTTATCTTTAAAAAATAATATAAGTCAAAGCCAATAATCAAGCATATTTAAAAAATAAGATAAGCTATAGCCAAAAAATTAACTAATTTAAAAAATAAGATAAGCTATAGCCAAAAAATTAACCAATTTTGATAACCGATGAAAACAAAATTGCCTCCCAATATGATAAAGAGAAGAAGGTGATGCATGTGTTTTTGCATTTCCCCTTTTAATTTATCTATATCTCATTAGTATAGATTGATATCATTTCCATATTTAGTTAGGCATTACTTGTATTTACATTAAATTACCAAGTGAAAGTTGAGAATCTAGGTATAATGATGTATATGGGGGATCTCTATACCTAAATGATGTATTGTGGAAGGCCTAGAACAACCCTTTCAGACCTAGGATTCACTTGAATTATTATAAAATATTGAAAAAATCAACAAGTGATGGGTTTAGCATTTGAAAGAACGATTTCCCAAGCTTAGCTTTATATTCAGATTTTCTCTATTCTAGGAGGGTGTTTTCAAATCACTAGTAATGATTTAGGACATTATAAAATCTATATCGAGAACATTTCATGGACAAATTAGCAGAAAATGTAGTCATGCATATTCAAAAAGTGTATCGTTATATTGTTATTGCCTTTGTTCGAGGAGTATATGTTCATAGATCAAGTAATTATTTCAAATAAAGTGTAAAAGTCATATCGATACCACCACCATGCTAATGAATGCTTAACTGAGCTCGCAACCATGGCTACCTAGGTCGATCAGTCAAGGTCATTTGAGGTTGGTTCGCATTGACAGCTTGATCGAGCTCTTGGGATAAATTGATTTTTTAACAGCTCCATTGATCTCTTGAATTCTTGAGCTATCCTAAGAGGTCAATTGATCATTTGATTAACCTAACCAAACCCTCGATCAAGGGTTTGGATTTGCCACCAAATTGCTTGATTGAGATCTTATAAAATCTCTTAAAAAATCGATCGAAGGTACACATGATTTGATTAAGGTACACATTATCCTCCATCTCCATATTGAGTTTAATAATTGATTATTAAATGATACACAAACTTCATCCATTTTTCCATGTCATGCGCAAATATCCACCACCATTTGCACTCCAAAAATATTTTCACTTGAAAGAGTATGGAGGGTATGGGACTTCAAAAAGTGAATCATTTTAACGTAACTATATTGAGAACTTATTTTTAGATGGTATAATGATAGCTCAAATATGTGGGCACATATCTAGAAAGAAAAAATTTCTGAAAGTCCCTCATGACAAGGCCTTGCAAGGATTATCTTAGAATGGTTCAGCCATTTGGAACAAAATGAAAAATGATGTGATTTTCAGCCTTAATAATATCTTTTAAGCGATAGGGGATGGGCAAACATTTTTCTTTTGGAAATATTCCTAAATGTAATTCCCTCCCTTCATACAATGTATTGATATTCAACCAATTGAATATTTTGGTGGGAAATGGGAGTCAATCTTGTTAATAAAATTTGAAAAATATTTATTATTGGCTGACAAATTCTATTGGGTTCTAAATATTGAAATATTTGGATTCTCCACCAGGAAGGACTATCGATAGAATTAAACAAAATTATGTGGAAGGAATTCTCTGGACAATATTTTTGTTAGCTTATCTTTTTCCTAATACAGTACAAGGAGTGGGTCAAGTGAAGGGTGATATGCAATAACCCCTCATCGTGATGGCATAATTATTCTCCTCCATATGTAGCCTAAATATAATTCAAAATCAAAACTAAGATACAAATTATGGTCAATTCTCTTAGTTATGATAACATGTAATATTTGAATAGAGAGAAATATGATAATATTTCAAGGGTTCATTTTTTAATAAATAAAGGAAATGTTCATAATTAATATGGGTGAAAAGAGATTTAAATTCATACTAATACAAATAGCATGACCTAACCCTCTCTTTTAAACCATATCCCTCATATTTGATCCCCTAGTTTCCATTGCGGCCTCCCCCTCCAACCAACATCCTCCTCCAACCCCTGATGAAGCGGCCTTCCGCTCCTTGATAGCGTCTTTATCCTCCTCGGGCATAAATCCCCCTCCGGAAAAGTTCATGAGAAAACTTGATAACATCCCAAAATTTGAAATTCTAGTTGCATCGTCTCATCATATGGTGTTAGCTCTCAATGGGCATGGCCTCAACGGTCAATTCACATGTATGTGGCCCTCTCCTCTCTCAATGGAAATTTGGGTATAGAAGAACTGGAAGATATTAATAAAAGGTAGAATGATCTTACTTCTGCGGCAGAAGCTATTATGACTTCCTCTTTGAAACTAAAGAATATGGCGACCTAATCTTCTGTGGAGGTCCCTACTTCTTGAGTAATCGAGGTATGTGCCTAAATCGTTGGACTCCATACTTTAACCCTGAGCTAGATGTTCCATATGATGTTCCTATATGGGTGTGACTCCCTCATTTTCCTTTACATTGTTTGGGGCTTGATTCCCTAGCAAACATAGGTAACAAGCTAGGGAAATATTTGGATATGGATGAACCAAAATCAAATATGTTTTCCTACGCTATAATTTGTGTAGAAGTTTACTTAGAAAAGGGCCTTCCTAGAGCTATTATACTAAAAGTGGATAACTAGAAACACCTCCAAACGCTGGACTACGAGCAACTTCCCTTTAAGTCTAAGGCATGTCATGAATATGGTCACTTTGTGAATTATTGTAAAAAAAAACACAACAACTAGTTGCAACCTCGACAAATGAATCGCAATGGTAAAATGTTAAGAATAAAATCACTAATAGAAAAGTGGGACAAGTTGGGAAGACTAGGACAAGAGCATATGTCAGATCATTATGAGAATTCAAGTATGGATCTGCCTCTGCTATATTGGACACCCAACGAAGAGTTCCACCCCCCAACACTATTTTACCTCCCCAAACCCCTCTATCGAACCGTTTTGAAATCCCTTCACAAGAGGATCACCTTCCTGATGGGATCAAGCACATGGCCCCATTACCTTAACATCATATTCTCCCTCTGGTCTAAACAACTCCATATTTTTTTGAAGTTGTATCACCGTCAGTAACCCCTCCAAGCTTCGTTTTTCCTCCACCAGTACCGTATTTTCTCTCCCCCGCAATATCACATGGGACCCCAATCTCCCAGCCAGATCTAGAGTTGGTGGAAATGCAGAAAGAAGTAGCAGGTTCCCAAGCCCCAATCTTAGGGATCTTAACCAGAAAGCAATACCAACAACTATCGAGTGATCAAGATGAGGATGGTGAAGAAAACGTACAAAGCATGTAAGTGGGGAGGAGATCAACAAAGGATACAAGAGAATAAGTAGAAACAAAGAGAAAATAATGGGGTGACAAGCTACTTTGGAAAAATCCATGCCACTATGGAGAAAAATACAATTGGAAAAAGCACTGGTGGAAGCCAATGAGGAGGCTCAAAGTACAATTCAGGTAAATAATGAAGGTGTTCTCCTGGAACTGTAGAGGCTTGGGAAGTAAGTTCAAAAGGGATGCAATAAAAGATATAATAATAGCATAATGACCCAAGGTTTTTCTTATCCAGGAGACAAAAATACAAGAATTGAAAATGTTAAGAGTAGGAAAATTAATATGGAACAAAAGTAAAAGAGCCGCAATGAACTCTAGAGGTGCCTCATGGGGGCTTGTCACCATGTGGAATGAACAAGTACTGGATTATATAATAGTAAAAAGAACTCAACATTGGATATACACATAACTAGTTTGCAAAAATACACGGCAAAAAATACAAAATTTTCAGTGTTTATACCTGCTCCATTATTTAGAGAAGCAAATATGCTAGGACTCTCTAGGAGAGATGAAACATGAGATTGGAATAAACATAATCATCATAGCCATAGACTTCAAACTAGACCTATCTCAAGTTGAAAAAAGTGGAAGCGATGTCATCTGAGACCCTCTCTGAGAAAAAGTGGAAGATTTGATATCAAAATTGTTGGAATATTTTATATTCCTTGGAAGGTAATAATGTCTTTGTATTATGTCGGAAGATATCCACAATCTTATGTAAAAGAGTAATACATTATATCCCATATTCATTATGGTAAAATATACTCTTGATATTCATTATTATATAAAGAGATGTTATTATGGAGAATTATATTATCCCACATGTAATATGTGAGAGTAATTCCTCCTCATCTCTTGGTATATAATAGAGTCAAGGGATTCTCTCACATTTATTCATTCGTGAATCATTCATTCATCATTTGTGGATCATCCAAAGTGGATCATATATTGATGATCTTTCTATATTGTATTGGGGTTATTGGCATTGCTCTTTGTAAGATTGAGGGAGATATTCTGGAGATAATAGAATACTACCTTCCCGTGAATGTAGCCCAATTGGGTGAACCACGTATATCTGGTGTACTCTTTTCTCTTATTATCTTTATGTTCTTATTTACTGTGATATGTTATTGTTTGCATAGATAGGTAAGCTAGTTTAGTTAGATCCATATCCCTGACATGGTATCAGAGCTTGTTGCTGTGATCTAGCACCTTCTATTGCTTTCAAACAATATTTTATCATTTGAGCATTGATTATTTCTTGTAGATTTGTTTTCTATCTGGTAGCCATTAGGCTTCTCTTCAGATTTGGGAATATTTATGCAGTGTTTTATTTCTAACCCTAACCTTGTTGTGTAGATTTTTGCAGAAAATTTTCAAGGCTTTCTTGATGTTTTTTTTGTAGATCTATATGATTTTCTGATTCTCCTCAAGGAAATCTATCTTCCGGTTGTCAAAACGGAAATTTTCGTCCAAGTTTCGTAGACTTTGTGTAGGTTTCCATCTTCGGAAGATTCAACACTGTTTTCGTCCTTATACTGGACACTCGCGACTTTTCCTCGCAGGAACCCGCAGTTAACCGCGACTGTTCTTACTGCGAACCCGCGAATACTCTGCAGACTCATGGCATCCCAGTGTGCAGACCCACATATGCTCTGGCATACTCGCGATTGTTCCACTGTCGAACCCACGTTTGCTTCAGACTATTCGCGACCCTTCATGTACTGAACTTGTGCATACTTTTGCAAAACCACGATCTTACAGTGTAGAGACCCGCAAGTAGCCGCGACTCCATTACATCGCAACTCACGAATAACTGCGACCTTTTCTAAGCAGAACTCGCGAGTATCAGTGTTTATTCACATGTTTCCTGTTGGCAGACCCGCGAGTGACCATAACTCGATCAATATTTCTCGGAATTTTTATTATAACCTATTTTTGGAACTGGAGAGACTGTTCTGCATCCACCTTGGGGTGAACAAAATAGAAGTCTGAGCAAGTCTGGGCACTTTTCAAAAGGGTTGTAAGTAAAAGTTTCTTTCCTTTTTTGTTTTTCGAACTGTGTTTTTTGCAGATTCAGATCAGTACGGTAAAGTATTTAAGTTTTCTGTTATTCATCTTTTGCATTTAGGTTTTGCTTCTAATCATGTTTATTAAGAGATTATTTCTTGTTCTTAGTATATATGTGTCTCACATTTCTATATGGAAACATTGGCATCTTTTAAGGGCATGGATCTCTAGTATTTTGTCATGATGATAGCTATAAACCATCTAATGCTTAATACTTTTAACAAGATACTTAATAACTAATTTGTTTTTTTTATCATATTTAATCATGTTGATTTCTAATCATGTCATGTTTATAAAAGCAATTTTATAAGAACAATCTCATATGTGTTATCTTTTGATCATTATTTGCTTTATTTATATGCTATTGCTTACCTTTGTGTAAAAGCAATTTCATTGTTTTATAAGTAATATCTTTATGATCATTATATGCTCTTGCTAATTAATTTCTTGAGTAAAATCAATTTTTTGAATCTATGTGATATCATATTTTGTGGCTTGTCATAAGTTCTTTATTTGGGATATAGTTTCTTTCTCATGTATTGCGGAGATTGTATCTAGTTCCTGTGTTATTTGTCTAACATTCCTATATGGAAGCATTGACATTTCCAGGGCATTTCATCTCTTGCATATTTACATAGTGTTAACAAGAAATGAACCCATGATTAAGACCATTAGTGACTTGTCATTTCATAACTTTTTTATAAGTGATATCATGAGTTGATCATAATTTGCTATATGTTGATCATATTAAACATTTTAATTTATTTTCAAATATATCATGTCATGTTTATTTCAATCATATTTTACTCAATATTTATATGGCTTTGAGCAATCTTAAAATCTTGAACTATTTATCATGAGCACCTTCTTGTTGCAAATTAGATTTCTATTATTATGATTGCAGAGGTTATCTTGTTCCTACTTGTCTTTAACGTTCCTATATGGAAGCATGACATTTTCAGGGCATTCATCTCTTGCATATTAACATCATACTAATAAGAAATACACCTATGCTTAAGATTAGTTGCTTGATGACTAAATTTTCATATATTTAAGTGAAATCTTGGGTTCACTATTTATATGTTGTGGCTGACACTTAATGTGTAAAAGTAACTTCATTTTCCTTAATGAGCAAGTTAATCTTTTATTTGATCATATTATGTTGTCATTCATTTTATATGATGTTTGCTAACCTTTGGTGTATGAGCAATTTTTTTTTTATGATCTTTATATGCTTTAATCTTGGAAGTTCTTGTGCAGATAAGTTCTTTGTTTATATTTCCATGTTAATCCAGAAATATTGAAGCACCATCTTCTACTGTTGAAGTCATGATGTTCATCTGTATGATATCATTTTCGATGTATAGACCATTGGGGTCTTGCTTCTTTGATGTTTGAGGTCTACTACAGATATTTCTATTGCACCTTGATTGGAAGAATGTCTGCTATCTACATGTGTATTGGCCATCTGGGTATTTTTGTACACTGTTGTGGTTTTCTTAGCCACATGTTATGTTGTCTCTGTCGTCAGAAGGTATATGTACACTTGTGTGGATGTTATATTAGAGTTCTTCATCTATCAGTTATGGTTGTGATGATTCTTGTGGTGATCTAGGAATCTTGTTGATCTAGTAGCCATGTTGGCTTCTCTTTAGATCTGGGCACCTTGTTGTTGAATTGCATCACATGTTATCGACATCTATTGGATCTAGTATCCCTGACGGCTTCTCTTTAGATCTGGGCATCTTGTTGGTATTTCATCGTACAACTTGGTTTGTGTGCAGTTTCATGGTTCAGTAAGAAGCGGTCGTTCCTCATCAAATTCCAGCCTTGGTTCTTCTGGAAGTTGTCATCAAGGGGGAGCAGTAATGACCGCTTCCTTCCTTTGTTAGTGGGATTTTCTCCCAGCCATTATTAAGGGGGAGTGTCAGAATATTTTATATTCTTTGGAAGGTAATAATGTCTTTGTATTATGTCGGAAGATATCCACAATCTTATGTAAAAGAGTAATACATTATATCCCATATTCATTATGGTAAAATATACTCTTGATATTCATTATTATATAAAGAGATGTTATTATGGAGAATTATATTATCCCACATGTAATATGTGAAAGTAATTCCTCCTCATCTCTTGGTATATAATAGAGTCAAGGGAGTCTCTCACATTTATTCATTCGTGAATCATTCATTCATCCTTTGTGTATCATCCAATGTGGATCATATATTGATGATCTTTCTATATTGTATTGGGGTTATTGGCATTGCTCTATGTAAGCTTGAGGGATATATTCTGGAGATAATAGAAGACTACCTTCCCATGGACGTAGCCCAATTGGGTGAACCACATATATCTGGTGTACTATTTTCTCGTGTTCTCTTTATGTTCTTCTTTACTGTGATATGTTATTGTTTGCATAGATAGGTAAGCTAGTTTAGTTAGATCCATATCTCTGACAAAAATGATGCCTAATAGACATAATCCTGAAAAGAGGGAAGTTTACCTAGTCTAATAGGAGGCTTGGAAAAGAACACATAGCATCACGCCTAGAAATATTCCTAATTATTAGTGACTTTCTGAAGGAGCATCTTGAAATTTCTACATGTATCATACCTTCATCCATCTCAAATCACAAACCAATAAGGTTTCTCAAGGAGGAAGCCATGAAATATGGACCTATACCTTTCATATTTAATATGCTCTGGATCCAAATTCCAACTGCAGAGGACATAATTAGGAAGGCTTGGTCCCAAAATATCAAGGGCTCCCGTAGTTATAGTATGGAAAGCAAGCTAAAAACCGTGAAAGAAGCATTGAAAAATTGGTCCAGAATTGGATATAAGGAACCATCTGAATAAATGAAGAGTCTTTAGACCTACCTGGAATCCTTATACAAGAAAGTGGAAAAAGAAGAAATAATCAGTTTCCACCTGAATGTGGAAAAGGATATAAACTAGAATATTTACAAAGCCTTTATAAATGAATAAAGACTGAAATCTAGAAGCATATGGTTAAAATCAGGTGATAGAAACATAAAATCCTTTAACAAACAAGTGAAAGAAAGCAATGGAATAATTTCAAAGAAATAAGAAGCATGAATGGGAAGGTGATAAGAGATTATGAATGCATACAAAATGAAGCCTATTCCCACTTAAAATAACTTCTTTCGTAGGAAGAAGAGGAAGACCCAATCTTTGTAGAAGAAATGATGCAGGAAATTCCAACCCTAATCAAGGTGTTAGGAACCCATTTCAACCCTTTTATTTACTTTGTTAGTATATTGTTGTTGGACGCATATGCTTTGTAAGTCGTCCCGTAGTATTTTTTGATCCACAGTTTGTCTTATTGTTGTTGGACGCAAATGCTTTGTAAGTCGTCCCGTAGTAATTGTTGATCCATATTTTGTATTGGCCCATGGTTTGTATTGACACATGGTATTGACCCATGGTATTGGCACCTAGACTTAGTATATAAGTTTGTGTTGAGACCAATGAAGGTATGGTGAAGTTATTTGTATTGAGCTTGCTGTTAGGAACCTATGTAAACCCTTCTCTTTACTATGTTAGTATATTGTTGTTGGACGCATATGCTTTGTAAGTCGTCCCGTAGTATTTGTTGAACCGTAGTTTATATTAGCCCATAGTATTGACCCATAGTATTGGACGCATATGCTTTGTAAGTCGTCCCGTAGTATTATATGTCCCATGGTTTTGACTCATGGTATTGGGCATAGACTTAGTATATAAGTGTGTGTTGAGATCATTGAAGGCACGGTGAAGTTAATTGTATTGAGCTTGCTCAAAGGAGGTTGCCCCCTCGAAGTGGCCCGTGATCAATATAAAAGTGATTTTGTTCTGTTATTTCTGATATCTTGTGTATTTGCATTAATTAATTATTGCAGGTTCATCACATCTGGTATCAGAGCACTTTCCTTGGCACAAGTGGGAAATTTTTATTTTTTGGGGGGGCGGCGATTTTCAGATCAATTTCTGAAACTTTTTGCACAAAATCAGAAGAAACTAATTGCATATCTGAATTCATATTTCAAAAATACACAGTTTCAATAAAAAAATAATCTCATTTGGAGTTCTAAAAGTGGAGATATCGCAGATTTAAAATCAGCAATTTTTCAGAATTTCGGTGACGGCCGCGGAAATTGCGGCGAGAAAATCTTTTGACCGAGTGCCCAGATTTATATTCCGCTTTCATGGGTAGAAGCAGAGTGGTTGTTCCAGTTCCGGAAACATGCTATAATAGCGATTCTAAGCAATATAGATCCGGTTTTTGAACATTGGGTGGAATTTCTGCCCAAATTATTTCTGTTGCAGGTTCGGATTTGGGAATCATCCATATCCGCTTAACTGTGGGAAGTACTTGGGCATAAGCCCTAAAAATCATTGTGAGGAGTACCACAGGAACGCCGAAGTAGCTGGCCCATTGAGAGGACCTACCAACGAAAAGGGCAACGACCCCTACCTGATTGACTAGTTCCCACCCGTGAGGTAAACCAAGAGTTGTCGTTTGTGGCAAAGTGGTTATCAGTTTTACCTGAGCCGTGGAGTGAGGGGTACTACCCCAATACGCAAGCCGTCAGACAGCATTGGTGGCCGAGTGAAACCCCTGAACTGTTAGGAAGCCGCACATACCTGGGGTCCATATCTACTTTCAGCTGAACTATTGTTGATCACTGCTGCGCCGTTTCAGATCCATTTGCAAGTCATTCCAGATTCAGCCGTTTTCAATCCATTCGGCGTTGTTCCAGATCCCTTTCGAGCCGTAGCCGCTCCAGTCTGAAAAAAAAAAAAAACCTAGTTATGGTTGTTACCCGTGCAGGAGCAAACACCATGGAGGAAGCACTTGCAGCCATCCAAACCAAACTCCAAGATCTGGATGAAAAATTTCTCAACCTCCATCTTCAGCATTCAGCCATGAACAATAACCAACAGTCAGAATCTTTTGCAGCCACCAGGTTCTCTTTTTCCAACAATTTTCGTAGGCCGAAGCTTGATTTTCCTCGCTTCAATGGTACTGATCCGACTGGATGGATATACCGAGCAGAACAATATTTCAGTCTGCATAATACTTTTGATGTCCAGAAAGTTCCACTTGCATCCTTTCATTTGGAACAGGAATCCCTTCAATGGTACCGTTGGTACATCAAAGCTCATCCCGAGCCAAACTGGACAGATTTTTTCCAACTCATTTTGCCACGATTTGGCCCTAGTACTTTTGATGATTTCACAGGAGCACTCACTAAACTTCACCAAATTGGCACAGTGAGAGAGTATCAGACAGAATTTGAGAAATTGGCCAATCACACAGAAGGATTGTCTGATGAATTCTACAGGAGTTGTTTTATAAGTGGTCTCAAGGATGAAATTCGCTCAGAGGTCAAAATGTTTTGTCCCAACACAATGATGGAAGTCCTAGGGTTGGCTAAGCTGGCTGAGGACAAGATTGCAGCTCAACAACACTCCAAACCCACCCTTGTTCCCTTCAGAAATATGGGTTCCCAACGACCTCCCATCACGCCTTCTCCTCAACCAACTCCTATCAAGCATTTGTCTGAAATAGAAATGCAGGCACGCCGAGAAAAAGGGCTTTGCTATAATTGTGATGAGAAATTCACTCGGGGACATAGATGTGTTCAACAAAAGCTCTATCTCTTGGATGTGGATTCTCTGCCTGCCTTAGAACTTGGTGAAGAAGCTACAGATACAATGGATGATCAGATCGACATTCAACACCTGCTTGTTGACACTCCATTTCAGGACGACCCACTTGAGATCTCTCTCCATGCTGTAACCGGCGTCACCACCCCACAAACAATGCGGATCAGGGGATACTTCAAGAAGCTCCCTCTTACCATACTCATTGATTCTGGTAGCACTCATAACTTCATTGACCCTCGGATTTCCAAACAGGCTGATTGTTTTGTCCATCCTTGCTCCAACTTTGAAGTCATGGTTGCCAATGGGGGCACCTTACCTTGCAAGGGGAAGTGTCACAATGTGCGTATCTCTATGGAAGATTATAACCTACGCTCTGACATGTTTTCCTTTCCCTTAGGTAGATGTGATGTGGTTTTGGGCGTTCAATGGTTACGCACACTTGGCCCCACCCCATCTTATGGGATTTTGCTGAACTTTGGATACAGTTTAAAGTCAATGGGGCACAACACAAATTTATGGGCTTACAACCAGGGTCTCTCTGCATCATCAGTTCACATCGCCTGGAAAAAATCCTTAAGAAGAATTCACATGGTGTCATCGCTCATCTCAATTCCATTCAGATGCACCCATCAACAGTCTCCACTACTTCCTTGGATAGATATGCAGGTATCTTTGCTGAACCAATACGCTTGCTACCTTCACGAGACCTTTCCGGTAAGAATTTAGCCACATCTACCTCTCAGCAGGAAATGATGGCTATTTTGCATGCAGTACAAAAGTGGCAGCCATACCTATTAGGGAATTATTTCTGCATCAAGACTGATCTTCCGAGTCTGGAAAATTTTCTGGAACAATGGGTCTCCTCCCCAACACACCTGAAAGGGGTTATCCAACTCATGGGTTATCCCTATGTGATCACTTACCGGAAGGGTAAGGACAATATGGTGGAAGATGCTCCTTCTTGCACAATTGATGACCCAGTTTCTCTTACAACTCTTTCTCTGCTTGTTCCAAATTGGGTGCAATATGTTCAACAGGGCTCTCTCTTCTATGAACTCCATGCTTCTTCATCAACAGGGCACTCTGGGTTCTGCAACATGTATGACCAAGAACAATGTAACTTCTTTTGGCAGGGACTAAAAATGACAATTCAACAGATGGTGACTAACGATGATACTTTCCAAGTCAACAAGGGTGAAACGACACTCCTTTCGGGATTGCTCAAACCCTTGCCTATCCCTAAACAGCTTTGGACAACTATTTCTATGGATTTCCTAGTAGTGCTCTGGTGGTACAATACCACATCTCACAGGACACCATATGAAGCGGTCTATGGAAAAACACCACCAGTTCTTCTTCCATACACCCTTAGCAGCTCCCCAATTCAGGCAATTGACTCGATTCTTCGAAACCGCGATCAGATTCTTCTCATTCTGCAGGACAATCTTCACATGGCCAGAATTCGCATGAATCAACAAGCCGATCAGCACCGTTCTAAGCGCATTTTCCACGCAGCTGACAGGGTTCTTCTTCATCTCCATCCTTCCAAGCAATCTTCCTTAACACTCCAAAGGTGTCAGTGGCCTAAAATGCAACCCGAGGATGCTACCGAGGAACCACTCCTTCAGCTTCTGCAGCAATTTCTCCAACCAAAGCTTTGAGGACAAAGCTTTTTCTAAGGGAGAGGGGATGTTAGGAACCTATGTAAACCCTTATCTTTACTATGTTAGTATATTGTTGTTGGACGCATATGCTTTGTAAGTCGTCTCGTAGTATTTGTTGATCCGTAGTTTATATTAGCCCATAGTATTGACCCATAGTATTGGACGCATATGCTTTGTAAGTCGTCCCGTAGTATTATATGTCCCATGGTTTTGACTCATGGTATTGGGCATAGACTTAGTATATAAGTGTGTGTTGAGGTCATTGAAGTCACGGTGAAGTTAATTGTATTGAGCTTGCTCAAAGGAGGTTTCCCCCTCGAAGTGGCCCGTGATCAATATAAAAGTGATTCTGTTCTGTTATTTCTGATATCTTGTGTATTTGCATTAATTAATTATTGCAGGTTCATCACACTTGCTCAAAGGAGGTTTCCCCCTCGAAGTGGTATGCGATCAATATAAAAGTGATTCTGAGTTCTATTATTTCTGCCATCTCGTGTGTTTTCATTAATTAATTATTGCAGATTCTTCACATCCGGTATCAAAGCACTTTCTTGGGCTCGTTGGGTGGAATTTCTGCCAAAAAAATTTTTCGCATCTGTTGCAAGTTCGGATATGGGAATAATCCCTATCCGCTTAACTGTGGGAAGTACTTGGGCATAAGCCCTAAAACTCACTGTGAGGAGTATCACAAGAACCCCAAAGTAGCTGGCCCATTGAGAGGACCTGCCAGCAAAAAGGGAAACGACCCCTACCTGATTGACTAGTTCCGACCCGTGAGGTAAACCAAGAGCCGTTGTTTGTGGCAAAGCGGTTAACATTTTTACCTGAGCCGTGAAGTGAGGGGTACTGCTCCAATACGCAAGCCGTTAGACAGCATTGGTGGCCGAGTGAAACCCCTGAACTGTTAGGAAGCCGCACACACCTAGGGTCCATATCTATTTTAAGCTGAATTGTTGTCGATCATTGTCGCGTCGTTTTGAATCCATTCTGAAAGTCGTTTCAGATCCATTCTGAAAGTCGTTCTAGATCCAGCCGTTTCAGATCTATTTCAGATCCAATCGTTTTCGATCCAGTTGGCGTCGTTTCAGATCCCTCTGTTTCCTATCACTTCCGCGCCGTTGCAAATCTATCTGTTTGAGATCCCTTCTGTGCCGTTGCAGATCCATTCCTAAAATTCTGTTTTTTAACCATATCTCCCTTGTTTTCACTCTATCTCCCTTGAAACTTCACTAACACCCCTGCAATCCCATTCTGCATATTTCATTCCCGAGAACCCTATCCCAAATTCCACTTCCCAAAGCCAGAAATCTCACATTTGTCTATTTTTAGGGTTTGCCATAACTTCTTCAATTTTCACCCACTCGCCTCCAAATTTTGCGACCGTGTTCATTCCCTATTTATGTTTCTTTGTCCCTCTTTGACAAATTTTCTCATTCTTTCACCCCGCTTCTGAATCCCCATTTTTTGCTTCCCTGTCCCTCAGAAAGTGTCCAAAACCTAGTCAAACCCCAATTACCCATCCAAGTTTTTCCCAAATCCAAATTTCTCATTACTAAATAAGCTTTTGTTTGTGTTTTTCTATCCATCCCCCCCCCCCCAAAAAAAAAAAAAAACTTCTGGTTCTGGTTGTCACCCGCACAGGAGCAAAAACCATGGAGGAAGCACTTGCAGCCATCCAAACCAAACTCCATGATTTGGATGAAAAAAATTTCAGCCTCCATCTTCAGCATTCAGCCATGAAAAATAACCGACGACAAGAATCTTCTGCAGCCAATGGGTTCTCTTCTTCCAGCAATTTTCGTGGTCCAAAGCTTGAATTTCCTCGCTTCAATGGTACTGATCCGACTGGATGGATCTATTGTGCATAACAATATTTCAGTCTACATAATACTTTTGATGTCCAAAAAGTTCCACCTGCATCCTTTCATTTGGAACAGGAATCCCTTCAATGGTATCGTTGAGACATCAAGGCTCATGATGAGCCAAAATGGACAGATTTTTTTCAACTCCTTTTGCAATGATTTTGTACTAGTTCTTTTGATGACTTCACCGTAGCACTCACTAAACTTTGTCAAAGTGGCAGTGAGAGAGTATTAGACAGAATTTGAGAAACTAGCCAATCACACAGAAGGATTGTCTGATGAATTCTACAAGAGTTGTTTTATCAGTGGTCTTAAGGATGAAATCCGGTCAGAGGTTAAAATGTTCTGTCCCAACACAGTGATGGAAGTCCTAAGGTTGGCTAAGTTGGTCGAAGACAAGATTGCAGCTCAACAGCGCTCCAAACCCACTTTTGTTCCCTTCCAAAATATGGGTTCTCAATGATCTCCCATCCCGCCAGCTCCTCAACCAAATCCTATCAAGCATTTGTCTAAAACAGAGATATAGGCGCAGAGAAAAAGGGCTTTGTTATAATTGTGATGAGAAATTCACTCGGGGACATAGATGTGCTCAACAAAAGCTCTATCTCTTGGATATGGATTCTCCGCCTCCCCCTACAATTGGTCAAGAAACTCCAGATACAATGGATTATCAGGTCGACATTCAAGAGCCGCCTATTGACCCCCCATCTCAGTATGAACAACCAAATATATCTCTCCATGCTTTATCTGGCGTCACCACCCCCCAAACAATGCAGGTCAGGGGTTACTTCAAGAAGCTTCCTCTTACAATACTCATTGATTCCGGTAGCACTCATAACTTCATTGACCCTCGGATCACCAAACATGTTGATTGTTTTGTCCATCCTTGCTCCAACTTTGAAGTCATGGTTTCCAATGGGGGAACCTTACCTTGCAAGGGGAAGTGTCACAATGTGCGTATCTCTCTGGAATATTATAACCTGCATTCTGACATGTTTTCCTTGTCCCAGGATGATGTGATGTGGTTTTAAGCGTTCAATGGTTACGCACACTTGTCCTCATCTTATGAGATTTTGCTGAACTTTGGATGCAGATTTCAGTCAATGGGAAACAACAGAAATTTAAGGGATTACAACAAGGGTCTCTCCGCATCATCAGTTCACATCGCCTGGAAAATATCCTTAAGAAGAATTCACATGGTGTCATCGCTCAACTCCATTCCATTCAGATACACCCATCAATGGTCTTCCGTACGTCCTTGGATAGATTTGTAGGTGTCCTTGTTGAACCAATGGGCTTGTCGCCTTCAAGAGACCTTTCCGGTAAGAATTTAGCTGTATCTACATCTCAGCAGGAAATGATGGTTATTTTGCATGCAGTACAGAAGTGGCAGCTATGCCTATTAGAGAATTATTTCTGCATCAAGACTGATCTCCAGAGTCTGGAAAATTTCCTGGAACAATGGGTCTCCTCCCCAGCACATCTAAAATGGGCTATCCAACTCATCGGTTATGCCTATGCGATCACTTACAAGAAGGGTAAGGACAATATTGTGGCAGATGCTCCTTCTTGCACATTTGATGACCCAGTTTCTCTTACAGCTATTTATCTGCTTGTTCCAAATTGGTTGCAATCTGTGCAACAGGGCTATCTCTTCTATGAACTCCATGCTTCTTCAATAGCAGGGCACGCTGGGTTCCTCAAAATGTATGATCGAGAACAATGTAACTTATTTTGGGAGGTACTGAAAATGACAATTCAACAGATGGTGGCTGACTGTGATACTTGCCAGGTTACCCAGGGTGACACAACACTCCTTTCGGGACTGCTCGAACCCTTTCCCATCCCTACACAGATTTGGACAACTATTTCTATGGATTTCCTAGACACGCTCGAGTGGTACAATACCACATCTAAAAGGACGCTATATGAAGCAGTCTGTGGACAGGCACCGCCAGTTCTTCTTCCATACACCCTTAGCAGCTCCCCAGTTCAAGAAACTGACTCGGTTCTTTGAAACCGTGATCAGATTCTTCTCATTCTGCAGGACAATCTTCACATGGAAAGAATTCGAATGAAACAACAAGCCGATCAGCACCGTTCTGAGCGCACTTTTCACGCAGTTGATATGGTTCTTCTTCGTCTACATCCTTCCAAGCAACCCTCCCTGAAACTCAACAGGTGTCAGTGGCCCGGAATGCCACCCGAGGATGCTACAGGGGAACCACTCCTTCAGATTCTACATCAATTTCCACATCTAAAGCTTTGAGGACAAAGCTTTTTCTAAGGGAGAGGGGATGTTAGGAACCCATTTCAACCCTTCTATTTACTTTGTTAGTATATTGTTGTTGGACGCATATGCTTTGTAAGTCGTCCCGTAGTATTTGTTGATCCATAGTTTGTCTTATTGTTGTTGGACGCATATGCTTTGTAAGTCATCCCATAGTAATTGTTGATTCATATTTTGTATTGGCCCATGGTTTGTATTGACACATGGTATTGGCGCCTAGACTTAGTATATAAGTTTGTGTTGAGACCAATGAAGGTACGGTGAAGTTATTTGTATTGAGCTTGCTCAAAGGAGGTTGCCCCCTCGAAGTGGCCTGCGATCAATATAAAAGTGATTCTAAGTTCTGTTATTTCTGCTATCTCGTGTGTTTTCATTAATTAATTATTGCAGGTTCTTCACACAAGGAAGGTGATAATGACATGTTGATCGATGAAATAAAGGAATCTGAAGTCCAGAAATTCGTTCAAAGTTTGGACCTTAACAAAGTGCAATGAGCAGATGGTTTTTGTATTATTTTCTTTAGATACTTTTGGGACATAATAAAATTTGACCTATGTAGAATGCTACAATGGACTAGGAAAATATGTAAGGTTGGGAGGGGGGCATTGATTCCTCTCTCTTGGACTTAATTCCTAAATAATCTAATCCCTATTCATTTTCTATATTTCGATCCATTTCCCTGTGTGAATCCACTTTTAAATACTTACTAAGATTATTTCCAACTAACTTAAAACCCTACTAATCTTTGAAAATCAAGAGGGTTTTATTCAGAAAAAAAGGCATATCATTGACAACATCATTCTAGTCCAAGAAGCGACTCACTCTAGTAAAATAAAGAAAGAAAGTGGGATGGTGATAAAATTGGACATGGCGAATGTGTTTGATTGGGTATGTCACTCCTTTCTTTTCTTTGTTCTTCAAAAGTTTGGGTTTTCTAATCAGTGCATGCAATGGATAAAATCTTGTATAGGTAGTCCATGGATCGCCCCATTGGTTAATGATCAACTAGCTAGTTTTTTTTAAAGTAGTAGAGTTTTTTCATCAAGGGTTCTCTCTCTCCCCCTTGCTATATGTTATAATGGAAAACTCCTTGAGCAGAAAACTGGAGGGTGAAATAAGAACAAGCACTCTTCTGAGGATTACGATCATGTGCAGAATCAAAGAGTTGAATCACTCCTAGTTCATAGATGACAACCTTCTTTTAGGAGGGGCCTCCCAAACCATTGTAGAGCATTTCAAAGGAACTGTATACCCTTACCTAAATGCATTGGGAGGAGAGGTAAACAACAAAAGGTGTGACATATACAACTGGAATGTTCATGTTAGAATAATAAAAATAATTGCCAATTATGTTCAGTTCAAATGTTCACTTAAATGGAGCTCTTTTAAATACTCAGGGATCCCCATATTTCAAGGAAGGCCAAAGTAAGAAGACCTAACTAGAAATTAGTTAAGGATTCTAGACCGAGGTCCAAGAATTCAAGCTTTCTCTTCTTGTTGGAGCTTGTGCAAAGCATCCTATCCAATCATCCAAGATCATATTTCATGGGTATCAGGTAGTGATTCTAAAATAAGTATATGGACAAAGCGAATAGTCACAAAAGAGTCGTTAATCACAATGGAGTCCCTGAGTTCACTCATGCAATGGATGAACAAGAAAGGGGTCACAACTTTCTGTGATCTCTCTTTTTGGGACTCAAAACGATTAAGGAAGGAATAGAAGCTAGACCATCTTCTAGTTGAACTAGCTGAACAATGGAACTCATTAGTCATGCTCCTAAAATAGAAAGCACCCATAAAAAGAACAACTAAGGACATGAGAGGTGGGGCACGAAGGGTGGATACTACACTGTCAAAGAAGGTTATAGGGTTCAATTGGAATATAGACTAGCTCCCCCTAAATTGGTCATCTGGAGGTCAATATGGAAAAGCGGGGTGATTCTAAAAATAAAGGCTTTCAACTAGATTCTCACTCATGGGTGAATCTTGACATATGACTATTTAAGGAAAAGAGGATTCCAAGGGCCGTCACAATGCCACCTGTGTAAATCAGCTGATGAGAATATCCATCATTTATTCTTGGAATGTGAATTTATGCAAGCAGTCTAGAACCAGTCTCAAGTAAACCTCATAGATCCTAAGTGATTCCCACAAATTGGAATGAGATGATCTTTACTTGGCATAAGAAATACCCTAGAAGTTTCGATAAAAAGACTTTAATGAAAAGAGTCTAGAACCAGTCTCAAGTAAACCTCATAGATCCTAAGTGATTCCCACAAATTGGAATGAGATGATCTTTACTTGGCATAAGAAATACCCTAGAAGTTTTGATAAAAAGACTCTAATGAAAAGAGTTTGGAAGGCCTTGTATTCTTTTATAAATTGGAAATTTTGGTTGGCTATAAACTTTGTCGTAGTTAGAGAGGAAGAAAATTTTGCAAGGAAAGTAGCCTCCCAATCATGGGGTATGATGGTTGAAGCAATAAGACAAAGAGGTAAGTCAAAATAGGTTGCAGTAGATCTAGAAGTGGATGAAAGGACATGGCTCAAGTTAATTCTAAACTCCTAGTCCTTTTTGTTACCAAGAATGAATAAGAAACCCTCCCCTCAAGATTGGGTTTTAAAAATATTAGAAGATGAATTCCATAGATGGATTCAAAGTAAGTTTTAGAACATTTTTTTTTTTATGGGGCATCTAAAGGAAACCGAGGGATGGTAGGAGCAAGAGGGGTGTTGTATGGTCCCGGAGGATCTCAAGAAACAAAGTATGTTTGGGGATTATGAATAATCTCAAACAACCACAAAGCTTTGGCATTGTGGAAAGGATTAGAGATAGTACCTAAGAAAGGATACTCTAAGATAATCATCACTAGGGATTCAAAGATGATTATACAATGTATTATTCAAAAATCAATTCTTAAGGATGAAATTTTAGGGTTGCAAGAATCTTACAAAAACAGGAGCAATTCGAAGAAATCATCTCCTTTCACATCAAAAGAAACTTGAATTCGAGGGTAGATCAACAAGCTAATTTAGCTTGTTTACTAAGCCTAGGAACTTTAAGGGGGGAGTCACCCACCTTGTCCACATCCCCTAATGAGTAAGGAAAGTTTTGTTACTCTAATTTGACAATCATTAAAGGATCGAACGGACGCATGGGAAGTAGAGAGGATATGTGCAATTGGTTATCCTCGGAGATTAAATTACCCACCCTTTGCTTCACTCACCCCCTGTTTGGGATTTTGAGAAGCATGATTACACGGTTGTGGCACAATGAATAATCATTCTACTACGTGAAGAAGGGGATATGGAATGGAGTAGAGGAAAATTGCATACGGTGCTTGGTTTATCGCCCTCGAGGGAATCCAAATTCAGTGGTGTGGGCAGAGGAGTCAAGACATGGCCGACTCCAATTCTCCCTCAAAGGAGGCTCATCGTAGGTGCGAGAGACAACTAGATGATCTAAGGGAGAATGTAGGATTATTCGCAGTGAAGGTAGAATGATGGGAGCAAATTGTTGATAGGAGGATGGATAAAGAGATCTAGGAGCTTAAATAGCAGCAAACGACCCTCAATTTGAAACTTGAAAAATCCAAATCCAAGGACGCTATGATGGAGATGGAAATTAGATCCTTAAGGGGGTGGACCAAAGAACAAAACGACAGCATATGGGAATTGCAGGTAGATGTGCACCGCCTCAAAAAGGAATTAGCATCGAGAATTTGCAGATCCAGGCCCATGGTGGACTCGTAAGTAGGATCGCGACAGACAATTGAGGGACCCAAGAGTGAGGAGGTGACAGTAAAGCAAAGGAAAATGTAGCGCAAACACCCTGAGGATAGCACCAGAACCTCAGCAGCTCCAGCACGCCCTGACCATCAACTAGGTTCTTCAAATTATCATGTTTTTATTTGAGTTATGTATTGCAAAGTTAAATTTTGTTGTAACAAATTTATAATAGTATATACCAGTAGAATTGTAAGTAGGAAAAATAAAGAAAGTAGAAGTTGGGGACAGTTCGGTCATAGTATCCCCTCTTTTCATTAATACAAACAAAACTTGTTGTGGTTAAAATATATATATGTGTGTGTGGGTATTTGTGGGTGGATGGATGAGTGAAACAATTAGGGTGCTCACACGAAGTTGAGGAACCTTTTATATGCAATTTTTGTTTTGAAAAACCCACTATCAATTTGATAAAAATTCCAACATTACATTAATATGTTATAAGTCTATTTTAACATTAAGAGAAGAGATTTAGATATTGTATGTTTCCCAAACAAATACAATGCTTTTACTAGTTCAATAATAGAAATAATATTCACATGCTAAGTTATTTTGATAATAACTTCTCACTTTGTCATTTGTTTTTGAAACATTTTCAATTTGAGATCATTATTTTAATTTAAACAAATTTTACATTTAAAATATAATAGTTAAATTACGATAATTTATTTTTTAAAATCTATTTATTTCATATTGCTCTTTTTTCCGCAACGTATTTAATAAATAATCTACAAAATACAACATACTAAATTATACTTTGTAACTATAATAATTTGCATGCATTATAGGCTCGTCTTTTGGTGCCACAACTTCAAATCAAAATCAAATTAAGAATTAAAAATATTGATTATATCCCTTTGGTAAAAGGTGTTTGATAGATAATCTACGAAAAACCAGAGACATTGTTTTACTTCATTAATAGAATAAAACTCAAGATAAAATACATATTTTAAGATAAAATACATATTTTAGAAACGTTCTAGTTTTCAAGGTATTTAAAAAAAAACACCTTTTGTCTGATTCAAAGTAATAGACACAACTGATATGAAAATAAATAAATGCAAAGTAAAGTAATAAGACACAATGGATATGAACATAAATAAATGCAACGTTGTGACCCCATTTTGTCCATTTATATGGATTCTATTATGATATATTCCTTTTGGAGCTTGGGAAATACCAACTTGTTTGTATTATATAGATTGCATTTTTTTTATTTGTTTGTTCTTTTCAAGATTATGGAATCATTTCACTTGGGACACAATGCGTTAACGTTTAGGGAATTGAGAAATAATAGTATTTTTTATCCCATTTAGTCTGAGAAGGGACAAGGTATTTGTTAGTTCTTTCAAGATTATGGAATTATTTTACTTGGGAAACTACTTACTAAGTTGTAGGGGATTAAGGAAAACATAAGAAAATATAATACTCTTTATCTAACTAACTTTGTCTATGGAAGGACAAGGAACTTTGTCTGAGGAAGGAGAAGGGATTTGTATAGAGGATTAAATCAAACAATAATCTTCATATATTTATGTTTAATAAATAAACATTTCATATATCCATGTATTTGAGAATTTCTTTATGCATGATTATGGATATTGCAACGTGATGTTATTGTGATTCTTATGTGAGTGGTGGACCAACTCTCATAGGTGAAAAGAAAGCTAACGTAGATCCATTGGTCCACTAGGTCATAAAGGAATTTGCCTACCAAGAAGTTGATCACCACATGTAGGTATATTTAAATTAATAAATGTTATATTGAGTATGGTTTTAATGTTGATTGTTGTTAATTTGAATTATGTATGCAAGGTTATAAAGAAAATTGTGTAAAATTGTGTAGGGATTTTCTACGCCTCAATTCCATCTCATAACTTCATCTCATCACTGCAAAATTTGGTAGTATTATGAACATTGTATTGAATACAATTTCGATACCTCTTTTTGATCTATATGTTAATATTGTTAACTATATTTTTGCAAGTTATTTGATTCCTTTCACAAGTTTGATTCTCTTAATCTCCTTGGGGTTAGGTTTCATAATCGGGGCCAATGGCTTACCCCGTTTACCATCCATGAATCATGTGGAAGTACTCAGGGGTTTTCCATGAGATTATTCCTTAGGAAAAAAAAAACTACTTGATTCCTTGCATTAGACTTATCGGTTATGGGGAAACCAATCCTCACTTCTACCTCCCACTACTAAGGGGATAAATAAGGCATATCTATGATTTATTCTTTCATTGTTGAGAATGCGTAGGTGGATTTGATTGTGTATATAGTGTTTGCAGTTGGTAGTGAGATTTATTGAAGTGGAATTGGGACAAGATGCAGTGATACTTTGTTTGTTGTATGAAAGAGTGCTTGAGAAGATCGTGCCATATCTATAAATGGTGTCAGTATTCATAGATATGATTTATATTCTTGGGAATTCTCTAGGACACATTAGAATTGGGGACACAACGTAATTGGAAAAAGGAACAATGTTAATAAATGATATATGCTTATAATTATTAATTTTGATATGCTTTTAACTTGTTATCTTTCTCTTATGTAATATTTTAGTATCATTGACCTAGTTTTATGGTCATTTGTAAAACATTGATAAAATTAACCGAGCTTATATTAGTTTATTTATAGGCACAAATAAATGCAAATAAATTAACAAATACACATTCACCAATTCAATCCAGGAGATCCTCGATTAGAGGGTGCTTTGTAAGTTTATCAATACAATCTTTTTTTTGGATAATATACTAGCTTAATATATGCCATTATTAAATATGGTTTTATTTTATTGTGTATAGTTAAATTACTATAGTCATGAGCTCATTGAAAAATAATTAAAGTATGCCCTAAGGAATGGTTACGAAAGGCTGGTTATTATTTTTTAGGACTAGAATTGGTAACTAGGTCGGGCTCGTACTCGCATGACACAAGGTTGATTCTAGTTCGGTTCCACTATATAACCTCCAGGAGTATCGACACTACCCCATGCACAATACACAAGGATACGGGGTTTGAACCAATGACATCACAAGAAGTGCCTTAACAATGCACCCTATGGCAAAGAATAATGGAATATTTACATCCCATGCTTGAGGTAATTAATTCGTATTAATTATGTGTTTGTTTTTTTACTTATATATAATTGAAATTATTTGTTCATTGATTGAAATATATTATATTCCTCTAGAGTGATGATGACGAGGCTAACTTGCAGCGATTAGAGAGTATGTAAATTGTTTAACCTGTATGTTTTTTATTAATTACATCTTTAAATGTTATCAGTTTTTTATTTTATTAAACTCTTGTTCTCTTATCATGCCTCTTTACAGAGTGAGGATGAGGAGGGAATTGACAACAATTCAATCAACTTTTGATGTCAAAATTTTCATTTCCTCGTACATATACATATTTTTTCATGCAATATTGTGTACAAAGTTTACATTTCCATAGGGTGGCAATGTACCACTTATTAACAAGGAGAAAAAATTATATGCTAATTTAAAATTTGATCATTACATATATATGTACATAGTTTTTTGCATGCAAGGTGTGAAATTGATTGGATGCTAGTGTAGTAAAATTTCATAATTGTGTTTATGGATACATGGTTTTTTTTTTTCTCATGGTGTGAAATTTGATTGAATGTGAATGGGGTATTGTGTTTAAATTACATATGGTTTTTTTTGTAAGGCTCGTACCCACGGAGTTTCGAACGGGTGCCCATTCATCATCTAACAGTACACCCATTCATCATCTATTCTACACCCCGTGTGATATATATACATATGGTTTTTGCTTTCATGATTAGTGTGTTGTAAAATAGACTTATACTTATACTTATTAATATTTAAATATTATAAAAATAGTAAAATAATTAATAATAATTAAAGAATCAATATGGCCAACATCCACAAAGAGCCTCTGACAGTTGACGAAAGGAGTTGGATGGACGACTTCCTCCTCCCACCCTCCTCCTCATTCTGGACCACTCCTCCCAAGAAATCGAGGCCCCTGCACTGGCAGCTGAGGATGAACATGGATGACTTCCAGCAGTGGAAGACTCAATCGGGATGCAGTACATTATTTTTTGATGGTGCCTCGAAAGGCAATCCTGTGTTGGCAGGCGCGGGGAGAGTGATTTTTGACTCCAAGGGGAACAAGCAGAAAGAGTTTTCCTGGGGTATTGGACGAAAGACCAACAATGGAGCGGAATGGCTCGGTCTCATTAAAGGGATTGAGATTGCCATAAACCTGGGCATTAAGAAATTGGCGGTCCTGGGAAACTCCTTAATCATCATCAAGGATGCTAGAAGTATTGTGGAAAAAAGGAAAAGCCCCACCTCAAAAATGCATCATCTCTTAATTTGCACTAGTAAATACTTCCATCAACTTACCTTTCTCCATATTCTGCGAGGCCTTAACGGGCAAGTCGATGAAATGGAAAATATAGGAGTCGGGCTCTCCTATGGCTCTATAAGTTATAATAATGAGACCTTGGAAAACTCATGGATTCCCTAGGCCAAGGCTAGACCTTAGCAAATGGGTTCATTCTCCCATATGTTGGGTTCATCATTATAAGGATCAAAACTTCTGAATTTCCAATTCTCTAATTATTCGGGAAGCTTCCCTTGGCATTTTGACAGCACCTCTTCTCCTCGCTTACCACACTCACATGCATGAATTTATGGCCACCAACTAGCTTTCCAGTTGGTCGGCGTGTGGGCAGGCTGGTGTGGTTTATCAATGCGTCTAGACGCCCCTGTGTCATTGGCTCCCGAACTTTGCTCGTCTTCTCAAACTGTCTCTGTGCTCTCAGAATTATGGACCTCCATGGTGCTGGGCGTCCCTAGAGTGGTGGTGACCTGTTCTTCCATGGTGTTGGGTGCTCACATGGTGGGGGTGAAGTGATCATGAAGTGTGGTAGGCGTTGTAAGATGGGGAGAGGCCCCAATGGAGGTTGTAGTTGGGGCTTGCAGCCGGAGGAATCGAGGGGGGACTCTGCTGAAATGGACAATCCTGGGCTTGGCCCTTGCTGCAGACATGCCGGGGTTGGGAATACTCACAGACAGGAAGGAAAGAGTAGCATCTCAAAATTCGAAGAGGAATTTCTAGACCGCCTGCAAGAGCAGGAAATGTAGGTCAGGATGATCCGAAGCGAGAATTTGGAGTACAGGAATGTTCTACTTCGTCTCTATAATCTGGTGTCCACTAACCACTCTGAGGTCAGAGCTCAGAAATATAGCATGGCGGAGAAAATTGAACATTTGTAGGAAACCCTGGGATTAGTTTACCCTCACAAGGCTCGCAAGCACAAAGTTTCTGGTAGAGAACTTGAAGATATGCACAGGATAATGGAGAAATTGCAAAAGTTTATGGCAAGTGTCGGGAACTTCGTGGACCTTAGCACTGAGAAGATTGTGGTAGCAGATTTTGCTGGTGCTGCCATGGATGTCGGCCCCCAGTAGTGGACAGCAAGTTTTGGTCACGGGTTGGCCCCTTTAGATAGTTTTTTATGTTCTTAATGCTCTATAGTAATATGTTTAAAAACTTTGAATCTCATAGTATAGGCACCAGCTGTAGTTTTGGCAAGTTGGAAGGTTTAATTTTCCAGTTTTTGTATAAGGACGCTTATTTACAATGTTCTATTCCTGCATACTCCTTCTAGGGTAGTTCATAAGATGTTATAGTTTCCATAGGATAGGTAGATATCATAATAGTTATCAGCTTGAACTTGATGAACTTGGAGTGATGGATGTCTTCCTTTCATGGGAGCAATCTGATCAGTTTTTTGCTATGTACTCTTTCTTTTTTATATAATCAAAGCTAACTAGCCGTTTCTGTTAAAAAAATAATAATAATTAAATTATAACACAAAAACAACACTAATTGATGCAATAACGACTCAAACATGGAGCAAACACAATGCTAATCAATTCAAGCACTATGCTAACATGATGCAAACACAACACTAATCAATGCAAATATGAAACAAATGCCATGTTGGTCATGCAAAAATGATGTTAATCGATGCAAACATGATGTTAATAGTTGGAAACATAATGCAAGCACGATGCAAATACGATAGAAACCAATGCAAAAACAATGCAATAATGACACAAACACGACACTAATATATGCAAACATGATGCAAGTATGGTGCAAAAGTTGTGTAATTCAAATCTAACATGACTTAAGTATGACATAAACACTACGCCAATTATGAAATATTGATGCCCAGGTCGATGCATGGTGATGCTAATGCCATGCAAAATAAATGTGTTTGATGTAAATTTGATGCAAAGGTGACTTTTGAAGGTGTTTTTCCAATAATATTGGATGCAAGATGATGCAAAGTTGATGTATGAAAACCCTTTGTGTCATACACTCATCACTAAGACAATGCCTTATGAAGTGCACATCAAAATATAAGATGCAAAGAAAACACAAAATTGACACAAACCGTGACACCCCCCAATGCATCATTTTTTGTGTCATTCAAACTTAATTTGTTTTTCAAAAAAAGCATTGGATGAGGATGCTAAGGATGACACTAGAGCATGGTATTGTAGAAGTGTCAATACCTTGGTTATTGTTTATATCATTGGCATTTTCCTTCACTTCAAATGATGGTTGTCCATTATTGATCCTTTTCTATGTGGTTCCTTCCATTGTTTGATTTCAAAAAAATCCATTTGCACTATGTTGATTCATACTAGTAGCTTGGTACTCACTGTTGGGTGGGATATCTTGCATCTAACAATGATTTCCATTTTGAATATTGACTAGATAGTTTCCCATGCTCAACTACAACTCATTATCTCATCATGGTGATACTTACATAATGATTTTAGTGTTTAGATATAGTTGTAGACCATGGACATGCACAACTCCTTTCCAACATTATTGTGAGACTCTAAATTGGGATTAACTTCAACAAGTTATCAACGTGTCTTGACCTTCATTATTGTGGGCCTCCTTTACTATAGTTATGTGCCCCCACTTGGTGACATTATTCCACAACATTAATTTTTAGGCATATCAGACATGGATTCTTATGTACCATCTTGTATGTAACATACTAAAATTATTTTTTGCAATGAAAACTAAAAGGGCCCTTTGGTTTGGCTACATGTAATAGTACAAAGCCAACAATGTGGCTTCCCAACTTTTTCAATCCAAGTCTTGATAATGGACTAGGTAGAATTTGACCATAAAAAATGTAGTTTGTGTTGATTGTGATTATCATATGCACCAATATATTCATCCTTAGGAATTTCATGGAAATGAATTGCATAAACTCATGGACAAACTTTCTTTGTGTTTTCAATAAAGCCATGGTTGTAGTTGCTTCATCCTCAAGTCTTCACAGATTTGGTTGAGTTTGTAAACCTGACCTCAAGCACATTAAGGAATATCCATTTCAAGATTCCCACTAGCATTAAGATAGGGAATTAGTTGCCTAAGTCGAGTGCATGACTTCAAGGCCATCAAAGCAATGAATTAAAACAAAAGTACAAATAATGAAGGAGCGCAATGCCAAAAAAATCAATATCCTAATTCAATTGCATGTAAAACACGTTAACAAAGTTATTCATCACCATGAACGCTTGCTAACTCTTCAATTATCAACCGCAAGTAATGAATTATGGCACACATATTGATGATATATATATATAATGACGAGAAAATAATCCTATAATACTATTACGTAATAAAATTAATAAATGATCGTGTAATAAAATAATAAGTTATTATAGGAATTTAGTTTTTTAATAATAAAAAATGTATATTAAGTTATTATAGGAATTTAGTTTTTTAATAATAAAAAATTACATTTTGATAATATTATTTTGATAAAGGTCCAAAGAGGTTGGATCCATTGGTGAGGAGCGAGGAGTTTTTTACTAGTGAGTAATGTTCAATTTTAATGAGGGTTGAACCTAGAGTCATGGGGCACCTTGAGGTAGTGGTCGAACATGTGGTTTCACCTAGAAAGATTGTATTAAATGATCTTATGACTCGTGAGCACATAAGTGGATCAAAGCCAGCCCCCATGTCCTCCTAACAAAAAATTCATTTCTCGCTAGCTCATTCGGCTAAGGTGTGGGTCTCGTTAGCAGGGCGACCCGAGTTCAATTCCCCTTAGGGGTTAGCTAGTTGGGAGGAGACACCCAAAAATCCATCCATCATAAGGGTTGGTGTGGCCCAGGCCGATGCGATCCTTGGGTGACTTTAACGGCTTACATGCCCTTGGATTGCGGTTCTTAACCAATGATTCATTGCTACCAACCCCAAATAATATTCGAACAAAATATTTAAAAAAATATATATATATATATATAAGATTTTTTTGTAATCTTCTAATGTCACTTTTTATGAAATTTTGTAAATTCTTTTATAAAAAAAATTAGTTGAAAATTCCATACGAAAAGTGCTATAATTTTTCAATGACATTGTTATGAAATTTTGGTACATTAATTAAAATTTTATAAGTTATTTTAAGAAAACGAGCATATTTTTTTATTAAAAATAAGTAAAGTTTTAATTTATTTAATAATATTTTAAATAAAATTTATTATTTATTATTTTTAAATTTTGTAATTATAAAATAATACACAATAAATAACAAAAATGTGAATAAAACTTTCTATATTTTTGTAAATTAAAAAATAAATTTATAACATTAATAATATATATATATAATATAATGAACAAAAACTTTCATCTAGGATCTAGGATTGTTCACTATAATTTTAGGATATCCTCTGAAAATTACATGTGTGTTACAACAACTATCACCTAGTGTGAAAAATGGAGATCAATAGAGGGTATACCTTCATAACAAGCTTGTGCATCCCTAACATTATAAGAAAACTTAATGTTTTCATTTTCCTAATTAAACTGAAAATCTTAGAAAAACTAAATAATATTATATTACCAAACCACGAGATTATATATAGTTGATGTAAGTTTTGCAATAATGATATTCTTTTATATTAACTTCTCACTTGGTTAAAGTTCCCTAGCATGCCACAAGACTATCATAAGAAAAGGGTATATAATTACATCAAACCTTGTTTTTTCCTTGTAAATTTCTTCTAAAGTTACCTTGAATGTGCATCTACAAATTCACTTGCCACCTCTCCTTACCCTTACCCTTACCCTTACCCTTACCCTTACACCTTACCCTTACCTTTACCTTTACCCACCACTCCTTCATCCCTTACATTAGCCAAAAGATCAACAATACAATTACATGCCTCACAAACATGATGAAAGTTCAAGTACTCAAACCTACTCAGCATGTTGTTTATAAGTGCCAATGACTCGAGGAAGGAGATGCCTAGGAGAAAAGACTTGTTAAACTACTAAAACTAATGTAAAACTAAGATAATGTAAAAATTGTTTAAAGTTGATGATTACTAATGTAAAACTAAAATAATGTCAAAATTGTTTAAAGTTGATGATTATCTATAATAAAATACAATCTATTTTTAAAATTTGCATATCCTTCTCCATTCATATTTTAAAAATAAAAAATCCATCCAAAAAAATTCTCAATTTTTCTTTCAATTTACTATACCCTCTTTACTTTCTTTCAATTTAATGTACCCTCTTTACTTCCACATATACATTATCTTACCAATCTTTTTTTTCTTCTTAAAACTCATTCTAAATGGAAAGGGTTAAGGGGCATCCCTATCTTACTAATCTAAAAGTGGCCTAGTGTAAATATTAAGTGCAAAGGGCATCCATGTCTTCCTAATATACAAATGTCAAAATCTTATGAGTGGCATCCAATGACTATGATGTAAGTCAAGGCATCTATAGACACGCTCTTACAACTTTCAATGTGTGTGGAATGAAAGGTCATTTGACCCTATCCATTACTAGATTTTCAAAATCCGCCTTCACAAATAAAGTAATCTAACGAATTGCTCTAGCTTATTCCTTCCACATGATAAATTTAATATTCCACTATAATTATTAATTATTAACTAAGCTTGACTTGCATAGAGCTTCATGGAAGCACGTAAAGCTCTCCTTCATATTAGTGATGCGATATTTAAGCACGTAAGATTTATAATATAAATTGTTAAATTTTGTTAAATAATCTTTAATGCTTAATAAACACTCTTAAGACGTCGTGCCTTCCATATGCTCTCAATAATCGCTAGGGGAATATTATATTTCAAAGATGAGCTTCCACCTTTTCTTTTCTTGTACTTGCGTGGTTTGCACGTTTGTGTATACCTTTTAAAATATGTATACGTTCTATATTATATTCCAAATATTACTTTGTATCCATGGAATGATATAATGTTTTATTATAAAGCTTTGTGATGCAATATTGCTAACCACAATTCAATAAATCATGGGTTTGGGGAAATTCTATGTCTATTATTTTATGCATTCATAACACACACAAAATAGAATTGCATTAAAAGAATAAACCATTTAGAAATAAATCAATTATTGCAATAGTGAATACAAATTTACGTACATTATAAAGTCTCATCGGTTCTATAAAGTCTAATCAGTTCTACATGGTCATTAATAATGATGCACATGCTTGCTTCCCATTTTTAGATTTGAAGCAACCATAATAATACCCACTTTTTCCCATACCTACTTTTTCCACGAGATAACAGTATTATGGTTGCATCATGGACGACTTGTTCAAGACTTTAACGTTGTTGTGTATATACAGAGAGGGTTTAAAAATATGTTTTTTTTAAATATAAATATAATAATAATAAAGATGGAAATATATTTTTAATTTTTATAATGTGTAAAATAAATAAATAAAATGTTGGAATTATAAATATGAGTGGTTAAAGTTATAAAATTTAAATATCATTTTAATAATAAAATATTATTATAATGATAATAAATTTAGATTTTTATTATTATTAAATATTATAATTTAACAAAAATATATATATATATTGGTTGGAATTATAAATATGAGTGGTTAAAGTTATAAATTTAAATATTATTTTAATAATAAAAATATTATAATGATAATAAATTTAGATTTTTATTATATATATATCATGATAATAGATTTGGATTTTTATTATTATTATGTTTAAAATGAATGAGTATGAAGTAAGCCATGCCTAAAAGGGAAAACATGTAGCAATAAAATAAACTCATTAGGAATGGCTTGTGTATTTAGGAAAAATTTAGCAATAAAATAAAGTGGTGGGGCTAGTTTGTGTATTTAACTTATAACTAGCCCATAGACCCATTTTAAGACAGGTTATAACTTTTGTACATATTCTAAATTTTGATTTTTTTAAAGTTATGTTATTAAATCTTTATGAAATTATTGAATTTATATTTATATTGTGCATTTCAAAGGAAAGTGTTAAATAACTTTTGTTTATATTTTAAATTTTGTTTTTAGTTGTTGGAGTATAAATTATTTTTATTATTGTAAATGAAAGATATTTTATAAAATTTAATATTATATTTGCTTACACACATATATGAGACTTAATATTTGATATCAATTTAATTTGTTTTAGTGAACATTATCAATGAAAACATTATACATGTTGCATGAGCACTTAGAGGTATTATAGTCCTTTTGTAAAGAGGTTGGATGAATGAGAACATGAAATGAATTAAGATAGTGATTTTCTTGCTAACAAGAGGAGCAAACAAATCACAAATCAACTTGAGAGGCTATTTGTTAAAGATAACCCAAACCTATAAATATTTAGGATTAGAGTTTCAATGAGAAGTTGAGATGAGATGCATGTGTGAGGAAAATATTGCAAGGAAAGTCCAAAGCATTCTTCCTTGTGAGAAATAAATGTATGACAAGAAAGTCTTAGGACAAGCAAATGTTGCACCCTCTTTTTTAGATGCTCATAACCCCAATACTCCTTTATGATGTGAAGGATGGGGATCAAGTATATCTAGAAGTAGTTGGTACTAAATTGAGTTAGTACAAAAACCTTGATAACAAGTTGCTTGAGTGTAGAAAACATCGCCCCTTCCAAGATACTTCTAAGTGAAAATTAAAGTATAGGAGGCATGGAGAAAATTGATTCTATATAAATAAAAAATATTTGTCCATGGACAATGACACGACAAGATTCCAATCAAAATAAACCATGATAAGTTAAAAATGAGGAAGAACACGTGGAACCAATAATGTAGAAATGTAATATGAAGAGACACAGAAGAAGAAAGATGCCCAATTGAGAAAATGCATTGAAAAGTTATGTACAAGAATGCTACAAGAAAAAAAAATGGAGAAAAGACACTAAAGAAAATGACCACACTAGATAGAAAACTTCAAAAACCAAGAGAAGATCAAAGTGTGAAATTACACATTTAACATTCCATGACATGAAAAACTTGTAATAACACCACCAAAAACTAGCTCATATATGTTGAAATGTGGAACAACCCAAGAAGTCATTCAAACGTTGAAAGATTAGCGCAATATGTACAATTTATGGGTAAACATTAAGCAACAATTTCTCTTATATTATGCAAAATATTCACAAATTAGGGAGAAGTCAAATTTCATAATGAAATCAACAATTTAGGGGAACCTAGTTAGAAATACAATAATGTGGGAAAGAAGCAAATGGTTGAAAGTAGCCCATAATGCAAAAGATGGGAAGTAGACCAAGTCCATTATGGGCTACTTTCAACCATTTGCTTCTTTTATTAAACTAAGAATCCTAGCTATCCTAATTTCTTGCTTTATTTTCTTGGAAAATAACATACAAAATGTAATATTTGTTGTTCTATATAACCATTTGATCTCAACCATTAAACCATATCATAGAGTAAGATTCCAATTTGCCTCTTTTTGGATTTATGAATTCAATAATCTTTACTCAAATACTTATAAAATCCTTAAAAATTATACATTATCACACATATATATTTAACAACATTAAAAACTCATATTACACTTGATTTTACAATCTATAAATTAAATATATACAATTTTATAAAAATTAATTTTAATTAAATTTCATATATATATAAATCACAACCCATGATATTAATATTAAAACTTTATATATATATATAAACCACATTCCATAATATTAATAGTAAAACTTTTATATAAATATTATGAAAAGAAGTGACCCGCTAAACCTTTTTACCTAAACATCATGAACATCCCAAGGGCCAAAGACCCAAAAGGAGTGACCCACTCATAGTGCTACCATGTGAGGTCTATATTGTTGTTCAATTTTATGCAAACAAGAGTTTAAGACACCAAGGTGATATTTACATTTTTGAAGAAAATAAGAAACCATTCCAAGAAATCAATTTTTTAAGCTTTACCTAGAATCCCAAGAAAAGCGTCTTTTGATATTTGACTATTTTTAAAGAAAGAAAAAAAGCCAAAGGAATGGAAACACTACTGCCGCGGGTCCCGAACCTCGAGGGTCAAACTACTGCCAGCGAGTTTGGGATAAAAATTTAAAAATATCAAATAATTTCTTTCCTTTTGCGATATCCTTTTTCTTTTTTTCTTTACAGAAGCGCAACTCTGGTTTATTCTTTCCCATTTTAAATTTCTTGCGATTTCGAATTTTCCTTCCGTCTTTTCTTTTTTGGGCTTTTATATGACCGGACTTACCTCCAAAGACTATGCTGCTTGTGGAGTATCATTGATAAACGATAGTTCTGATCAGAAGCGGGATTTTGTTGCTTCCGGATGTTAACATGAAGGTATTCCTGTTGCAAAATATGAAAGCAAGGTACATTAGCTGAAGCCTGTGAGAAATTTAACTGATACGCCTTTTTCTGCAGTCAGAACTTGCAAAACGAGAAAGAGATGTCTTCTTTTATGAATGAAGCATGAAGCGGCTGGAGCATCTCATTGAAGTTGGGATTGCGATTTTCGGCTCCAAATTTTGAACTGGAGGTAAGCTTTACTGAATCTTTTGAACATTTTCATGATATTTTTGGCCGGAGCCTTGGAAATGCTAGCCCGAAAGTGAAAGAGTGTTCAATTAGAATTTCGTGAATATAACCTTGGAATTTGTAATTTTTTCTTTAAATCATGTTTGGAGCTCTCTCCTGGTTCAAATCTTGATAAAAAGTTTGTGTCATTTGAAGCCGTTTGAAGTCGCAATCCTTAAAAGTGAAGTATTATTATGCTGATTATTACTGTCAATAGAGACGAAAACAAAATTTTGGTGGAGGAAACATTTGATGTTTTGCAGCAGAGAGATTTATTTTGTAAAATGTTTAGAAAATCAGTGCATTTAAGAAAATCACTGAACACCTTAGAAACAACTTTTTAAAGCCAATGCCTTTAGTGTATCGTTCGAAGTCTTTAAAATAGCAGGCCTCAGATGTTAAGTGTATTTGGAGCCTGAAGTCTTCAGCACGGCCTTTCTCCGGGGACTGGACTCAAGTCTTCAGAATGGAGATTATTTTTTCAAATTTTTGGAAAAAGTTATTTTTTCAAATTTATTTTAAGCGTTAAAATTTCTGGGAAACAGAGCTCAAATTTATTTGAGGCGTTTACATTTCTGTGAAACAGAGTTCTAGTATTTCTGTGAAACAGAGTTAAAATTTATTTCAAGCGCTGAAAAATAAAACTTTATCAGACAAAATTTATTTCAAGCATTTGAGTAATATAATTGTCTGCACTGAAATCGACAAATTATAAGGCGCTATGCGTTTATTCTGCTGCAGAAAGTAAAAGATGACTGGTGAGAATATAATAAAGCTGGCATAACGGGCTTTCGAAAAATCCGATTTGCCTTGTTTGCCAATATTTTCACCATTAGCAAGTAGTTCATAATTTTGTCACTCGGGAGTCGGGACTTGCCAATATCTTGACGATTAGCTAATATTCCCAAATTTTGTGATTAACACTTTGGCAAGTATGGAAGGCTAGGAACTCGGCGTTATTCGAAGGGAAATTTTTTCTGTCGTCTTGGGTGGTAGGAAAGGCATTGGCTGCTCATAAGGAGTTCTGAGAATCATCTTCATCTGTGAAGATCTCTCACGGGGTAGGTTTCCTTCATTTTCTTTTTTTCTGGAGTGTATGGCATGTTTGACGGGGCTTCAGGATTTGGCTTCAACTTGTGTACAACTTGTGTACAACTTGTGGTACAAGGGGTTTCATGTTTTTGAATGATAAGTGCCATTTTAATCTTTGGATAAATGTGGGTATGGGATCTAATACTCGGAGTGAGGTATGTGCCCTGTGGATCTTATTATATTTTGTAAAATTTCGACAGCTGGAGATTTCGCACGTGGCTGGTGACTGGCTTGTGGTGGTGAATTGGGCTTTGGGACTGGGTCCTTTACATGTGATATCTCTTAAGCCATGGTTGAGTCAAATCCAATCATATCTACAGGTTTTGAAGGCCATCCAGTTCATCCATATTCCTCATTTGGAGAATGCCAAAGGTGGATGTTCTTTTGAAGAGGGCGTTTTTTGAGGTGGAAGGCCGGCTTTTTTATGAATTTTAGGCTACTGATGTCCTTCAGGATTCTGGCAGCTATCTTTTGTATGGCCAGTGATTTTGTTTTGGTGGTTTTTTTTGGGTTTGGTGACCGTTGCGGCTGGTTGCCGTGTTCTTCTTTTTTATTTTTTGTTTTTGTTTGGTTTGTATATCCTCATTGTATTTCTCTGTTGGGATGTTCTTCCTTCTTATCCAGGGGGCTGTTTTTTTTTGCCTTTGGATGGTGACGGTATGTTTTTTTCTGCCTTTGGATGGTGTTGGTATGTTCTTGATTGTGGAAGTCGGTTGTAACCTCCTTCATATACTTAATATTGTCTAGAATTTTTCATGTGAAAAAAGGTGAGAACTTAAGGTTTATGTAATCAATGGTTGTTTTAAAATATATTTATAGAGATTTAAAATTTAAATTTGATAATAAATTAGACATTTTAATTAACAAAATATTTGATTAAAAATATTTAACTAATATTTTGAGATGATTTATATTAATATATTTATCATAAAAATATTTATATAGATTTAAGTTTTGATTATTAATTAGTTGAAATTCCATCAATAGAATATCTAATCAATTAGATTTTTTTGAAATAATTATTTACATCAACATATTTTTCCATTAAAATATCCATTAATTTTATTTTTTCAATGTTTGTAGTTACAAAGTAACACATAATGTAAATAACAAATGCAAAGGAATCCTCATCTTTATCTTTTTAAGTAAAAGGAAAATGAAATTTTTATTATTAGAAATTTATAAAGAAGTACAATGAACAACAATTTCGATTAACTTGGGATCATTTCCTCTAGTTTAGAATCCCATTTGAAAACTACATGCTTTGTTATAACCACTAACACTTAGTAGGAAAAATGGAGATGAATAGAGAGTATACCCTTCATAAAGAGGTTGTGCATCTTTGACCTGATTGGAAAACTTAATGTTTGAACTATCTTAATCAAAATTGAAAAGCTTATAGAAACTAATTAGTCACACTACCAAACCGTTGTAAGCTTGTATGCATAGTTGGTGCTAGTTTTCTAGCCATAATGTTGTCTCACTTGTTAAAGTTGCACTTGCAAGTCAAGAGACTTTCCTAAGAAAAGAGTGTGTAATTACATTAATCACCTTGTTTCTTCTCCGTGAATTTCTTCTAAGCTTATCTTGAGGTTGTGGCTACGAATTTGCTCCATGCCATAGCCACCCTCCCTTTACCCACAACTACTTCAACCTTGGCATTAACCAAAAGATCAACAACATAATCAAAAGTTTGGCAAATTGTAATGTCCCCATTCAAATAAATTCCAAAAGGAGAAAATTCCACCAATCTACTAGTTTCCTAGGTTGGGTGGAGACATTAAATTTGGAATAAGGAGACTAATAAACCCCAAATGGACATTAGCTTGACAAAAATATATTAAAAGGGGATAAAATAAATATTTATGATGAGAAAATAAGATGGTACTTGATCATGGAGACACATGGATGGTGTGGGACCCACACAAAGCTAGATTTCCCATGCCACATGGCATTCCACTCTCACCCATTTGAATCCAAGGTGGAGTCCACTATCCTTGGGGGAGTTGGAAGGGAATAATACTTGGCATGACTCAATGAGGTCGAAATGTAGAGGAAGAGTAACTCCCATGGAAGAGGAAGAGGCATTTTGGAGCTAGTGGGACACTTGGGCTAGATTCCCTAGCTTCTATGACACCAATGATGAAGATGCCTATGACACTGTCATGTCCCCTCCCTAGTGGCCTTGGTCACTACTTGGATCCTCCCATCCCTAGGGGGTCTAAGTTGATTAATTAAATGAGAATTTAATTAATGGGATATTTTTTAGGCAATTATATTGTAGTGGTCAATTAATTATTAATTAATTAATTAAATTATGAAGTTTGAATTATTTATGAGTTTGTAATATTTTTATTAATAAATATTGCTAATAAATATTGGCAAGTGGAGATGATGTGGCTAGGAGGTCGAATTGGTGTCAAGTGGACCACTTTTGCCTTAGTGGCAAATCTCAAGAAAATCAAGGAATCCAATGGAGGAAAGAAGGCAAGGAAAACAAATTAGAAACTTACAAAAACAAACAGAAAAACTGGCAAAAGCACAAAACAAGGAAAGTAAAGAAAGTGGAAAGAATAGGAAAAGCAGTCAGAATGAAAGTAGCAACATCTAGAAAAGCTCACTAAGGCGCACTTGCCAAATTCAGTGAAGGAAGGCAAATGAAAGAAAGTTTTCAAAGCAAAGAGTTGTTATTCCTATTGAGGAATGCGCCCTCCCTCATCCACACGTGTGGGTGGCTTGAGGAGCAAGTCACTTCAACTATTTAAGAAGGTTTCCAACTTCATTTGAGAACTTTTGTCATTTGCAATTTTGTCTTGAGAGCTCTAAGCCTCTCTTGGTTGAGTGATGTACCTCAACAATTTTTCTTGAGAGATGTGCCCCAAGGCCCCATAGTTTTCAGTGAGTACTATGCAGATCCAAAAGATGTTATTGTAGCCAATAACATTCATATCATTCCATCAGTGAAGATCCACAGTCAGCTCGAAGAGGAGATCACTTCTACAGAGGATTTGCAGCTAGTTTTGGTGGAGAATCACTAACAGGAAGAGCTAGTTTTCAGTAAATGCGCCTAGGTTCTTCAGGAAGACCAATGTGATAGTATTTGCAGAGATCAATGATGCATCTGACCAGAGAACCACTTCATATCCGATCCTCATACTCTTCTCCCACTTCTATCTTCATTCTAAGCTAAATTTGGAGGAGTTTTCCTTGGAGGAGGGAGATGGCTCAGTGAAAGCGCCCCAATGATGATCAGAAGCTCAGGATGCAGCCAATATCAGACATCTGACTTGTAGGTGGTATGATAACTACTTCAGAACAGAGCCACAGTTATATTCCTACTTCTCTTCTTCATTCTCCATCATTTTGTAATGGAATTCTAGCATGTGAGGCAATGTAAGCTTGGGAAGCAATCAAATAATTAAATGAAGTGTTCTGAAGTTATATTTCGACACATATCTGAAAATTAATTTATATCAGAGCATTAATTCATATCAGAACAGAGTATAGTGAATTATGGATCAGTTTAATGAATAAAATTGCAAGACTAGCTCTTTGGGTGTTGAATCTAGACTAGTTTCACCATTATAACTGTTAATTCAATTCTGAGCATCAATTTTGCTTTCTGTCAATTGCATTAGATTAATAACTCAGTATACATGCCATCCTAGCCCTGTTCCTGAGAATTTGGATGTGTTTAACCATATTTGGAAGAGTCTGAAAGTTGACTAGCTCAGTAATCCACAGTGTGCATTTACCCCAAAATTGCTCCAAACCTTTCCAAGTTCACCAAGACATTATTCCAGTATATTATATAAGTTATTTGACTGATAGAACTATTCCATAAACTCTGTGTAACCTCACCCAGGTTTGTTGGCATATGCTAGAAGCCCAGGAAGCCTCAAAGTAGGCAGCAAAATTGCTTTGTTGCTGAAAAGTGAATGGCTCTAGTACTTTGTGCCAAGGACTTCTGCTCAGACCATATTTAACTGATGTTGCACACTCAACCATATAAATTCCAGAACCTAATCTCATCCCCACCATCCTCACTCATTCTTTCAATCCCCGTCACTTACATCTTGTTCAGTTTGAGAAATTGCCTGAAAGTTTACTAGTAAAATCTTGTTAAAAAATCTGAGTTTGAGATAATATCTTGGTCAAATCTTGGCTAGGATATTACATAATGAATTCAAATGAAGTCCTTGTTATAAGCTCTGATACCACTGTAGTATCCTAGCCAATATTTGACCAAGATATTATCTCCAACTCATAATTTTAATAAAAATTTACTAGTCAATTGTAAGGCAATTTCTTGAACTTAGTAGGATGTAAGTGACGGGGACTGAAACATTGAGTGAGGATGGTGGGAATGAGATTAAGTTCTAGAATTTATATGGCTGAGTGTGCAGTAGCAGCTAAATAAGGTCTGAGCATAAGTCCTTGGCACAAAGTACTAGAGCCATTCACTTTTCAGCAACAGAGCAATTCTATTGCCTACATTGAGGCTTCATAGGCTTCTAGCATATGCCAACAAGACTGGGTGAGGGTTATCAGAGTTTATGGAAGAGCTATATCAATCAATTAAACTTATATAATGCACTGGAATAATGTATTGGTGAACTTGGAAAGGTTTGGAGTGATTGGGAGGCCAAATGCACACCGTGGATTGCTGAGCTAGTCAAATTGCAGGCTCTTCCAAATGAAGTTAAATGCATCCAAATTCTTAATACAGGGACTGATATGGAATTTGTACTGAGTTATTAACCTCCTACAACTGACAGGGAGTCAAACTGATCCTCATAATTGAATTAGCAGTCATAATGGTAAAACTAGTCTAGAAAAAACACCCAATGAGCTAGTCTTCATGTTTAAAGGTCAAACTGCCTCCATAATTCACTATACTCTGTTCTGATATGAATTAATGCTCTGATATCAATTAATTTGCAGATATGAGTCGAAATATTAACTTCAGAATACTTCATTTGATTATTTGATTGCTTCCAAGCTTACAATGCCTCACAGGCTAGAATTTCATTACAAAATGATGGAGAATGAAGATCAGAAGTAGGAAGATTACTGTGGCTCTATTCTGAAGTAGTTATCAGACCACCTACAGGTCAAATGTCTAAAATTGTCTGCATACTGAACTTCTTATCATCACTGGGGCGCCTTTACTGAGCCATCTCCCTTCTCCAGGGAAAACTCCTCCAAATGTAGCTGAGAATGAAGGTAGAAGTGGAAGAAGAGTATGAGGATCAGATCTGAAGTGGTTCTTTGGTCATATGCATCTCTGATCTCTACAAATAATGGCACATTATTCTTCTTGAAGAACCTGGGTGCATTTACTGAAAACTAGCTCCTCCTGCTAGTGATTCTCCACCAAAACTAGCTACAAATCCACTGTAGAAGTGATCTCCTCTTCAAGCTAACTGTAGATCTTCAATGATGGAGTGATATGGGTGTTATTGGCTGCAATAACATCTTCTGGACCTGAATACTGCTCACTGAAAACTATGGGGCCTTGGAGCACATCTCCCAAGAAAAACTGTTGAGGCACATCACTCAACTAGGAGAGGCTCAGAGCTCTCAAGACAAAATTGCAAATGACAAAAGTTCTCAAATGAAGTTGGAAACCTTCTTAAATATCTGAAGTGACTTGCTCCTCAAGCCACCCACACGTGTGGATGAGGGAGGATGCATTCCTTGAGAGGAATATCAACTCTTTGCTTTGAAAATTTTCTTTCCTTTGCCTTCCTTCAGTAAATTTGGCAAGTGTGCCTTAGTGAGCTTTTTTGGATGTTGCTACTTTCATTCTGACTACTTTTCCTATTCTTTCCACTTTCTTTACTTTCCTTTTTTTCTGCTTTTGCCAGTTTTTCTGTTTGCTTTTGTTAGTTCTAATTTGTTTTCATTGCCTTCTTTCCTCCATTGGATTCCTTGATTTTCCTAAGATTTGCCACTAAGGCAAGAGTGGTCCACTTGACACCAATTCGACCTCCTAGCCACATCATCTCCACTTGCCAATATTTATTAGCAATATTTATTAATAAAAATATTACAAACTTCGAATTAATTCAAACTTTAGAATTTAATTATGACAAAATCAGACATGATGGATGACATTTGACATACATGACATGTCAGGGCTAAAAATAGCCTCCAAGAAGGCGCACAAGGGAGTTAGGGCAGCCAAAGAGACACCTACTCGAATTGAGTGAAGGAGGAGGCTAGATTTGGAGGGACAAGTGGCATACTTGGGAATCTCTTCCCAAATTGAATTGGCATGAAGCTCATGGATGGAATTCGAGTTAGGGAAGCCTTAGGAAGTTTATAAAAGTCAGGAACAAAGAAGAAGACCAGCTTTTGATCATTTGATATTTTGCATTTAGAGAGGAGAGCTAGTAGAGTGTTATTCTACTTGCCTTAGCACCAATTTCGAGGGTGAAAGATTCTCATCCTAATTGTAAATTGGAGAGGCCATTCAGACCTTTCATTTGGAGCTACAATGGATTCTTTTGTTACAGGTTGAAGCTATAGGGCAGCTCGTGGTCACATTTCTTTCAGCTTGCTTCTACAACCATTCTCTCATTTCTTGGCATATTCTTGCTCCTTGAGGAGAGGCGCACTTGGTGAGGTGATGATATCTTTGAGATAGCTCTTGAGGCCCCATATATTTTTAATATGATATATATACTCTGTATTTACTGCTCAGAAGTCTTTCAGATCGAAATTCCAAGATATTTCATGTACAAATGATAAACTATGAATAAATGGTGTCATTTCCCCAATACCTTGTTATTTGCACTTGAAGTGGTTTCAAATTCGAATGGTTCGGTCAATATCTGATATATTAATGTGATGTGGAGTGCGATTAATATGATGAAGAAGTTTCATATTCATTATACAAGCATTTGGAGCAATATTCTTAAGTTTCATAACAATTTGTGAAGATTTACTATCATTTCCCCCTATGTCAAAGCTAGTGTACAAACATTTGATTTATGGGAGTTGCAGAAGCTTATAGAAACTTATTAATGATGAATTTGGGAGCCCATTGAAGTCCTTTATCAGTACTATGTATTTGTTCTGAAATTTGGGAAGGTTTTACAATGTTTGGGAAGCCATTTTGTCTCCTACCCTTGGGGATTGTGAACCTCGATTTGACTAGTAAAGTTCATCATGTTTCCCTAATTATAAATGAATGTTGCAGAAGTCTTTTAAGAGTGTCCAAGCATCCATCAGCCTCATTTACATCTTTGAATACCTTCCAAACTCATTCAGACCCAATTTGAAACCATTTGGAGCAATTTGGAAGCAGTTGAGTCAATACTAGTCTAAGGGTCGAATTGGCCAAAAATTACAATTTTTCCTAGTTTGTGCAAATTCTTAAAAAGGGACACTACACAAACCTAATGAAAGGCTCAAACCTACCAACATGTTTTTTATACATGCCACTGAACTTCGAGGAAATCATGCATGATCAAACCAAGTTAGCCTCTTAGGTAAAATTATTTTGATTTAGAAATCATCATCAATTTGTAATTAGTTATATATCCCAATTGAGAAGCAATCCAAACACCACATCATAGCCAATATTTGTTGCAAATACAAAATGGGGTTTGTCGTGGTAGTCATTGATAATAAGTCGTGTCATTGTTGTTTCTTGTTTACCCCTCGACACGCCATAAATATTTAGCTTATAATGAAAGGTTTCTAAGGGAATAAAAAAAATCAAAAAATTCGTTTGACTTGGAAGATGAAAAGGAACCATTGTGTTGCTTTGCCTTCCAAGGAAACCCATTTAATATGAAGGTTGTAGAGAATATGTGCATTAATGGAAAGAGAGAAGAAGAGAGCTTGAGAGGAAATTAAGAAGCATGGTAGTAGCAAAAAATGAAGGAATTGAAAGAAGAACGGTTGTTCGAAGATTGAAGGTTGTCTCTGAACCAAATACATCTACATTGTTATTTGTGAGTAAGAATGTATTAAAACTCTGACTGAGAATGCAACTCACCCCTTTATTTCCTCAACTTAATAAAATTCCCTTCGAATGTTGGTTTTCCCATTTGGGTTTCTAGGGTAAAAAAATGTTGTCTATGGTGCATTTAATTTCTTTATGGTTGATTAACTATTGTGTGATTGATTATTTTTTGTGTAAGTGCTTGAGTTGGTGTTATTTCCTATTGTTTAAAATTACATCCTACAACACTTTTGCATTGTAACAATGAGTCACCATTAATTGGATGGATGGTTGATCCGCACAACTCGAGTTATCACTTTAATAGAATCGTGTTGGCATCCATAACCCCGTATCTTGATCCTTTTATCACTGTTGTTATTAGTTACAACACTAATTTTCATTTCACATGCTATAGCACTTCTATCCATTTGTTTAATGGTTGGTTGTAGAATGCATGCCAATACAACAATCTCAGTCATGCATTAATGTTATTGGGATCTATATAGTGCTAATTCAGGTTGTTGGTTTGTTCTAATTTGTGAATGGTCCAAGCATTATGACTTGAATGTTGCAATATCATGGGAATATTAGCTAAAACTTTGTTACCCATTGATTAAATTGTAGGTATATTATATTATTTGATTGCCTCAACCATGTCTTCTATGTCGCCTACAATCTTTCAACCACATGATTATTAATTGCTTGGCTTATATAATTATATACATATGAATTCAATTGGATGATGCTAATAACCACACAATGTTAGAGCATGTAATTCATGCTTGATACATTTGACTCCCAAGCTATGAGTTGCTCAAATAGATAAACACTTTTTTGTTCTATTCATAATGGCATTTGTTACCTAGGAAGAGAGTGATCTTGCTCAAACCCCTTTGTTGTTTTTTTATTGGGCAACAACAATCAATGGAAGAGGATTTCTAGCTAGCTCCTAAACACATGGATACATATAATTGCATCTACTCATTAATTGTTTAAATTATAAATGGGTGGATCTACATTTGGTTTCAAAGTGTTTTGTAGGCATCTTCAAAACCATAGTGTGCATTGTTAATTTTAGACACGATGGAATTTAAATAATTTTATTGTGTTTTGACATTCACTGGTAAACAAGTGGTAGAGTGCAGTGTGTTGGATTGACCATTAAACAACAAATTTTCTTTGTTGGAATTTCAAACCAAGTGGCATTGTAACTAATTAACAAAAAATAGTTGAAGAGACATGATCTCGATGTATTTGTAATTGTGGAGGCCTTATTTATTCTTATTTATGCAGAGTATTTGTATTGAAGAGCAGAGAAAATTTTAAGCATCCATAATTTTCTTAAAGTGTAGAAACATTGGTGAATCTTACTATTCTTAAATTTTGAACCATAAAATGTTGGGCGATATTTTTGTAAAAATATTCAAATTTCTAAGGATTCTATATAGTTTCTGGACAATTTTGGCGACTTTTAGAGTTCAACTCACTTTCTAAGATCCTTCCTCAAGAGCCCTTTATTGATTTTGAAAAGCACACTAGGGGGCATCGATTCCAAGTTATTGAGGAAAATGGGTTGCAAGTGCCAAGGGCTAGGCAAGAAAGGCCAAGAGATTGTGATCCTCCTTGTAGCTCAACATAGACCAAAGCATGAAAACCTACGATTTGATGGATAAGAAGCAAGCCCAAGTTCAACTCAAACCATCTTTGTCAAGGAAAGAGGAATAAAAAAAAAGCCATTCCCATGGAGGAAAAGGAAGTTGGAAAAGGAGTAGGCAGTGGGCACTTCAATATGCTTCTAGCGGCTTGGAACCGGGTAGAAAAGAGATGATTTTTCCTCCCAAATCTGTTGCAATACTTTGGGGACCAAGCAACCAAGTTGGCAAACATCTTCAAACTCCGAAAAGGTATGGCATGGTATCTTTTGTTTGTATATAATGCAAGAAAATATGTCACAAGGCTAGAAATTGTTGGCACTCTAGAAGGCCAAGCGGTCCATGCAAGAACTATTTCCACTAATAGATTAATTATATATTACGAGGCCAAATGTTGGAGGATTCAATTGGAAATCCATCCCAAGAATCAAACAACCAAGATGGAAGCTTGGAGAGTCAAGGTCAAGGGGAATGAGGAATTTCTTGCATTGAAATGGTTTTCTAATGACTTATATTGTAGTAGAGAATGGCATCCCCATCCATGAGATGGACATCGGGCTCATGCCAAAGGAAACCCCTATTCAACTCTTATCTTCCATCATGCGATGCAGGCACCCTTTCTTGGATATTTGAAAGAGATTCCTTGATGACCATGGAGGAGGCAGGCACGAAGATGCAAAGAAGAAGAAGATCGAAGGGATTTGAAGCTTTTGGAAACAAAAAACTTGCAAATGGGGAGGTGTGATATGAATTGGATCTTAATTAAATCTCTTTTGCAAACTTTGTAATAAGCATTTAATTGTTTGGGAAAGTTGAGTGAATAGTCTAAAAATTTTTGATGACTTAGAGGATGAAGGTATGTGATGGTTGGCCTTTCAAGGAAACCCATTAAATATGGAGGTTTGTAAAGAATAGATCATTGAAGAGAAGAGAGAAGAAGAGATCTCGAGAGGAAATGTAGAAGCAGGGTAGTAGTAGAACATGAAGGACTTGAAGAAGAAGCTTGTTTCCTGTGTGTGAGTAAGAATGCATTAAAACTATAATTGAGAATGCAACTCACACCTTTACAACAATTTTCTCAGCCTAATAAAATCCCCATTTATTGTTTGTTTTCCCATTTAAGTTGCAAGGGTAAAAAAATCTATTGTCCATGGTGCATTTAATTTATCTATGGTTGATTACTATTGTGTGATTGATTATTCGCTATGTAAGTGCTTTAGTTAGTATTATTTCCCATTGTATGAAATTACATCCTAGAATATTGTTTGCATTGTGGCAACAAATCACCATTAATTGGATGGATGGTCGATCCCCATAACTTGAGTTATTACTTTAATAGAATCATGTTGGCATCCATAGTCCCATCTCTTGATCATTTGATCATTGGGTGTAATTAGTTAAAACACCAATTTTTATTTCACCTACTATAGCACTACTATCCATTGATTTAAATGGATTTCCATTGAATCAATGCCAATACAATGATCATATTCATGCATTAACATTGTTGGAATTGGTACAGTGCTAGTTTGAAATGTTGGGATTCATTTGCTTTGATTTGTGAATGGTCCAAGCATTGTGACTTGATTGTTGTATGGGAAGATTTGCTACAACTTTGTTACCCATTGAATGTTGTATAGAAAGCATAGAAGGAACAAAGACAGAAGTTGGAGGACTCGGTATCAAAACCCACTAAGAATGGCATAAATACGTAGTATATTCATACATGTAAATACATGGATGACACTTTGACCCATATATTCATGGTATATTCCTTCCTTTGAGCTGAGTGGGCCCAACGGTTAAGAGCATGTGTTTCCTCCTAGGAGGTCACAGGTTCAAATCCGGAGGGGGGTAGTGTATGTACACCTTTGTAGACTTTAGCAGTTAAATTGATGCACAAAGGCGGGTCCCTTGTCCCACAAACAAGGGGGTCTCATACACCAAATTGGTGTCTCGCTTGGCGGTGACCTTAAAAATAGATTATTATTATTATTACTAATATCAAAGGTTCATAATCTTATAAGTGGCTCCATTAACTATGATGTAAGTCGAGGCATCTATAAAGATGGTTTGAGGAATAATTTCACAAATTTTTATGTGGAATGAAAGGTCATTTCTCTAAACATGGGATATTGAATATATGAAGTACTAAGGGGAATCCATGTGGAGCTGTATAAGGGCTAACTAAAATGCCCCGACTTGTTGGAATCTTGCAGAGCAATTCTTGCCAAAATCACAATTTGGAGTGTTCAAATCGCAATTTTGCCGATCTGGGTAGTTTTAAAATTGGGCAATTAGTCTAGAACAGACAATCCCAATTGCTGAAATTACAAAAAAAAGAAAATAGCAATTTTCAGCAAGAATTTTAACTATTTTTTATCCCAATCGCCAGAAAAGCGGGGCGTTTTGGTTGTCTTTTATCCTACGAGAATCCATGTCATACTAATATTAGAGGACCAAAATGTCAAAATCTTATGTGATGTAAGTAAAGCATCTATAAATATGGTCTCACATTAAATTTGGTATGAAAAGTCATTTGACTTTATTCCTTTTTTTTTCAAATTTTGTTGCCAAATAAAGTTACTTTAGTCAATTTCTCTATTCGTAGTCTAAAAGTTCTACGATATCAAATGGAAAGATTTGATTTTTCACGCAAGATTTTGAAAAAATCCAGTAGAAATTTTTAAAAATCATGGTTACAACTCTCAAACTCTGAAATTTTGGGTGAGAGTGTTGAATCCATTTCTACCATCAAAATCACTATTAAAACACAATTAAATTCAATGAATTTTTAAACAATTCCATTTCTATAACTTACCCCATACAATAAATTTCATATTCTACTCCACATATTAAATAAGTTTGAGTCGCATGGAGCTTCATGTCTAGTCCATATTAAAGATTTTATATGTAAGCAGGTAAGACTTTAGTGCATATTAGTGAGTATGCACGCCAGATTTATAATATAAGTTGTTAAATTTCATTAAATAATATTTAATGATTAAAAAACACTCTTTTGAGGTTTAGTCGTGTCTTCCATATCCTCGGGATAATCAATGAGGAATGTTATACTTCAAAGTTCGGATTCCCACCTTTTTGTGTACTTGCCTGGTTTGCAAGTCTGTATACACTTTTAAGATATTTTAAAATTATGTATACTAAAGTGATCTTATATTTAAATCATATTTTTGAGTGTATAAATAAATTTAGCATCTTTAAATATTTCTAAATTACATAAAAATAGAAAATTATAAATTTTATTACAAAATTTAATCAAAATCATAAATTTTATTAGAAAAATTCAATCAAAATTATGGAAAAAACATCCTTAAATTAAATAAATTTAATAGAAAATTAAAAATTTTGTTACAAAATTTAATCAAAATCATAAATTTTATTACAAAATTCAATCAAAATCATAAATTTTATTACAAAATTATGAAAAAAAAATGTTGTGGAGACGGACAAAATCGTAAAACATTTAGAGCTACACGTATGTATATCTCTTAATATATCCCATACGTGTACCTCTTAATATATACCCGAATATCACTTACCAGAGTAAAAATTATGAAATATCGATGGCCTTATAATATTTTATAATGGCTTTATTCGTGTATATTGATAACTAAAATTCAAGGGAAATATTGGTTTAAGGAAAATTCTATGCCCTTTATTTCACGCATTCACAGCATATAAAACAGAGATCAATTGCATTAAAAGTATAAACCGTGTAGAAATAAAACATTCGTTGTAATAATCAAGTCAAATTTTACGTACATCATAAAGTCTGATCATTTCTACATGCTCATAGTCATGATGCACATGGTTGCTTCCCAGTTTTAGATTTGAAGCAACTATAGTAATAGTTGCTTTTTCCACCAGAAAAAAGTGTGATGGTTGTATTTTGACAGGATTGAATTTATATTTATATTTCATATTTTAAAGAAGGTAACTTATGTGTATATCTCAAATTTTGATTTTTAAAATTTGTTGTTTTGTTTTGCATTTAAAAAAGAGGAATTATATTTTCTATTCTTTTCGAAACTTTTAACTTTGGTTTGAATTGTGTTGTGAAGTTATTTGGTTGTTAATTCAATTTATATATATAACAAAATGAAAGAGTTAAAAATTGTATTTATAATTTTTTTAAGTTGTCTTATTTATATATATTATTTATGGGAGAGGAGAGATTAGAGACTCTTTCAAATTGCTTTAAAATTTAATGAAGGTCATTTTGGACTCAAGAGAGGATGGTATAAAGAGGTCATGATTTGGTTAAACCATTGGAGGATTGATAAAAATACTACTTTGCAAAATATCAACAATATTAAAAATACTCACACTTTAAGTTTAAAGAGAAAATGTGGGATGATAAAAATTTAGAGGTTAAAAGAAAATTAAGCTAGTATAAGGAAGTCATTATCCCTAATTTTGAAGATCAAATTTATCTCTCATGACCTTCACAATGAAATAGGTGTTGGACAATTCATAAAACACAATGGGTGGGAAGGATTTGCCATTTATGTGAGATTACGAGGGTTGAGGATGAAAGACAATTTCTCTTAAAATGTAGTGGGTACACCCACATTCGATTGTAGTTTCATAATCTTTGTTACAACACAAACCTCCCTAATCTTCTAACATGTCAAAACTATGGCCTTTTTGAACATAGGAATAAAATTTTACCGTAATTAAAATAATTCATTCTCTTCTCTTAATGTCTAATAAACCAAGTTAGTCTTAGTAGGTGATAACTATCATCATCATATTTGTTAACAACACAACTCAAAAAAATTACAAATTTAGAAAAAATTAATATACTTAACAACACAATTAAAAAAAAATTAAAAAATATAAACAAAATTTTAACCTTTTTCATATATATATATATAACACAACTCAGAAAAATGATAAAAATTATAATTTGGAGATCTTTTGAGATCTTGAACAACCCAAGAAGCCATAACATATTCACAAATCAGGGAAAGGTCAAATTTCATATCATAGTTAATAAGACATGTATTAAAGAGCTATGTAGAGAACTATAGAGATTAAGGATTAAATCTAATCGAGTAGACCAAATTCATGATTTGGATCCTTTTATTATTAAACTACACCCAAGAAGCCATAACATATTCACAAATCAAGGAGAGGTCGAATTTCATATCATAGTTAATAAGACATGTATTAAAGAGCTATGTAGAGAACTATAGAGATTAAGGATTAAATCGAATCGAGTAGACCAAATTCATGATTTGGATCCTTTTATTATTAAACTACACCTCTAGTTAACATAATTTCTTACTTTATTTTCTTACAAAATGGTGTACATAATGTAAACTTTGTGGTCTAGTTTGAACAACCCAAGAAGCCATAGCATATTCACAAATAAGGGAGAGGCCGAATTTCATATCATAGTTACTAAGACACATATTAAAGAGTTATGTAGAGAGCTATGGAGATTAAGGATTAAATCTAATCAAGTAGACCAAATTCATGGTTTGGATCCCTTTTATTATTAAACTACACCTTTAGTTATCATAATTTTTTATTTTATTTTCTTACAAAATGGTGTATATAATGTAAACTTTGTGGTCTAATATATACATTTGATCTCAACTACTAAACCATAAAGTTTGATAACCAATTAACAATTTAACTTTTTTTGAAAGTCCAATAATTCTCGCTTAAATGCACCATAAATTACACATTATCATATATATATATATATGTTCAAAAACATTGAAAACTCCTTAATATATTAATTTAATATATTCAATTTTATCAAATAAATATATTTTAACTAAATTTCATAAAAAATTTACTAAATTAACTCAACAATATTTTTCATTTAAAAAAGTTTTAACCCATTATTGTGTTATCCTAAAACCACATCCCATTATACTAACATCAAAATCTTTTACATAGACATAATGAGAAATGTCCAAAAACCCCCGGCAAGGAGTGAGCTACTAAACCCCGTTTTACCTCAACTTTATGAAAAGAAATATCCCATGTTCCCAACAAAAAACCAGCAAAAGAGTGACCCACTTCTAGTGCTACCATGCTAGCTCTATATTGCCTCGGTGAAAAAAAAAATGCTAGGTCTATATTGTCGTTCAATTTTATGCCAAAGAAAACTCCAAGGTGATAATGATATTTAGCAAGAAACAAAATGAACCCACGCCAAAATTTTTGAACTTTGCCTAGAATCCCGAGAAAAACGTCTTGACATATTTTACCATATTCTTCACCGAAGTACATGTTTTACTATTTAAAGACGAAGGTCCGCCGTCAGGAGCAGAAACTCGGCCATTCTATTTTTACAGGCGCGGGCCCCGAAGCTCGAGGGTCAAACTACCGAACGCGAGTATTCCAGAAATTTTTTTAAAATATTAAATAATTTCCTTCCCTATCCATATCTTTTTGTTGTTTAATCTTTACCATTTCAAATTTCTGGCGCTTTCGAAATTTCGTCTTTTTGTGTTTTTTCAATGATCGGACATACCTTCGAAGGCTGTGCTGCTTTTGGAGTATCGATAATAAACGATTGTTCTGAGCATTGCTGCAATAGAAGCGGGATTTTGTCGCTTCCGGATGTTAACATGAAGGTATTCCCGTTGCAAAATATGAAATCAAGGTGCATTCGCCAAAACCTGTGAGAAATTTGACAGCGATGCCCTTTTCTTGCAGTCGAAATGGCTTGCAAAACAAAAAAGAGATTTATTCTTTTATGAATGTAGCGGCTAGAGCATTGGAGTTTTCACCTTGTTGGGATTGCGATTTTCGACTCAAAATTTTGAGATGGAGTTAAGCTTTACTCAATCGTTTGAATATTTTCATGATATTTCTTGGTGGGAGCGGTGGGAATGGTGGCTTTTATATGGGAAATGATATCATGTACATTTTTAATGTGTGAATGTCATGTTTGGATTAGTGACAATGACAATGACGATGACGATGATGATAATGAAGAAGAATGTTCACTCATACTTATTTGGTTTGTCAGACCTTAAGACACCAGAGAGGGATTATTTAGATTGCTATAAAATGTTATTCCTATCATAAAAAAGCTTAGAAATAAGCGTTCCTAGGTCACCATAGTTTTGACATGTTAGAAAATTAGGGAGGTTAGTATTATAGTAAAGATTATGAAACTGTGATCGAATGTGAGTGTACGTAGGGCACTCTAAGAGAAAGTGACTTTCATCCTCAACGCTCATACTCTCAGAGTTGGCAAATCCTTTCCAACCACGGTGTTTTGGGAATTTTCCAGCACCTTGTTTCACTATGGAGCTCATGGGAGTTTTGTTTTTATCTTGGCTACATTAATTTTCTTCTTTGAACTAGTTGAGTCTTCTTTGAACTAGTTAAGACAAAGAGATACTTTTCATTTTCTAGATCAGGGTTAATGACCTCATTGTAGTATCTTCATTTTCTTTTAACCTTTGAATCTTTCTCGTCCCACATTTTCTCTAACTTAGAAGTGGTAGTATTTTTAATGTTGTTGATATTTTGCAAAGTGGCATTTTCGTCAATCCCCCAATGGTTTAGCCAAGCCATGGCACCTTTATACCAACCTCTCTTGAACCATAGATGGCCTTGATTGGATTTTAAAGCAATTTTATGTAGTCTCTGCTATCCCAAGTTATTTATCCTGTATTTTTTGCTCAAGAGTTCTTTCTTGGTTGAAATCTTGATCATGGAGTTTGTTTCCTTGAAATGTTTGCAAACAAAGGTATTTAAAATTGCCATGAAAGTGAAATATTATTGTTGGCAATAGAAGTGAAAGCAATTGGGGAGGCATAAGCGAGAGGGATCTTTTTGGATCATGGAGGAAACATATAATTAACTTTTGCATGTGAATTAGGGAGATGTACTAACAATCAAGCAAAACATTATGCTCTTTATTTGGGTTTGGAACATGTTGTTTCTTATGGAATACATCCTATTGTTGTAATAGGGGATTCTCTCTTGATCATTTCTCAAGCGAGGAAACGATATGATCCCAATGATAAAATTGTGGGTAGACATCAAAAGCACATCATTAGGCTTCTTCTCTGAATTCTGGATGCTTGGCTTATACATGTGAAAAGAGAAAATAACAGTCATGCATATATGCAAGCAAATGAAGCTTTCCAACTTTCCTAAGGAAGAATAAGAAAAGATGGGGGTCCAATTACATATGTTGGCTCCCTTAACTCATTCCTAGAATATAAATATACAAGGGTTGGCTTGTTAACAAAATGCTTATTAACATCATGCATATTTGTTTTGGGAGACAACTTGGTCAATATCCCACTCTTAAGCGCCCATATTACTTTGCCCCATTCACAAACAATGCACTTCGTCGTCACTACATAGCTTGCGGTTTTGCCATACATCTGTCATTTATGATGAGGAACAACATCTTTAATGCCATCACATGGACTCTTCTAGGCTCTTCAAGAGAGGAAGCTTTCCAAATAAGATTTCATATTGTAGAAGTCAAGTGTTGTTTTGCAAGGAGAAAGCATAGTTTCGTTGGTAAATTTGGAATGGTTATATCGTTTGCAGTGGTGAATGCATCTACCATTCCCTTTGCCCTGAGGGAGTGGCTCTTAACTGCTTTTCCTGGTGGGTATGGTGCAGGTGACCTTTTGGAGAAAGCCACTAAGCTTGAGCAAGAGGAGAATAGGGATTTTGTTGTTCTCATACGTTACATTGTTGAAAACATCTAGGTGGTCAGGGGTTTTAGCTTCAGTAGCCATGAGTTTTGATCAATGTTGGAATTCAAGTTCTTCCTTCTTCTTGCAGGGGAAGGTGAATCATTTTAACCTTGTAACCTTCTACATAAATTGGGATTCGTGTTCCTATCACGTCCCCTCCCATCGATCCAACGGAAGGGAGAGAACATGGCACTAAAACTAGGCTATTTCTACTTCTTAGCCCCATCATAAAATGTACAAATTCATAAAAACAAAATGCATATGTGTGCAGATGCATGATTAAATTTGACACAACGGAATAAAGATTCTACTACACATACATCTAGCATGCATTCATCAACATAATCATAACAGTCAATAATTAAATACATTGCAGATTTAACACATAAAGAGAGATTACTTATCTTGAAATGAAGTCGTCCTGAGTAACTGGCTATGCAACTATAACATTCCACCCAGCCATAGGCCAACTATGCTCATCAATCTCTCAACACAGTTGCCACCCCTGAGTTGGGCATGATTTCCATAAGGAAAAAGGGAACAACCACTAACACATAGCCAAGTAATACTTCACAATTCAACCAAGCCAATCCACAGTTGGGTTTATCAGGCTTCTAAGGCAATAGAAGGGAATGAATTGCTAAGCTAGTGAGCTCAACCATAGAGCTATTGGTATATCTACAAGATTTAGCTAGCTTGGTACCCACAATACCTACACACCCAACACAAGGAAGTATTCCCTTCACTGCTACACAGTCCCTCATGCCATACCTTCCCTTCTAGTGCCCTTCAAGGTGTGCATAGAAAAGTTTCCAAGGCCCTTTGATCTTTCTGTGAGGTTACTCTCTTCACTAGGTTTATCAGCCAATTCTAATCCTCTTTCACTCCTAGTTTCTTACTCACAAGTTCAAACCAAAACAAGGATGCACATAACAACAAAACACAAGTGTTGGGCATGAAGAAAAACATTTTAACTATGGGATGCCCAAAATATGGTTTCCATGAGTTTTCAAAATTGTGGGCACCCAAAAACGAACTGTTAGAGGGGAAATGACCCTTGGAGAGACAAATCAATTTCACAACATGTATATGGGCATTCAAGGGGAAAAAATGACCTCTATAAACCCCCAAATCGTGACTCTCTTCCTCCCAGTCACTCTACAACATAAAAACGACTTCCCAGCTGTGGAAAATGAGGGAAAAACGTCTAATGAGCTCAGAACTCGTGGGAGAGAAAATTTGATGGATGAATAATGCTCAGGGAAGCAATTTCGTGGGTGTTTTCTTGCCCAAGGAGCCAAACACAGTGTTCAAAATTGATGGCTTGCCCATACATGAAATTTGGCAGGCATATCTTTCCATTCCCAAAGCATTAACTATCTCAACCAACTCTTGGAAGAATTAAATGATTGGGTGCATAAGTCAAAATGGATAGTTGAGGGTTTACTCGAAGTGGAGTATCAGGGGTTTACTCGAAGGAGCTGCATTATGTGGTATTATACACTTTGGGGAATCACCTATCTCGATGGAGGAGCTAGACTCCAACAAGTTTAGGAATTGAACTTCTAATCTTTATCTTAGAAACGACTTGTCAACTAAAACTCAACCAACTAAACTAACCATTGAGGCTTCTATATAGATAAAATTATTTCATTAAGTGGGTTAGACGAAAATTCTAGACCATTATAAACGTCTTCCATGTACTCATATTCATAGCACAAACCAAACCTAATCGCATTAGAAGAATGAACACTAGGCTACTTAAAAAGTCTCATCATTGTTAGATGCTCATGGTAATGATGCACACGCTCGCTTCCAAGTTTTTGATTTGAAGCAAACATGATCATTATTACTACTTTGCGACGAGGTACGACACTTGCATGGGGTACAAAACTTTGACACGATGCGTTGGAGGAGTACCTAGCCTACATATATCGAAAGAGTCCAAATGATATCCAAGAGAGGATCTCGTGAAGATTGAAAGAGAATCACATTGTATGAAGTAAGTGATACCAATTAAAAGGTATGGTTTGTGTATTTATTTTATATTTACTACCGATCAACCGTTATGGCCCCACTTTAGATAAAGTTGAGTCACGATATTCTTGACTCCGTTGGAACTTGGAGGTTTCAATAACGTCAAATCGCATAGCTCCCTTGGATAAAGTTGAGTCGCGATATTCAATAATGTTTAACGGATATTGTATGCCTTTCGATTTTGGTCTTATTTATTTATTTCTATTTATTTTTTCATCCAAGTATTTGAATTGATGTTGATGGAGCTTTCAATAATGTCACATCAAATGCCTTGTTGCTTTCTATTCCATCAAAATATTTATATTTTTCTAATCATGGTTCAATTAATATCGCCTGGTTATCTATCGAAGAGGTATTTAGACAATAATTTACATAGAGAGAGTGGCGCTTTTACGATTGAATTTATATTTATGCCTTAGGCGTTTACGATGGAGAAGCAGTACCTCTACGTCAGTAAAATTTCTCGCTCGGGGAGTGAATGGAATTTTACCACGTAGACGGTTGTGCTTCTCTGCGAGCTGCTTTCGCCCACGTGTCGCTGCACTCTACCAAGTTTGTGGCGATATGTTTCTATGCTGCGATGGTTACCCTCCGTCAGAAACCTGCAGCGATCAGTGGACGACTCGCCCCTGTGATGAATACCACGTCAGGTCTCGGAATTCGTGGGCTGCTGCAAAAGGCAGGATCTCATCTTCCAGATTGGTATTGTCCTTCACCACGTTGGTTACATTGCGTTTGAATTGAGGCTCCAATGTCAATGTTACCTGCATATATTTTGAATGCATTAATACACAATTCATACCCTTCCTGCTGTGACGCTGGACTGACTAAACCTCTCCACCCGCAGAATGAAACATTTGGTGTCGAATTAGTCAGCAATGACAGGGATGGACCGTAAGTAGTAATTGCAGATCAGAAGCATTGCTAAGATGAGGATGTCGACGATCAGAAGCATTGCTAAGTATGGAAAACGCAGAAGGAATGGCAAATAGAATTAAGAAGAGAAGCATTCTCATAATAGACCAAAAAAGAGAAGGAACCTAACATAATCTCCTCCTTAAAAGTGGTTTGTGAAATTGAACAAACAGGATGTCTGAGAAAACCATGCTGGTGAATATGGAAGTGGAAGAGTCGAGTCTACAAATGCTGGACAATGAAGTCATGAGTGGTCAATTGAAATATTAAATGTCGTGCTTAAGAATACTAGTGGCGCTGGATAATTTTCAGATATGGAAGAATTGAGTCTATGCGTCCTAGACTATGAAGTCGGCGGTGATTAAAATACTGACTGCCGCACTTTACAGTCGAGATAAAATTAATCGAAAATCATTCGTTTCGTGAAATTTTCAATATGGAAGGATTAAAAGGGTTAAATTCATTTCAAATTTAAAATAAATTTTATCCAATAATTTTTATCTTGTTATTTAATATATATTATATTTTTAAAAAAAAATTGCAAATTTTACTGATATATATGTCATTTGTGGTTTTTAAAGAATTTGCATTTTTTTTATAATAAAAATGATAATTTAAAAGAGGTAAATTTATTTCAAATTTAAAATATTTTTTTTTTTTACTTTATATCTTTAATATTCATTTTGTTATTTAATATATATTATATTTTCTAATAAATTTGCAATTTTTACTATAAAAATGATATATGTGTCATTTGTGGTTTGTAAGGAATTTGTATTTTTTTTTATAATAAAAATGATAATTTAAAAGGGTTAAATTAATTTCAAATTTAAAATAAACCTTATCCAGTTTTTATATCTTTAATTTCCATTTTGTTATTTAATATATATTATATTTTCTAAGAAATTTGTAATTTTTACTATAAAAATGATATGTGTATCATTTGTGGTTTATTTAATTACTTAAATAAAAATAATATTCTAATATTCTATATCTTTAACTTACATTTTGTTATTTAATATATATTATATTTTCTAAGAAATTTGCAATTTTTTATCATGATAATTTAAAATATCAATTTAATTTAAAATATAAAATAATTTCTTTTTTTTATTCTATTGCATCATTTTATTGTTAAATTAATAAATTAATGTGTTTATGTTATTTGTGGTTTGCTTAATTATATAAATAAAAATAATATTCTAATATTCTATTGCACATTTAATAAGTTATTTTATTGTTAAATTAATGTGTTTGTGTAATTTGTGGTTTGTTTAATTATTTAAATAAAAATAATATTCTAATATATTCTATTATACATTTAATAAGTTATTATGTTTATATAATTTATGGTTCAAAATTTGTAGCTTGTTTAAATAATTAAATAAAAACAATTTTATTATAAGTATTACATTTGCAACATTGTTCTATACATTTATATGTTAAATTAATTTTATCATAAAAATTACATTTTAAAAATTCATGTAATATGATATAAAATTGATATAATATAAAAATATAAATTTTATGTATTTGTGTTGTGTTTGTGATGTTGTAAAATATTGTGTACAATGTGTATAAATGAAATACATTAATGATTTTTGAAAATGGTTAGATATTATAAGATATTAATGGTTTTTGTTTGTTAATTATTTCATTTATTTTACAAATAGTTTTTATTTATAATGTCATTGTACATATAATTAATTTATATTTATATGGTTAAATATAATATGATTAATAATAATAAATTATAATAAAATAAAAGACTATTTTATTTGACATAATGTCATCTTTTGTTTTAATAAAATGGAATATTTTTATTTTCCATGATACTATTTTTTTTTACTGAAATAAATAATATATATCATAAATTGTATATTTTTGTATTATTTTAAAATAATATGTTTAATTAAGTTAAATATAATATGATTAATAATAACAAATAATAAAATAAATTAGATTATTTTATTTTTCGTATTATTAATTTTTATTTCAATGATTATATTTTTATTTTGCTTAATGTCAATTTTTATTTCACTAAAATGAATAATATATTATAAAATATGTATTTTTGTATTTTATTTGTATAAATAATATGTTTAATAAAAATAAATATAAAAATAATAATGTGTATTCATATTCTAAATGGTGACTGTATATATTTAACATCATGGGCTCTCTCCGACGACCATCCTATCTCGCACAAGGTGGCACCCTACGAGCCTCCCGAGGCAAATTGGGTGATATGGTCCCATTCCAAAGATTCACGACGACTGATCGCTTGTTGCTTGGTGCACAATACAAATTTTCGTTTATTATCCCTTTCAAACCGACCAACGACCGGTGAGAGTTTGCTCGCAGCAACTACTGGCGGCCAAGGTTTAATGCCTACATACCCCTTGGTTACTTAACTCCGGTGATTAGCGACAGTAGCGATCGGCAAAAACCCGCCAAAGTGCATTTTAGTTGACTCGCGAGATTTCAGTTGCCTCGCGACGAGCGATAGGAGACAATAAACCGTCAGAACCCTCGCATTCACGGGTCGTTGATCGCAGTTTAAGTTTGCTCTCGGCATTCACTTTGCCACACCAGGGGCAAATGCTAGTCATATTACACACTTGAAAAGGAAAGGTTGGGATCTTTTTTGACACTTCAAAAAGAGAAGTTGGGATCATTTTCGATATTTTTTGTTTTTAGTTAATATTTTAGGAATTGAGATGTGTGGCTAGGAAATAATTGTACATAATTGGATTAATTTAAAAAAATATTTCAATTTGGTGTGTTTTTGGTGAAGTATATGGAATGATACTCATAAATATATAAATATATAAATATATAATGTAGAAAAAATTGATTTTATGATAATTTACTTGAAATTCATATCACATCCATTAAAAGTGTCAAATATTTAAATTTGAAGAATATGAAAGATATACGTGAACTTTGATTGACATATGTACACTGGTGATATCAAGTTTTATTTAATATCATTATAGTTATATAGTTATAGCATTTATTATTATTATATATGTACACTGGTCATATCAAGTTTTATTTAATATCATTATAGTTATATAGTTATAGTATTTATTGTTATTATAATTAGTATTATTAAATTAATATTTTATAGAAAATTTGTTTAATTTGGTAAAGGGAATTTATATTTTTAAACAAACAAATTATAAATATGGTAAGTTAATGGACAAATTTAATCTATTTTTTATTCATTTATTTTCCAAATGGAATAAGAATTTTGTGGAAAGTTATAGTTTCACTTCATTGATTGGAATTTTAACTAAGAACTTTGCACTCAAGGGTTTTGGTCCATTATAAATCTAGTTCATTATTTAATTTTGAAAAAATAATTAGATGAAGATAGAGCTTTTCCTTGTCAAAAAAACTCGCCAAAAAATTTGAGTCTGTCGACTTTTTAATTCACTCCGTCAAAAATTAGCTTTGGAGGGCATACACTAAAGATAAGCCAAAATGATAAGTTGTGAGATACATGCACGCAAAAACGATTATAAAGGAGGTGGAAAACATTCTTCTTAGTGGCATATAGATGTAAGACAATAGAGGCTTGCAACAAGCAAATACTGTGCTCTCTCATTCAAACACCCATAACTCCAACCCTCACTTATGGAAGTGAGGTATGGGGATCAAGTATATTGAAAATAAGATAGAATGACATCGAAGGAGTACAAAAACACCTTAAATAACAAGTTGCTTAAGACTAAAAAGAAATACCCTTTACAAGATACTTCTAGTTGAAACATGACTATACCCAATAGACTTAGAGCCATTGAGAACAATGTTTCTAAACAAATAGAAAAGGATAGCCATGGACAATGACAAGATCCTAGTTAAAGTCAACCAAGTGAGTTAACAAAAGGAATAAACCATGAACTAACAATGTAAGGGATATAGAAGAAGAAAGATTCTCAATAAAGAAAAATGCATCGATAAGTCATGTTTACACGAATTCTACATAAAAAAGGAGAAAACGTGCCAAAGAAAATGACAATAATACATATAAGACAACTTCAAGAAACACAGGGGATCAAAGCACAAAACTACTTGATGCTTACCATCCCATGACATGAAAAACAATGTTGCAACTAAGAACTAGCTCACATAGGTTAAGACATAAATCGTGAATATGAGAATAACCCAAAAACCATGGGAGGTTGAAAGGTTATGCCAAGTATATGCAAATACAAATAGGGAGGTAGAAATTGGGAAACACTTTAACCTACACTATGCATCATATTTATAAATTAGGGAGAAATCTAATTTCATAGTGAAGATTTAGAATCTACATTTGAAGATGATCTTGTGGAAGGTACAACCATGTAGGCAAGAAAATGATGCTTAATTGGGAATAGAGTGAATAAGAAAACCAACCTTTAATGTAAAGAGAAGTTTACTATATCTAAGAAATCCATAATTTGGAACTTCATTACACCACATCTCTAATTACTATATATATATTTTAAATATCATATATAATATAAATTTTGTAATTCCATATAACCATTCAATCTCAACCCCTAAACCATTAATTAAAATAAAAATAACATACTAATTATTTACTCTCGTATGATTCATTTTCTTATTATTAAAATTCACCATAAAATCAATACATAAATTTAACAACTTATTATACTAAGATTACAAACTTTTACTTCAACGTTAAAAAGGGAAACCTAAACATAATGTGGTGAAATAGTATCTATGGTGGGGTAAAGACCCAGAGGTCCCGAGATCCATTCCTCTTCTACTAGTGTAAAAAAAAACATGATATGTCCATCGACCCAACAAGTAATGCGCATGCACTTTTTATTTTTTTTGTATGACCGGACATACCTGGGAGGGTTCTATTTATGGACGATAATAAACGATTGTTCTCGTCGTCTTTTATTTTTTTATATGACCGGACATACCTGGGAGGCTTCTATTTATGGACGATAATAAACGATTGTTCTCGTCTTCTTGTCACGGAGCATGGCAGCAGTAGAAGCGGGATTTTGTCGCTTCCAGATGTTAAAATTAGAATGAAAAGTATTCTCGTTGCAAAATATGAAATCAAGGTGCATTCGCTGAAATCTGTGAGAAATTTAACAGCGATGCCTTTTTTTGAGGTCAAAATTTCTTGCAAAACGAGAAAGAGATGTCTTCTTTTAGGGATGTATCGACAGGAGCATCTGAGTTTTCACCCTGTCATTGATGTTTGGAATGTGATTTTCGGCTCAAAAGCAGCTTTACTGAATCATTTGAACATTTTTATAATAATATTTGGCCTGAGCCTTGGAAATGGTGTCCATTATCCTAGATTTAGAATTTTGTGAATGTAGTGTTGCAATCGGTGATGATTTGTTTGGAGTTCTTTGTTATTTGAAATCTTGATAATGGAGTTTGCCTCGTTGAAATCTTGCAAACGAAAGTATTTGAACTATTATTATGTTGAAATCTTGTCGATGGAAACAAAAGAAAGTTTTTTGTTTTTACAAAAATTGTGGATGAAGTATGTGATGTTTTGTATGGAAAATTTATCTGTGAAAATGTTTAGAAAACAAGTTTATTTAAGGAAAGATGGATAAGTCAGAGTGATTTGAATTCATGACTTTTATTTACAACAATTCCTTCATATTGAGCGAATTGCCAATTAAACTACACCCATTCAGACATATTATCCAAAATCTTCCGATTTACTTACTTAATGTAGTATCGGGGTACCACATTCAAAGGCATCAGAATGGAGATTGACTTCTTAAATTTCTGGAAAATAAAGTTAGTTTTGAAAATTTATTTCAAGCCTCGAATTTATGGAAAATATAGGCCCGCTTGGGAAAGTTTATTTCAGGGCTCACTTTTTTTTAAGAATAAAGCTCTCTGCAAAATTTATTTCAGCCGCTCAAATTTCTGAAAGATATGTTGGAAAATTCAAGCGCTTGAGCAACAGAGGTTTATTGATTGAAATCGACATCTCAGTCCCGTTCTTTATACTTTTCGGCCTTTTGAAAATGTAAACCTATTTGTTTTATTTTTTGTTTATACTTTTCGGCCTTTGAAAATGTAAACCTATTTGTTTTATTTTTTGTTTTTTATTTGTTAGTTTTGTCGAGTAGCCCTATTTGTCAACATCTTGACCATTAGTTAGTATATTAGTCATTTGGGGCTTTTTTAAAATGAAGACTTATTTGGTTTATTTTTTGTTTTTTAATATTTGTTTAAAGATTTGCCGAGTAACCTTATTTGTCAATACCTTGACTATTAGTTAGTACCATTACTCATTTGGGCTTTTTTAAAATGAAGACTTGTTTGGTTTATTTTTTAAAGTGTTGCCTAGTAGCCCTATTTGTCAATATCCTCACCATTAGTTAGTATGTCAAATTATGTGAGTGGAAGATCTTTATAGAATTTGTTTTTAACTTTTTATCACTAAATTAAATTAGATGTAAAAAAAGTTTTGAATTAATGTAGAAAAGGATTTTTATAGATTTTGTTTTAAATTTTTTATCATTAAATTGAATTAAATATAAGATTTTTAAATTTGGACATTAACTTTATATACGTAAAAAACCCTTCTTTAAATGAAAATTAATCTTTATATTGTTTAAGATGATGAATTACATTAATATATTCAATTTTAATATTTTTAAAATATTTAAATTATACTTTCAACAAAACTATAACTATAACGGCTTCCTCTTTAAAGCTTTGGTTGAGTTTGAAAACTCAAACTAAACCAAAGATATATAGTGGCTTCCTCTCTAAATCCGTAAAGCTTTGGTTGAGTTTGAAAACTCAAACTTAACCAAAGATAAGAGGTAGCCATATTATGCTCCTTGAAGCTTTAAGAGAGAGGGGGATTTGGTCTCGTCTATTGAAGGGCTATTCCCGGTTGCCAAGGCCATACATGACAATAGCATTCTTATAAGTTGCAAAGATTTAAGGATAAAAATCCATTTTTGTTGATTCACTTTTTCTTTCTCTATGTGTAGTTAGTTTTTTAGATAATCAAAATATCTCGCAAACATAATAAGCAAAGGACTCAATGGACTCATATAAAAGGTATATTGTTTATCACAATGAATGAAGTCATTTGATACAATGGCGTTGATCCTCTTTTAGGTCATTGTCAAGGTAGTTCTTCTATCATTACACTATTACACCTTTATTATCTAATTTTCATTTAATTAACAACATTACTTAAGCCTTATACTCTAACACCCCTTCTTAAGGCTTACATTACAATTAAAAGTGTCGATAAAAATTCTCTTTAAATGCTTCACTTTGACAAACAATTATGGGACCAATAAGACTCCTTCAAGTTGTTCCCTATTCCTTCGAAAGGTATAGCCTCCTAGCCATAATCCAAGTTTCCAATCATCATGGACACCAATAGCACTTGTAATGTCTCATGACCCTCGTAAAGGTATGATGCCTAACCCCTTGATCCATAAGCATCTCAAAGTATTGAACAATTATCTATCATCCATTGCATTTCACTTTGAATATGAAAATGCTTCTCCTTAACACTTCTCTATAGAATGACAACTGTGCTCTATTGCCAACTAGTGGCTCTAATATGGTGGTCTTCCCTACACATGATAGTGCCCTTGTCCACTCATCAATAGGTGCCTGCCCTAAAATGACAGTGCCCCTTTCACATAGTCTCGACGACGGCTTGTCCACTCATCAATAAGTGGCTGCCCTTCACAAAATGCCCCCTTCACACAGTCTCAATGGTGGTTCGTCCACTTATCAATAGGCGGCTGCACCCACATGACAATACCCTCGTCCACTTAGACAACAAATATGATGTCACTGCTTCAATTCACGTTCTCTCTTTATGTAATAGATGTGCCATGATGTCATGTATTCTTTCATATAGGTAATTACGTCCAAGGTGGATGCACCAAACTTCTCTTCTCTTTTTTATTGATATACAATCTCTTTCTTTATCTTAAATAAGTCTCGAATCAATTTTCCTTGGATTTTGGCAGCATTGGAATTTTATTCTTCGGCCTTATATATTGGTGAGGCGAAGAATTTCTCGACTTTCTTCATAATTGGCGGCTATAGCAATTTCAAATGGCAGCTTAATTTTAGAGAGCCGCTTGATCCTTTGATATAAATGGTGACTGTTATGGCACCTCTTTTATACTGACATGGGTTGTGGTCCTTACATTGGAAATGATGGCTCATTCAAATTATTGTGGTAATTAGATCAGAGAATGATGACCCTCCTTTTGTTTTATAATATTTATTGCTTCTTTTATAGGGCAGATGTAACTGATGTGTTGGCGACTCCTCTGTCACAAGTATAAGGCTTATTTTATGCCTTTTATTTACTCCTTTTTCAATAGTTCACTTATTTAGATGCAATTTGATTCATCCTTGATAGTGGTAGATATTGATTTTTCTTTGCAGCTACTGCACTCATGGGAGGGAACGTTTCTTCTTACAGATTCCTCCTTTGATCCTTGGCTATAGTTAAGGCATGCATTCTTCTCCAAGATTCACACATGACTTGGTAGTTCGACTATGTATGAAAGGTTTGAGAAAATTGCATTTAAAATATTCTTTCTTCCTTTTATGGCTTCTCTCAAAACCTTCAAAATAATCAATACTTCACTAAAAACAAGGCTCAAGGCCTTCCCACTTGATACCAAATTAGTTTTCTAGATAATTAAGACAACTTGCAAACATAATAAGAAACGAACTCAATAAAATCATGTAAAAGATATATCGGTTATTACAACGAAGTTGTTTGATACCATATGTTGATCCCTTTCAATGTCATCGACAAAGTAGTTATTTTATCATTACAACTTTATTATTTAATTAACAATATTACTAAAGCCTTATACTCTAACAAGTGTAAGACTACCTGACGAGTTACAATAAATTCCTTCCATATGGATGAAATTAAATTCCACACATGTAAACCAACCAAAAAAACCAAAAAAAATTAAAAATTCTTAATTCATTATACCCATGGCAACTTCCTTAATCGTTTAAAGGAGCCCACAAGAGATTGAACACTAGAACCTTGGCAAAAATGTACCAAAAAAAATTAAAAATTCTTAATTCATTATACCCATGGCCACTTCCTTAATCGTTTAAAGGAGCCCACAAGAGATTGAACACCAGAACCTTGGAAAAAATGTTTTGCATGGGTGGGAGGGAAGGTATAAACAATAGAGCTGCCCAGGCTATATATGCATCTGTAGTACCCTTCAATGTAATTCAATCTCCAAGTTGGCAAGACATGCTTAGAGCACTAAATGAAGTGCCTAGGGGTTATGAGGACCAAACTTTGATCATGTACACACCAACCTTATGGGAGGAGATGTTTACTGTAGAGAGAGTGTCGGAACCAATGCGTTCCATTTAGAGTACCAACAGCCCGTCCATTATATAAAAGGGTTGGACAAATACAACCAATAAACCTTTGGTAAATATTAGAGTAATGTCTCACTCAAAACCTTACTTCTAAAGAGTAATAGATGTTTCAAATTAGAGAAGAGTCTTGATGTATGGTTGTAACCTTATTATATTTTAAAGTATAATTAAAAAGAATAATGCTGTATTAATACTTATAATTACAATTTATTCGAGACCTATTCATATCTCATTATATCCATGGCATGGCAGTATAGTGTCCTATTATAAGGTAGTGTAACCTTACTATATTTTAAAGTATAATTATTAAAAGTGATGATATATTGATAATTATAATTCATTTCATAAATAAAAAACATCATTATATCCATGGTAATATAGTGTCCTATTATAAGGTAGTGTAACCTTCCTATATTTTAAAATATAATTGCTAAAGGTGATGCTATATTGATAATTAGAATTCATTCCATAAATAAAAAGCATCATACGAAGGAGAAAATTCTAGGCCTATAATTCCATGCATCTATAACTAAAAACAAAAGAGAATTTTGTGAAAAGGGAACTCCTAAACTAAACTACTTAGGAAGAAGCATGTGCTAGAACAATGAGAACAAATTTACGTACATGATAAAGTCTCATAATTATGGTTATAATTTTATTAAAAAAGGAACTCCTCAACTACTTAGGAAGAAGGCATGTGTACATTGAGAACAATAATGCATAATAATGCTCATAGTAATAATTCATGCTTGCTTTTAATTTTAAGTACTGAGGTTTTCCACGATACAACAGCTTGGTGGGTGAATCTTGTTAACCAAAGCTTTGACATTTATAGAAATCGATAGATGGAGGGTCCATATATATTGAAAAAGGAGTCAAAATTATATTTCTAGAATTTATGATCATTATTAAATTAATGTACACATATTGAAGAAGGAGTTAAAACGATAAATAAAGCATCCTTTCAATGTTCTTGGTAACGTTAGTTGCTGTTACTCGAACCGTTCCATAATACAATACTTTGGTGGGGGCATACTATTCCTCAAAGCTTTGACATTTATGGAAATACATTGAACGAGGAGTCAAAATGATATTTCTTGAAGTTTTCATCATTATTAACTTAGTGTACATCATATTTAGTTAAATTGTTAATTAAAGTAATCAAGATAATTAATTTTATTAAAAAATTTAAGTATATGTTAAAAATAAAATATATATATAATTTTGTAATTTATAAATATTCTAATTTTAACACTACAAAATTGTATTTTGAAAAAACAATTAAAATAATTTTTAATATGCTCTATATATATATAATTTTTTAATTAATAAATATTCTAATTGTATCTTAGCAAAGCAATAAAATAGAGTATGGGGCATTGCTTTTTGTATTCGTTTTATATTTACCACCAATCTATCACAATAGCCCGACTCACGTTATAATGTTGAATCACGTTATAATGGTAATGAATGTTCAATGCCGACTCACGTTATAAGGTTGAATCACGTTATAATGCTAATGAATGTTCAATGCTTTCTTTTTAGGTACCACAAGATTCTTTATTGGTGAACTGAACCGACTAGAGTTGATCATGGCACGATGCAATCTTTTAAAAACCAAAAATGCATTTTTAGGTTGAGGTATCATGTTATTTTTTTTATTAGTTAATTTGACCAATAACAATTAGTTATGGGTATGCCATTCTTTAAACAAGAAGCTAAATCCTTACGCATAATAATCATATCGAGATGATGTATACGGACTTAAAAAAATTACATTATTTTATAATGTTTACATATTAATAGGATAATGTGGTATTGTATTAACGGATAAGTTAAGTCAAATAGAATTTCATTATTTTAGAATGTACATATTTTAATAAGATAATGGTCAGGATAAGTTAAGAGTAATTTGAGAATAAAAGTAAGTTGTATTTATTAGATAAGTAAAAAATAAAGTGTTATTTAATTATATAATAAATTATTTTTTTAAGTTAAATTTTAATTAAAGATGTTTTTTTATTAATTAATTTTTTAAGAGTTTGAATTAATTAAAGAGATAGTTCCAACATGCAAAGAATTTGGATAATGGTTGATTTTTTTTATTATATATGAATTTTCTAGTATAAAATTCATAAAATGGTTCTTTTTATTATAAGATTAATTTACTCTTATAAAAAGTTTATACATTATTTTAATTTTTTTTACGAAGATTTTTAACCATAAATTTTAAGTGAAAAGTGATTTAATAACATTTAATGAACTTTACTTTTTTTATAATTTTTATCCATGTTGATTATTGTAGTCGAGGCAATAATTAAAATTTGCATAGTAATGTCCTTTTAATTTGATTTTGGTGAGATTGTATATAAAGATGAAAAAGTAGAATAAGCAAGCATTTTCATTCACAATATGTAACATCATAAAATGTTAGGTCTTATATCTAACAACTAGAGAATCTTGATGTTTTGAAAAATAATAAAGTAGAAAAACCTTAATGTTAGGTCTTATATCTAACAACTAAAAATTCTTCCTATTTAAAAAAAATCAAACTTAAAAACTAAAAAATCTTCCTATTTTAAAAAAATCAAACTTAAAAACTAAAAAATCTTCCTATTTTGAAAAGAATCAAGTAAAACCACCTTAGATTTTGAAAAAAATCAAGTAAAACACCCTTAAGAATGTTTTACTAAACTCAAATGAAAAACATTTTAAATGAAATGGTTATTTTTAATAAAAATGATTCAACCCCTTAAAAACTTTTAATTCAATAATTATACAATATTAATATAAAAATCAATTTTCCTTTCTATTATTTTAAACTACCAAAACACAATCAATTTAAGTTACTTAAATTTACGTCGCTATGTTAAATGAAGGTGATATAAAACATATAATTTAAAACACCCACACGATATTTCAATGTTTTACTTTATGTGACAATGTGTACATTTGATGTTAAATCAAGTTGATGTTTACATTTTGCATGAAAAGGAGTAAAAACCACAATACCCGTTAAATCAATTATCACTTCACTGAATGGTTATTTATCCTACGCGTCACTGGACCCAAAACCCGACGTAAAACGTATTTTGGTTTCAACCTGTTTTTAACCTTTTCCACTCTAGAGACTACGACAGTTCAAAAATGTTTGCGGCCGGCGGGGCAGACACACGGCCATTCCACCGCCGTGGTTCCCGGACAATGAGGTCCAATTACGGTCGGCTAGTTTTGAACTAGATTAATATATCGATTGTTAAAATTAAAAAAAATATTAAGTCTAGCAAATCAAAAATATTAATTCGTATCTTTCTTTCCATTATCTTTTTGTCTTACAGGCGCGCAACCACTGTTCGTTCTTTTCCCCCTTTCCCTGTATTTTGGATTTTCTTCCATATGCAGAAACCCTCATATTTCATTTTCCATGACCGGACGTACCTTCGAATCTGTGCTACTTCTGGAGGATAATAAAGATTCGTTACCAAACTGTCGCTGGGCCTGGCAGAAGCAGAAGCGGGATTTTGTCGCTCTCATTCTCGTTGCAAAATATGCAATCAAGGTGCATTGGAAGAAACCTATGGAGATATGACGGACATACCTTTTTTCGCGGTTGAAATTGGCTGCAAGACAAGAACAAAATGTTTTCTTTCATAAATGTAGCGGCTGGAGCATCTGAGTTTTCACCTTTTCCTTGATGTTTGGACGGCGATTTTCGGCTCAAACTTTTGAAATGGAGGTAAAGTTTGCTGAATCCTTTCGAGTTTCAAGCATTTTGACAATGTTTTATAGACGGAGCTTAGGAAATGGTGGTCTGTTTCATGATAATCCTGAAAATGATATATCGTACTCTGTTGAAATCTTATTCTCTGTTGAAATCTTATCAGTAGATGTTTATGTTGTAAATTTTTCGCAAAAAAAATGGGCATGAAAGCATCGCATATTTTGATGAGGAGATTTATCTGTTAAGAAAATAGGCCGATTTAAGGAAATTCCTAAATATAGAACGAGAAACAGTTTTTAACGTGAATATCTTCAACCTAGTATCTGGATATTGGAGTCTTCAGAATGGAGTTTATTTTCTCTACTTCTGTAAAAAAAGCTAAAGCTGTATTTGGGGAAATTTATGTCAACGCTTAAGCAACACGGGATTACTTGCCTTAACAAAAATGCATGCCCAAAGAATTCATTTTGCTGAAAATGAATGGAGGTTAATTGGTTGGAAGACTTAAAATAGTCTGCTTGTCATGTAGTATAAGATTTTGAAAATAAAGGTCTGTTTTCTAGAAGTCTTCCAATAGTAGAAGCTGAATTTCTCAATATCTGTGGTATATAGTTGGTCGAAAGTGTCTTCCAAATTTTCAAGGAAAACTATTATTGTCAGATTGCTTCAGTGAAGAAAGCCAAAGCCCTGCCAGTAACAGTCTGGATCCTATTTTTAGAGTCGATTACGGTGCTCATGTTGAATGAAGCTCCACGGTGCTAGGTTCTTTATACATTATTCTTTCTTTTAAGTTTTTCAACCTTCAAAATGCATTTCTCTGCTGTAAAACCGTTATAAGAAGCTTTTCACTAAATTCAAATAGTGAAAAAATCACATAGAAGCCATTTGCCTTTTGCATCTGTTTTTCTTCTCATGTGAGCAACCCCTCTCACAGCCCATGGGGCAAAACTAGCTTCACAGCCCATGGGGCAAAACTAGCTTCAATATTCTTTTGTCGTTATCATTTGAGCACACCCCTTTAATCGCCAGCGTTTTGATTCATTTTGCCATGTATCCCAATCTTATCTTTCAGCTATCTGGATGCAGCTCTTGAGGCCAATCTGTATCCAATTCCATTTCATATTGTGAACTGCAACTAGTTGAGGCAACGCTGCCCTCTCAAGAAAGAGGAGGAGATTCACACAAACCTCCTTAGAGTTGTTGACATTTTGGTTTGTTGCTCACATTTTCATTCGAGCGAACCCAAAATCCTATCAATATTGACAAAGACTTTCATGTCAATCATTCATCAGTAAAAATCATCCCTGTTTCTGGCAAGGGTTGTCTTTGTCTTCTGGGGCCACTCCGTTCTTTGGATACTCGGCTCAGGATGATTGATGGTTGGCTCTCATCCATTGCCGCTGCCTTGTTCATGCTCACAAGTCTTCTCAGTCCAATAAATGGCCAAGGCTAGTGGTGATAAGTGTCAGTCGAATAAATGGCCAAGGCTAGTGATGTAAACTTATCAATCTTGGGGGCAAGCAGGGGATTCCAACTTATGTCACCTATTTCAATGCCGTGGACAACACAGGTAGCACGATGTGTCGTCCTTTATTCAGAGGAAAGTGAGTTGAGTCGAAAGGAAGGGTGAGCATTATCCACCTTCTACTCTGTTGTTGAGGAAAGTGAGTTGAGTGGGAGTGGGTTGGTGTGGAGGTTGTTGGATTTAAGTTGCTTCATATGTAAGGATAATGCTTGTTAAGGAAGTGGTATGGAGTTTTTTTAATAGACAACTTGTATTTAATTTAACAGTGGAAAAATGTTTACTTCTATTATTAATTTGAGAAATTATAAATTAGCACAGCTATTTAATTTGTGGTTGGTTAGGATACAAGTTAAGTGCCACAATTACTTGTTCTCCATGTGTAGTTGTTATCTATGCATAAGCTAACAGTTACTTTTGATAATATTTTTTGGAGAATGTCTATAAAATCAATCTCGATAGTATACACTTGTTTTGAAGCAAGGACTATAAAATCAATCTAGTACACTTGTGTCATCTTCATGCAATCTAGGATTAGTGGAGATCAACCTTCATCCCTCATCAAAAGTGGAGAGAATAACATAACTATAGCTATCGCTAATTAGAGAAAATGCTTTATTATATCTTTATTGCAATACTAAATATTTTGATTAGATTTTGAAGAGAATATAATTTAAATGAGGAAGATAACACTCCATTTTACAACTATTAAAATTAAACTTAATTAATATACATAAAAACTACCACTAAAATTAAATTCAATTAACATACTCATAGGCTACAATTATTTGCTTCTCCTATCCTATCATTCATAATTCATATTAATAATTCATATTAGAAATAATATATAGAAAGATATTATACCTTTTGACACAATCGAATAGTTACATATATTCTCACGTTGCACATATTTGATTATTCGTTTGCCTCTAATAATACAATTAGATAGGTTGTGTTACGTGCCTTCCCTATTTACATCCTAGATTAGACTTCCACCTTTTCCTTTTATGTGGGTTATTGTTCATGTTTGTGTGGAGCTTTTAAGAGAATAAAAAAAAAAATGTATGGTAAATGCCCAAATGTGATCAAAATGAAAAAATATTCATAGTTCATCACATACAAGCCAAAAAAAAACCTCTTCGAAGACTATTCATATTTCATGATATACATGCCATCCTCTCATTAGAAGGTTTTGTCGGCTTGAAAAAATATTCAAAGTTCATCACACTCGCGAAAATAAAAGGTCTTTGAAAACTATTCATAGTTAATGATATACATGCCACCTTACTTGAGGGTTTTGTCGGCTTGTCATATTTTAAAGCATAATTACTAGGGGTGATGCTGTAATGATAATTACATTTCACTAAGTAAAAACCATCATGGCCGAGTGGAGAATTCTAGGCTTCTTCTTCCATGCATTCATCGGCAAAAACAAAAAGCAAAAGAGACTTTGCTTTTAACAACTTACAACATTTTGAAAGTCTCATAATTACTACACGCTCATGGTAATGATGAACATGCTTGCTTGTCAATTTTTTATATTTGTTTTAGCATAATAATAATTTTATCCGCGGGATGATAGTTCGAGGGGTGGATATTTTTATATTTGTTCCAGCATAAAAATAACTTTATCCGCGAGACAATAGTTTGATGGGTGGATGGGATACCAAGGAGTGAGTGGGCCTGTATGTATGGCTTAAGGAATCAAAATATTGAGGAATACAGATCTAATGAAGATTGAAAGAGAATCACATGCGGTGCACATAGTCGACAAATAGTGAAGGTTGATATGTTTTTTTAAATTTTGTGATTTTATTTTAAAATATTGAGATATAAAACAATTCAACGACAAAATAATAGGAGTTGATCATGAATTTATGCTTCTTCATCTCTACATAATAAAATAGGAAATTTTAATAATCATTATTGATATTAGGTATCTCTGTAATACAAATAAAATACTATATAATATAAATTAAAATTAAAATTTTAATTAATAAAAATAAAACATTACTATCATATATATATATACAATTACTTTTTAATATTTATTTATAAAATTATATTATATTTTATATTATTTTTAATTTTTAATATAATATAAATTATTATTTTATCAGAATAAACTCAAATTCAAGATAATATAAATTATTTCTTAAATAAATTTCAAATGATTTTACCAAAATAAATATCCTCCATCACAACTAAATAAATTAAGAGATTATGCCTTATATTTAAGACAGAATAGTTGTAACTTGCTCACTACAATCATTTCAATAAAAAAATGTTAAAAATAATGAAGCAAATTATTGAAACACACATCGCAATAAAATAAAGTATTGGCATTGCTTGTGTATTTATTTTATATCTCGTACACCAATCTAACACAATAGCGTGAATGAATACCGAATGCCTATTTTATGGTGCTTGGTCTGACATGGCTATTTTATTGACATAATTCTTTATCGGGCAATTGATCTAACTCAACACGAATCTATTACGGGCAAGCCCCTTTTTAAAGAAACCAGCAACACGAATTTATTTTGGGATTATTTGTAGAAATTTATTTTTAATTTGTGATTTTATAGGATGGCAAAATTTATGTTATAATAACATTCTAGAAAACCATACCACACATCTAAAATATAATTCCTTTAAGTTTTCGACACTTAACTTGTTTCTTTAATCGGAGGAAAACAAAATCTTAACCATTAAAAAATAATTTAAATCTTACTTCCAAACCAATTATTTTATCATATATTATGTAAAAAGCGTATTCTATTATTTAAAAAAAATATTTTAATTTCTTATAAATTTAAAAAAAATTAAAATCAAATCTTTATTATTACACTTATATTTTTCACTCAGTGACATTCCCATAAACGTACATTATTTTATTATGCTAATCATATTTTCCACCAAACAACGTTCCCGTAAACGTACATTAGTTTACTTTGTATCCCAATTTTGAAAATTTTAAAGAATACCATTGTTTATGCAAAATGGCATTGGTGTCTATAGTTAAAATTTCATTAAATCTTTGAACGATAAAGTCTATTATGGAAATAGTTCGATTGTGCTGTCGTGGTAGTTGTTATATAGGTTGAATCTTGTGTGAATCTTTTGCTCCAATAGTCAATAGGTAAGGTAGAATGTCTAATATCCTTTGTCTTCTTCCTCTAGGGTAAAGTGCTTAAAGTTACTTTAAAATTAAAAAAAATATGATAAAATATTTTACAATTAACAAATAAATTTTTGTTTTGTTTAATATCGTAAAGTTCTATTTTTTTTATAAAGATTTATTCACTTATTCGATGGAAAAAGTCTTAAATTATGAGAATTTCTTTTATATAATGTAGGTTTATGTTTAATAATTTTTAGATTTTTTTAATAAAAAATAAATAAAATAAAACTAATAAAAAAACTTCTATACGTTACTTAAAATAATTATTTAAAAATAATAATTAATAAATAAAAACTTTCATAAATTATTAGTAATTACCTAAAAGATGATGATTAATAGAGAAAAACTTTCATAAATTGCTTTAAAAATAATAATTAGAGTAATATATACTTGCAACATTGATAAAGATGTTTAACCCTCCCCTTATGGTTGTAATATGGATATGTATTTAGTGTGTTTCATTGTTGACAATCACCTTGTGTGGGATGGACAGATATTGTGAATAATGTGTTCATCCAATTTAGAAGATGTAGGATGTCTAGAATCAACAAAATTTCTATTAATGATAGGTTTATTAGTGGAATGGAAAAACCAAAAAAAGAAAAATGAAAGTTTTATATTTTTTTAGGTGTGTAACCAAAGCACAATGTATACTTTTGGGAATTGTAAAAATAAAGTCATAAAAAACCAAGGTTCTCTTATATATATATATATATGTGGTCAATTAGGTCTAGCTTGGGTGGTTAAAAAGAAAAAATGTTATCCTCCCACCTAGGTTCTTCTTGTGACATGATTGCCAGTCATGGGTTAATTGGGGTCGATAAGTTACCATTGATGTCACTCTCCCTTAAGTGTTTGAGGATGGGACATAATGTTTCCAAACATTTAAGCCCCAAGGGTTAGCTTTGTTGATATGGAGGGGCATATGTCATAGGTTCAAATATGGTTGAGTCCCTTAAGGTTATTGGTTGCAATTGAGTCACCCTCCATATTTTTTTACCCTTTGATCTTCAAACCTAGTGTGAGATATTCAATTTTTAATCCCTTTTTAAATTTAATTTTAATTACAAATTTTGCTCCAAAAAAGTAATGTTTCAGTTTGAGTGTCTTTTAATTTCTAAAAACTATAAGCATCTTACTTCTTAATTTTTTATTGAGAATCTTATCCAATGAGTGGCCTTCCTCTCTCTTTCCTCCTCTTGATTCTTTTCCATTTAGTCATTCCAATTGAGGTTGAATGATGCACTAATAATGTCAATTGCCTTTATTTCTCTTTGGTTTTTTTCTCTAGGTCTAAATTATCTATTTTGAATTTTCTATTGTGAAATCTTATGCAATGATTGACTTTACTCTCCCTTTCCTCCTCTTGATTCCTTTCCGTTTAATCACTCCAATTGAGGTTGAATGATGCTCTAATAATGTCAATTGTCTTTCTTACTTTTTGATTCTTTTTTCTAGATTTAAATTGTTTAATTATGTTTTGCATTTTCACCTTTTGGAATGGGTTTTTAATGATAATAACTTGTGGTTGGGTTTCTAATGATAATAACTTGTGGTTGAGGCCCTTACAAATACTGTAGTTTTTAATAAATATGCATCTTTAATTTATATAAGAGTGATTCCATTTACATGATTTAATATAATAACACGGTACAATAATAAGCCAAGAACTTATTTACAAATAAATCTTTAATTGAACTAACAATTTTTATTTAGTTTAATATTCTAAATCTTACTATAAATATGACAATCTTTCAAAATGATTTTCTATTTTATCAATTTTTTTTTTAAATTTAATTAATACAAACTTTAATAAAAATAATAACTAACTACCTAGTTTACCTTAGGCATCTACCTTAAAAACCTTCACTCATCTAAATCATAATGTTAATCTAGATCATAATCTTTTTGTACACCTAACATCTTAATCATATAACTACAATTCAACAAATAAGATTTAAATTTTGATTATTGATTATTTGTTTTTAAAATTAAATAAAATTTGAATATTGATTGTTAATAAAATTAGAATATCATTATAATTATGGAATGACAATTCAACAACTAATATTTAAATTTGTTATCTCAATTATTAAACTATAATCTAACAAATTCTAACCATTACTAACTTCTTTGAATGACAATTCAACAAATAAGATTTGAACTTGTTATTTTAACTATTAAACTATAATTTAATAAACTCTCACCATTAATAACTCTCAATCAACTTAAAAAATTTAAACTTAAATATTAAATCACAATTATAAATTAAATTTAAACCTTAATTATTTATAAAGTGATATTCTATTCTAACTATTAAACCACAACCTAAATGATTTTTACAATTTATTTATTATTATTAATATTTAATATAAACTTTTATTAAATTTAATCCAAATAGTTTATTAATTAAAATTTTTAAATAACTCACTTTTTCTTAAATTCAAAATTTGAATATATTATTAACGTCGCAAAACCATTGAGTAGCATTATAAACTTTTGCAGAAACATTATGAAAAGAAACATACCCTGTCCGAGACCCAACAGTCGTGACCCACTTCTATCCCAACTTGTGTGCGAGCATGTTACCTCACATCGTTGTTCGATTTGATGCTACGAGAGTAGTTTCAAATATAGCAGGGTGATATTTGAATTTTTCTTCCAAAAAGCAAAGAAAAAACAATGCTAAGAGATTAGTAACACCCCAAGAAAAGAGTCTTTTGAACTTTTTAACCTTTTTCAGTACGGTAAAGTTAAAAACAAAGGTGCCCGCCCGGCAGCGGAAGAAACTCGGCAATTATGACACCGTGGTCCCGAACTTCGAGAGTCAAAGTACGGGGGGCGTGTTTTGAATCTGGTTAAATTATCAATTATTAAAATATTAAATATTTTCCTTTCCTCGCGATTTTCATTTCTTTTACAGGCGCGCGACCACTGTTCAATCTTTCCCGTCTTTATTTATCCGGCTTTTGAATTTATTACTATTTTCAGAAACCCTCACAATTTATTTTATTTTTCTATGACCGGTCCTACCTTCGAAGGCTATGCTTCTTCCAGAGGATAATAAAGGTTTGTTCTCCAACTGTCGCTGAGCATGGCAGCAGCAGGAGCGGGATTTTGTCCCTCCGGATGTTGAAATGAAGGCGTTCTCGTCACGAGATATGAAATCGAGGTGCACTGGCTGGAACCTGTGAAAAAGTTGAACAGCGATACTATTTTTGAGTTGGAAATTGCCTGGAGCACGAGAAAGGGATGCCTTCTTTTATGAATATTGCGGCTGGAGCATCTGAGTTTTCACCTTCTCATTGAAGTTTGGATTGCGCTTTTTGGTTCACAATTTTGAAATGGGGTAAAGTTTGGTGAATCCTTTCAGCATTTTGATGGTATTCCTGGAAATGATATCGTGTGATATTAGAATTTCGTGAATGTATCATTGGAATTTTGAAGTTTTGTTTGAAACCTTAACATTGGAGTTCTTTCTTGGTTGAAATCTTAATAATGGAGTTTGTCCAGTTGGAATCTTGCAAACTAAGGCTTTTGAAGTCGCAAACGCGAAAGTGAAATATTACCTGTTCAAATTTTGTCAGTGGAATGTTTATGTCGTAATTCTATAAACGGAGGCAGATATTTTGCAAAGAATTATGGATGAAGCATCTGATGTTTTGCAGCGGAGATTTATTTGTTTAATGTTTAGAAAATGAGTTTATTTAAGGAAATACCTAAACGCAGCGCAAGCAACGGGTTTTAAAAGCGAATGTACTCATTGTAGTATCTGGAGCCGCAAGAATGGCCTTAATCTAGTAAATGGGGACATGGGGACTGGAGTATTAGATTGGCGTCAATTTAGTATCTGGAATCTTCAGAATGGAATTAATTTCTTAGAACTTCTCAAAAATAAAGCTGCATTTGGGGAAATCTATTTCAAGCGTTCAAGGAACAAAGATTTCTTGATTAAAACCACGAAAAGCAAAAAATTGCTTAACAAAGACGCAATGCTCTTAAGCATTTATTCTGATGAAAATGAAGGTTACTTGGTCGGAATACTTTAAAGCTTTACTTGTCATAGTCCCGTTTTCGGCTTTGGAAAATAAAAGCTTATTTGCCTCAAGTCTTCTACCAGAGTAGCTCTGTTTGTCAATATTTGTGGTATATAGTTTGTTCAAATTGCCTCTTCGAAACTTCCAAAGAAAACTATTTTGTCAAATACTTCAGTGAAGAAAGTATTTTGAGTAACACTCGGGCATCCTATTTTGAAAGTCGATCACAGTGCTGGGAGGTCGTTTCATGAAGTTACACGGTACGAGGTCGCTCAAAACAAATTCCTTATGCAGGATCTTTGTTTTCACATTTGTTTCCTTAGAGTACCCTTTCTTTTCAGACTTTCAACCTTCAGAATGCAGTTTTTCCGATGTAAAACCGTCACAAGAAGCTTTCCAAGGCATGCAAACAATGAAAGGAAAACGTATTATTTTTGAAGCTGTTCAACTGGAGGCGTATTTTATACTTTCCCTAATGGAAGACGTGCTTGAATCCTTCAACCTTCGATTTCTTTTCATTTCATCGTACTTGTGAATTTACGTTTTTCCTTTTCAGTAATGGGCTTCCTTAGCCTGGTAAATTTGACGGAACTCAGTTTTGACCTAGTCTTTAGCAAGATTGGTCTTCCTAAAGTCAGATTTGGCTTGGTTGTTACCTCGCCATTTCACCTAGTATCTGCCCACCATTTATTTACGTTTAATGATTCGAATATGCATTCTGGTTATGTATGAAAACGTCGTCTTTCATCCAGTCTTAATTGATGTTTTCTAAAGGACTTTGACATTCTATTGGGGCTGTGATTCAAATTTCAAGGAATTGGGTTTTGACCTTTTCTAACATGACTGTAGCTAGTTTCTGAGCCAGCGTGTTTGACCCAGCAATATCATGATTCATCTGTTTGTATTCACAGGCTATTAACTGTCTTGGGGTTCCGGCCGACGGGGTAGAGTGGGCGTTGCATTTTCTCGTTAAAGAAGATTCAAGTCAGCCGTTCTTTCTGTAACCGCTACGCAATTAATTCCCAAATATGAATTCTGTCTGGAGTTGAAGAACTGTCATTGGATCATTGGCGACATAATCGGTGGTGGGGGAAATGAAGATTTGAAAGCAAATACCTATCTGGAATATTATTCCACTGACGTTGTGTAGAACTCTAGAATCGATTTCCTGTGAAATCCAAAATGGATCAATATGAGGCTATGGAGCAGATTGGCAAAGGAGCCTTTGGGACTGCGATTCTTGTACATCATAAGCTTGAAAAGAAAAAGTGAGTAGAAGTACAATTCCGAATGATTATAAGCGATTGCATTTTTTAATAATTGATTATCAAATAATTTTTCTTCGAGGACTTAATGGTCAGGATTTTACATTGGCGCTTTTACATGGTTCTCATAATTCTCAATTCTGCAGATATGTCTTGAAGAAAATTCGTCTTGCCCGTCAAACAGATAGATGTAGACGATCTGCACACCAAGAGGTACAAATTTGTCTACCTTTGTATGTATATACCTCATCTGGATTGCAGTTTTTTTCATTAAAGATGTTTCTCAAGCCAATTCTACGCCAATCGTCAGTTGATGTCGTCGTGGGATTGACACATGTCTTCTGTTCGATAGCCCACTCACTTAGTAGGGCATAATCTTGCAAACTATAGGGTACCTAAAATGTTGATATTTCAGGTTAGGTAACTGGTGATATGAAGAAGGTAGGATAGATGGCTTGAATAATGTTGAGTTACGAAACCCTGTGGTGCACTTCTGCGTCTTTCGCAGTTTTTCATAACACGATGCAGTTGTTTATAACTTTATTCAGATTTGTTTTCATTCACATTTGGTTTCTTTGTTATTCTGACTTGTGCTCTGAACTATTGGTTCTCCAGATGGCCCTTATCTCAAAAGTACATCATCCTTACATTGTGGAATACAAGGAGTCCTGGGTAGATAAGGTCTGTTATTGTTCTCCTTTTGCAATAAAACATATTTAAAGGTATCATTATTAAATATTAATCTCATTTGCCATCTGATTCCATTGTGTATTCTGGAAGATATAATTGATGCTTCTTAACTGTTACTGGATTTCAATTGATGTAGTTTAGTCCAGGTTTGATGCTAATTGCTACATGGCTGGTCTATCTTTAAGAAGTATGAAATGGTAGTTTGAAACTTTGAAAGGAGTAACCCTAATGAACATGAAACGTTTTTTGTTTTTTCCGTTTTAATATCATAGACTATATTCCAGAAAAAAGTAATATCTTTCTAAATGTTTATAGCATTGGAGGGAATACGGATTCTTTAGATTGAGAGATACACTCTCTCATTTAGTCATAACAGATTCCTTAATGGTGCAAGTTAGATTATTAGATATTGTTTAAACAGCTGTGTAGTGACTTCCAACTGGACATATCCTTTGGCACCGATCCTCCCGAATTTTTTCCTCCTAGAACTGTATGCCTTCTCTTTATTTTTATGGAAAACTATTAAATTTTTCGACTGTAATGTGAAGTTTATTAAGTGTCATGGGTTTTTTCTTGGCAGGGCTGCTATGTGTGCATTGTTTTAGGTTACTGCGAAGGAGGGGACATGTATGTCTCTCTTGCCATTAAAAATGAGGTTGCTTCTTATACACATTACATTATCTTCTGTTTAAATGTCTGACTAAATTGCTATTATTAATGCAGGGCCGATGCAATAAAAAGGGCTAATGGAGTGTATTTTCCAGAAGATGTCAGTAATATATGTTTTTCCTAACTTGTTGAGCAGCTTTGCAGAGGCTTACGTTATTTTGAAATCTACCACTCAAAATGCATGCAATGTATATTTCTAATGTCTATGATTATTTAAAAGTTTTATGAATATCTTTTTCAGAAACTTTGCAAATGGTTTGTACAACTTTTGCTGGCCGTGGACTACTTGCATTCAAACCATATCCTTCATCGAGATCTCAAGGTTAATTTTTTTTACAGCTTGTCATCTAAGTATATGCTACTGTTTGCTAAAAAGGGCAGTACTTGTTTAACCATGTGGCTTGAGAACTATTAACATGAATCACATATGATTCTATTTACAGTGTTCAAACATTTTCTTGACAAGGGGACAGGATATCCGTCTTGGTAAGTGTTGATCTTTTCACAGTAGTCATAAACTTTGATATTTTGATAAATATCCACAGTAGAAATAAAGCTGCAAGTTTTATTCCGTGAAAGAAGAATATCAGCAGTCTAAATTAGTATAAGGAATCTGCAGGAGACTTTGGATTAGCAAAGAGGCTGAATGCGGATGACCTTACTTCTTCTGTGAGTTTCAAAAACTTCATAATGTTATCTATATTTTATGGTTTGCGTGTGTGTTATGTTCAGTTTAGACTTACAAAAGCCATGCTAGATATGTAGATTGGTTGAAAAATTTTGAGCATTGGTTTTCCTGTAAGTGCTTTAATTTGTGAATTTTTAGTGCATGGTATGTGTCAGAGCTGTGTTATATTACTGATTTACAGTCATATTTTTGTACAGTTTTTACAGTTTTAGTTTACAACTTTACAGAGTTCTAAATCACATCCTTGCATGGCCATAATCTAAGTTGAGTCTTGTATTGCATGGATTGTTTTAAAATTTAAGCTGTTATGATATTATCCAAAGAAAAGTATCTGTATTTGTGCAACTTGAGCTCACAGACAAGAAATATATCTTGTTTATTTTAGTGATCTGTGAAATCCTATATTTTGCTAGTATGGGTATATATATAATTCTCTGAAATCTTTGATCAACTGGGTTCATTTCTAAACTGTGTTTTTGAAGGCATTGTGATCATGTAATTTATAATAGCATTACAACAAAACAGTCATCTAGCATACTACTGAACTTTTCTTCTAACATAACAAGATGTGCGATATGATCTTAAGATTAACAGCCTTTTGCCCATGTTTGAAAATGGTGGGTGGTAGTTGGACATCCATCATTTTGTTTTATTGCATTCCAAATATTTTGAAAGAGAATCTCATTTTTCTGGCAGTTCTGGCATGAACATTCTCCTGGCAGAAGAACTTTTGCTTTTACCATCTACAGTACAAGTTCAAATGTTTTAGGAATTGGATGATAATGTCAGCCAAATGCATATTTCCTGCAATAGAAGCTGCAGGTCATGGTTGACTGGTCTTCAAACCTGAAAAGCGAGAAAATGGAATTAATGTCTGTCTGTTGTCTAAATAAAATATAAACGAACAGTCTCCTGCCATGAACCCTTGGTGGTAATTACCTCTTGATTTTTAAATGCATTCTTTTTGCAGGTTGTAGGAACTCCAAATTATATGTGTCCTGAGCTTCTAGCAGATATCCCTTATGGATTCAAGTCTGACATTTGGTCACTAGGTACATATTGCCTTCTCTTGTTCAGACCCTGCTATTGAGCATAATTGCATTCTACTTTATTTAATGCCCATCCCTTTGCTATTTTGAAAGGTCCTTATATTCGCAGTTCAATGTTTTGCAGGATGTTGCATGCATGAAATGACTGCACACAGGCCAGCATTTAAAGCATTTGTAAGTTTCCACTATATCTTTGTTTTTTAGTGTTTTTGGAAGTCGCCCCTTACGTTGGTTTCCTGGTTTAACTATTAGCAAACATTATACTGAATTCGTATTTGACTGTAAATACAGAGTGTTGTATAGGCCTTTTGTCCATAAGTGTTGTTGAGCTAGGATTTGATTGATTATTTCAGTTAGGGTTTGATTATAAAACGTTGAACCCTAGTCAAAGGTGCAGTAGACAGTTTCGTTGTGGAGAGGATCATGGACATTTATTGTAGCAGACCTCTAACAGTCTAAGAACTAGGGTTTTGAATTATGTTTGCGTAGTATTTAAGGACATAAGATAGAGCTGAAGAAGGTTGATCTTCAGAAGGGTTTATATGGACAACCTCAGGCCTGTTATCGGGTTAGACTGAAGTGTCCATCTGAGTGAGTTGTACTGTATGGACAGGGGCTCTGGTTATGTACTGGATTGTGCTATGACAAGGATATGTTTTAGAGTGGTTTTATCTCCGTGTTCTAGGGTTTTCCACGAGAAATCTTGTGTGCTGTGATGCTGGTATTTTTGTTAGTGTTATGGCTCTTTTCAGGTTATTGTTTCTTTTTAGTTGGGACACTATACTATGCTCTTGATAATGGACATATCATGTTAATGTTAGACTCTGTAGTACAGTTCTCATTCTTTGGTTACAAGTCTGTTTACAGCAGTGTTAAGTGTTATCCTTAATGTTTATCAGCATGTCCAACATGCTCCAGTAGGTCCACAACACAAAGAAAAAGGGAACATCAATGGGATATAAGACTAATGGAAATTCTCAGGAAAGCATAAGTATTTGAAATTCTCAAGAAAGAATTAAGGTAAAACATTTGAAAGGGAGAAAATTAGGATTTCATCTAAATAAAAGCTATGGAAATTGTACTTTTACTAGGTGCTGCATTGGGGAGCACTATGACAGAGTAAGAGCATTCATACCATTGGCTATGCTAATAATCATTATGATATCTTAGTCTCTGAAGTTAGAGAACTTTTGCTTTGTATTGGCTGTTTGGCAATTACAAGGTGCTACTGCTTATGTTTGTGTCAGAAACAAGTGCTGTACATGTATAATAGTGTAACCCCAAGAGTTAAAGGAGATGCATCTTATCTTTGCAATTTATTTAGCCCAGGTATTTATTTTGGAAGCAATATCTTGAGAAACTATCTTACACAACTTATGAGAAGTAATGCCCACATTGAATTGTCATTGATGTTGCTTATTGCCTAAAGTAAGCAAGAGAGATATATGCACTTTACCTCTCTTCTTATAAGTTTTTGACTTTTTTCCTATTGGTTGCTGTCAAAAAGTGAAGCTTCCTTCTCATTTAATGGAGTGCTTTTCACACAATGCCACCATGTAAAACACCAAAATTGAATTTAATGCAGCCATTCCTCATTAAAAAAGCTGTAATAGTTTGATAGAACATTCTCAGTACCGGCAAGAGTAACATAAATTTTCTGAATTATGGACTTGGAGGATCCAGAATGGCATCACTTCCAACAAAATATTCACGGTTCATTCTTAAATTGCTAGCTATAATTCTCTCACTTCCATCAAAAACTTTTGAGATGGCTTGCTGCTCTTGAAGCTGATCTCTAAGAAAAACTTCAAGGAAGCACTCCAGAAATGTCCTCAGCTTAAACTAGTTATCCAATTTGAAGCACACTTCTGGTGCTTTTGTGACTATTTCCAGTAGCATGTTGGCCACGCCTTCAAGTCTTCTCCCTTTATTTCATCATTTACTATATTTTGGGAATACTTATTTTATCATTTCTCTGCTCCCTAATTTTTCAAACATGCATCTTCATGCTTCCCTGCCCTGCTTCCATTCTTGTTGCAACTGTTGCTAAATATGTTATGCATAATAACATCGGTTGAAACTATTTCATGGGAGCCTGAGTTCCCTTTTTCAGTTTATACACAGATAATCACAATTCTTTCTCGAGAGACAAAAATTATAATACCCAGTCCACAGCTGATTGGATTGCATGTGGCATCTTACGTTAGACTTTTGCATTTTTACAATACGTATCTTGTTTTTTTCCACAAGATTTCTAGAGTTTGTTCACATGCAGGATATGTAGGATTTTATTAGCAAAACTATTAAGACCACGATAGAACCATTGCTAAGCATGTATTGCAGTTCTCTTTTGATAGAAAAATACTATAATAAATAGTCCCCATTTGATTGGGGTGCATGTGCCATTTTACTTCAGTCTTGTATTTACTATTTTCACATTAGATCAGTGTTTACTTTCCTTCCACAAGATTTACAGTTTTCTGTTGATGTGCAGGATATGCAGGGCTTGATTAGCAAGATTAGTAAGTCTACATTAGGGCCCTTGCCAAGCATGTATTCCAGTGCCTTGTAAGTTGATTTCTCTGAAAATCAATGACTATATCTATGCTTATTCTTAGCTTCATTTGAAAATTGATCTGAACAAATGTGAAATTAATGTTGAATTTGTAGTTCAGAATCTTTGTTCTATTGGCTGAACTTATTTATTATTCTTGAAAAGAGTGTTAGATTTTAAACTTTTAATCAATACTTATCTAGGATCTTACTGAGAGAATAACAAGCACAGCATAAACACAAGAGACACAAAGATTTTCCTCGGGGAAACCATAAAGGAGAAAACCCCACAACTTCCTCAGAGATAGAATGATCACCAATACAATGTCACAAAAGTAAAACCCAAAAATAGAGATGGTCTTCAGCAGCTTCTCTCTTCTCCACTTGTGCGAACTTCTCCTCTCTCTCACTAATGCGAATTGAGTGAGTGAGTGAATGAATAAATGAGAGAGCCTAGCTCTCTATTTATACATTCACTTCCACTTTACCTTTACCACTTGACATGTCGGCCTCAACTAAAGCTGACTGGACTGACTCCTTTAGGGGACTTAAAAACCCCTTTACATTTGTCTCTGGGGGAATCTATTGCCCCGACTTACAATGGAGGGTAACCTCAATGACTTTACATGACCAAATATAATAATGACATCCCCGACCGGAGGAATAAACATCTCCGTCAGAGGTACAAATAAAATACAATAATAAATACAATATAAAATACAAGTGAATATCTTCCGCAGTTACAATAAAATTAACAAAGAGTGCTTCAAAAAATATACAGTGGTTCTTTAGGATCGTTTCATTGTAAAATGCTATCTTATCTTTCTTTTTGAAATTGGTGCATGTCTGCATGCATGTATATACAGATGGATATCACATTAAATGCTGCATATTTCAAATAGAGTTTGATAGTTTATTGATTTTCTAATTCAGGTTCTGGACATTTAGTCATGCCCAATATGTCATGCTGGTAGCAGTTGAATCTTCTATACTGGCATTGGTTTATATGCATTTTTGGTTAGGCAAGGTTTTGTCTATGTTCCTCTTCAGCTTTCTGGGTTTGACCTTTTTTGTATCATTAAGGAGACAAAGCATTTGAAGATAGTAGAAATGGTTTATGGCTGGTATTAACTTTTAAGTATATGACTATGTATTCTTCAATTAGATGCTATGTCATGTTGGTTCTCATTTATAACAATGCAAGATTAAGAGAAATTCCATATGAAATAGATCATATGGTTGCCATATAGTTGCCATGCAGAGGCAACTAGATTCTTTGGGTTCAAATTCTTATCTGCACATATTGAGGAACCTATTTCATGGTTCGCTGCTGGACCTGTGCTAGGCCAACTGGATCCTAATCCTCTGAAGATACTTGTAATTGTTAAATATAGGGGCTTTGAAGTTTGTAAATAGTTTGAATGGGCTGAGGACAGGCATTGTTTTATTCTTTAAGCTTACTTGTCAGTTGAAATTTCATAGAAAAACTAATTGTCCCTCAATAATACATTGACTGGTCTTTACTGCATTGCTTTAACTACATTTCTAGTTGTCCTTGGCATGGCCTTTTAAGTTCCATGATTTTATCTCAATTCTTGTATCCTGCCATGTTCAGTCAGTTTTGGCCATCATTGAGTTGCCTTTTTATGAAAATCTTCTTTCAGCCATTGTTATTATTAGCATATAAATTTTACATTGTTGCAGTGGATTGAAAACAATCAGTACTAGAAGTTAAACCTAGAAGTTAGAACACCTGCAGAACTAATATTTAATTTGCATTTCTTTAGAAAACTGTTATGCTTCAATCCTTTGTGAATCGAGTAAACATGAGATGTTAATTGGTTGTGTATGGTAATGTTAAATCTTTAGTGTGGTACAGCCTTAACCCTAGTGTAACTGTAGAGATTTCTTCAAGAATTCTTTTGTAAAAGGCTTCCGTTCTCTTCATCAAACACAATTTAATCTATGTTTTATAACTACCATGCTGCAGTAAAGGAATTATTAAAAGCATGCTGAGAAAGCATCCGGAACATAGACCCAGTGTAAGTTTCAGAGTCTTTAGTACCATATATAAGTTCATATAGTGTTTCTATGGACATTGGATAAATGCATTTTTAGCACATCTAACTTTTGTATAATTCCTTATTTGCTGACAGGCCCGTGACTTGCTAAGGCATCCTCACCTTCAGCCTTATGTTGCAAAATACAGGCAAAAATGTGACTTTACTCATTCTCCGACTCCAGATCGGTTCCTGGGGGATGGATATTGTCTTGAAAAAAATAACAGAGATGGAAACCACAGCATTAGAGATAAAGAAGGTTCCGGTAATAGTGATCAAAATAGTGCAGTGGGACCTCCTTGTGACTATGTTAATACTAGAGGTTGTGCATTGCAAGATAAATTTTCCCGTAACAGAGGAATTGAAGGTAATTGGTCTTACACAGGAATGGAAGCACTGAAATCACCAAACCGGAGATTTTCAAATAATCATGAAGTTGTCCAGGATTCAGATAACTTGAATTATGAGTGGTCTGAGAATGTTCCATTGGATAAGCAATCTTCTCTTCGCTTTCTTGCCCCAAAACTGGAGAGAAAAGATGATAACAACAAAGAAGAAAAACATTCTAGTGTTTACATTAAAAATGCGCCTGCAACAACGGCAACACGTCTTACAAAAGGTATTCCTGGAGTTGGAAGTCCCCGAACTCCTGATAGAGCAGGTCTGACCTCTAGACTGAAAGCAGAGTCCACAAAGAAGACACATCTTGCTCAAACCAGGAAATCTGTAAGTCTGAATACTTATTTTCACAATTCTGTCATGTTTTTATAGCTTATATTGACTTTTATTGATCTTTTTGGCAGCTTCCCAATGGAGAGCCTTCACCAAACATTGGGTCAACACCGAACTTGGAAAGTAAAGCAAAACAGTCTCAGCAACCATCTGTTGCACCAAGTTCAACTCCCACTGCCTCCACTCGTAGGGCCTCCCTCCCCTTGCCTTCAAAACCACCAGCTTTGCGGCCTACTTTAGCAGCCAGCACTCCCCGCAATGGGACACCTAAAGTAGTGGCTGCCAATGATGATTGGGCAACACCTCAGACACGGAAATCTTTTGCAACCCCACGAGCATCAGCCCCTTCTTTTGCCAGAGCTCGATCATTTCATGAGACACCTCAAACTACTTCTGAAGATGCAACTGTTGAATCCCCTTATTTGGCAAAAAAAATCTTGACTTCCCATCGTTCAGAAAAGTACAGTTCTAGAAGGCTTCAAGGCAGTCAGTCTCCTGATGTATCAGTCAATGCACCCAGACTTGATCGAATTGCTGAGTTCTCACTAGCCCTAAATGATAAGTTGCTTCCCATTCGAAACCGGAGAGTTAAGGATGTTCCTTTAGACACCCTGAAGAAAAGTTGTCACTCTGGAGCAGCAACAACAAGTAGGCGACTGGAAAGGTCTACCTCATCAAGCTCAGGCATGGATAGAGATGATTCCAATGGTGATAAGACACAGGAAAAGTGCACCATTCAGATTAATACAAAGGCTCCTCCTCCTGCTCCGCAGGTGAAGCCAGCTTTTAATGATGTTATCCATGTGATCAGACACAGTACTTTTAGGATTGGTGCCGATCAGTCAGACTCAGAGACATGTGACTTAATGCAAGGGAGAATGGACATGGGTTCCTTAGTTGATCTAGGCCATAGCAATCTAGATGTTCTGTCGGTTCCTACTGGAACTACAGTCACCAGTCAACATATTTTAGATCAACAGCATCAAGCCACTTCAGTCTCTAGCAGAGAATCTGATCCTCAACAACGAAGCAGAGGAATTGATGTTAAATCACATGAACAAAGATCTGAAGCTTTGGAAGGTTTACTAGAACTCAGTGCACGCTTGCTTCAACAGCAGAGAATAGAAGAACTTGGCATAGTACTCAGACCATTTGGACGAGGTAAAGTCTCCCCAAGAGAGACTGCCATTTGGTTAAGCAAAAGTATGAAGGAAGCATTGAGTAACGACCACTACACTGCCTGACAAACAGGGACAATTCTAACATAGCTAAATAGCTCCAGTTAGCTTTTGTCCATTTTTCTTCATGTAAATATTGTTCTATATTTGCTTTGGCCCTAAATGTACCCATGACTGGTATAGTTACCCTTGATTCTTAACCCTTGCAGTCCTACTTCATTTCCCGATGACAGGAATCTGAATTTAGATTTTGACTTTTGGGTGTCGTATCTTTTTTTAGACACAAGAATTAGTTGTCTGTAGAGGCTCTAGATTGTAGGCAAGTTTGACTAATTATGTTTCAGTGCAAGTCCCTGGCTTTATCTTATTGTTTCTCTTCTGGGGTACCTAATTGTTAGGTAAACAGTGGGTGTGGCACTGTTGCCTTACGGTTTCTTAGTGTTCAAGGTTGGTTTTTGCTTTTGTTCAACACGGGAAGCATTGATAGGAAGATGAAGGCCCTCAGTTAAAAGAACATTGTCACCATGGGAGGACGTATCATCATCCTATGGTTGATTTCTGTGGTTGAGATTGTAATGTTAGAAAGAACAGCGGATTTTATGCAAATAGTAGCTTGCAATTTTGGCAGTAGTAAGAATCCTTTCCAGATCTTAGTGCTTGGAGCAGCAATTCAATAATTCTACGTGCATACCTTTGTTCGATGTTGTATCTGTCATGTTACTGTTACACTAAGAACTTGCCACATGCTCTGTCAAGACTCACATTTGAAGAATATTTCAATCAATCAGTAAAAAAGTCTTAGTGCGCTTTTGCAGTAATTATCTATGGCAAATATATAGCAGATTATGTCAGGTTCGAGTAAAAATAGTAAAGTACGCACTACATACAATATGTTTTGGATTGGATAGACATTGCAATGACATAGTGAATATTGAATATGGCCGTTACCTTGTGAGGTATTGAATTGCAATGGGCATCGGATTTGACCTTTTCATGTTCCTTGATCTTGTCATCTATCGTAGACTTAGCTTGCATTGTTGAGGTGGGGGTGCTTTTGCCCGTGCATCATCATTATCGCTTTTTCATAGTCACGGATTTCTTCTTTCAATCGTTTTCGCCGTTCACGTCCGTTGTGCAGTCGTTGTCATTGTCAGTCTATGTATGTTGGATTGTGTTTCTCAATCGTTACATGATTGGTGATCGCAATTTCTTGTTGCCATAAATTGTTCTTTTGTGATGGATACAACCATGACTGCATTGGATTTTCTTGTAATATTTTGTTATACTTGAACCTTACAATAATAGTTGTTTTGAAGGCTCTTCCTTTCTTTCTATTCACTTCTGATTAAGCTTAATGTCCACCTGAATGAATCCTTGTCTTCACCGACATGTGGGAATTTAGGGTTTTGAATTATGATCGGCAACAAGTTTAAATAGTGAGTGGCTTGACTAGAGGTTTGCTAATGAGCTACTGGATGGCATTTGGGCATTGCACGAGCATGCGGTGAAGTCAACTGTTTGACTTCGCCGCATCCGCATGCCCGTTGGATGCCGGTGCTGCTTGGTCTTTACCATTGCTAACGTTTGATAGGTAAGAGAGCATCAAAGGAAAGTAAAGTAGACAAACCGCAAGCCATGCATGACTTGAAAAAAGCTTTGGTCAACTAGTAAACATTTGATGTGTTGTCTCAACGGCATAGTGGTCCCAACAACATATACGGTCCATGGTCCATGCAAATAGATATCAAATTACAATAAAACATTCTCTTTTAGTTGGCTGAATAATTCTTCCATAAATGAGATTGATGTATGCAATAAAAAGCAGACAAGATTGATATTAAATACACCATCTTTCATAAATGAGGTTGATATATGTAATAGAAAGAAGATAAGCTTGTCAATGTTGAGATTGATATTAAATAGTTTAAAAGGGAAATAGAAAAAGTGAACCAACATGACAATGTGACAATGTTGAGATTGATATTAAATATATTTATATAAAAATGAAATAATTGAGAAACTAAAATAGAAAAAAGTGAACAAACTTGATAATGTTGAGATTGATATTAAATACATTTATACAAGAAGAAAATTATTGAGATACTAAAATGTGTTAAAATGGGAATAGAAAAAATGAACATAAGAATAACATTTTTATTTCATAGTCAATGAATGAATGCAATTTTTGTCTATTTGTAAGATTTGTAATTGGCAAATGGATTGATGGAGAATATTATTGATTATATATTATTAAGTTAATAATAAAACAATAAGTTAGATACTAGTTTTATGATATTGCAAATTAATAAAATCGGGTAAATTGCAAGAGGGCATAATCACTATGGTTCCTAGTAGCTTACTATGCTTACTTTTCTTTGAGAGTATCATTCCCATTAGCTTTATCAGTTGATGGTTTAACGTTCATGATTACCATCAAAATCATGTTTAGAATCGTGAGGGATAGGGGGCGAGGGGAAGGGAGAAGAATAAAGGTAAGAGGAAATGAATAGTTTACAACATGAAATAGTTGGCACCCATACAATTATATTTGGGTAAATAACTATTTTACTTCATAATTCATTAATTAATGCAATTTTTGCATATTTGTAGGATTTATGTGTTAGCATTTGCAACATTTATAACATGATTCCAAATTGGAATATAGTTGGTGCGTGGACAATTATACTGGAGGCAAACCTTTCCTCAAATTTAAGACACTAAAATGGTTTTGCACATGCATGGATTTGATCTTTCTCGTCATGGATAGAGCCGGAGTTAATAATGATCTTGTAACATCTTGCTAGGCTTTTTTTTTTTTCCTCAGCAGAAAAAAACTTACTATATTAAAAAATGAATCAAATAGTACGTGACTATTCAAGTCTTTGACAGACTTGTCACCAACATTCAAAATATTTTCCAGAAAATAAACAGTTCCTTCCAAACATATCCTATCATCTTAAAAACATATAATGCAGAACGATTATCCAAAAAAAGTATCTCAAAAATCATATATGTTCACAGATCCTTCACCATATTTGTGATTTTCCTGGAATTCCTCCTAGAATATTATGCCTTCCTCTCCTTCCATAGCTTCTTTAGATAATTTATCTGCCTAATTGTTGTTATGTATGTATATATGTTCAAATGAAATCTTTTTGAACTGTAGTATCTCCACCCTGATCCTTCTGCACCAATGGAGTAATGAAATAACCTTTAACTTATATTCACCCCTCGCCCATTTGATCGTAACTCGGGAGTCTCCAAATATCTTGAGTTCGCCAATACCAAATAAGTTGGTCACTTACAGAATGCACCAAAGAGCCAATAGTTCAGCTTTCATGTTTGAGCCCCTCCCACAGTTAAGCTTCAAAGTAAAATAATGATCATCATTAAGCAATATGATACCTCCAGTGGTGCACACACCATCTTTAGCAGCCCCATCAAAAAAAGCAACCGCCTCCTTCATCTGAAAACTGAAGGAGCTCATATTTTGAATCTTTTGATGATCTTCATCCCTAGTATAATCCTTAATCAAGCTTAAAATCTGAATGTGTGTGTGTTGCTTATTTGGGGAAATGTTTTCAAAAATAGCTTGGTTGTGCGTGTGCCATATAACCCAGGCAATCATAGTAGGTAGATAAGGAATAGTTTTACATTTTCTATTCTAATCCAAACAACAAATATCAAAATTTTCGCTCCCCCACTACTCTTCAATCTTTAGATTGATTAAAATCTCGCTCCACACCAATCTAGTAAATAAACAGTCAACCAGTATATGTTTAGTGGACTCATAATTATTTTTGCACAACAAACAAATGCCTGGCCCATGCCATCCCTTTTAAAGCAAATTATCCCAGGCTTTTAGACTGTCAATTAGTGCGCGCCACATGAAGCACTTAATATTTAACGGAATTTTCCAGCTCCAAATATTTTTGTACCACCAGTTCTGTGGATAAATACACTTGCTTCAGATAATGGCTTTGTAAGCAGATTTTGCAGTGATTATCCCAGTAGATGGGTTGTCATTCCATATAAGACAATCATTATTATTAGAGAGCCTACAACCAACAACATTTAAGCTGTAGATATAACGGTTCCATTCAAGTGCTTCTTTCCCACCAAAGCCCATATCTTTCGCGGAGAACCAATATTCACTTCTCTCATTTCGATTTCTACTCTTCTTTATTTTGTTCAATGTAAACATGCCAAATTTCTTTAGGTAATCAAGGATTACCGTAGAGAGTTTGTAATTTTCATCCAAAGCCAAAATAGGCTCAATCCCGACTGATTTATTTTCACCATTCCCAACCTGCCAAATGAGATCCTTTGCCATCTAGTTATATACCTTGATAAAACCCATCCACACAGAAGAGGTTCCCCTTATCCTTTTTTTGGGATTTCTTAACCAATCAATGACATCTCCTTTTATATATTTAACTGAAAGGGCTTTTCACTAGAGAGTAGATCCGAACAATGCTCTCCAAAAACTCTTATGTCTTAGAGCGTTGCTAAAAGAAAACAAGTTTTTGATGCCCCATCCCCTAGAAATTTTTGACAATGCTAGTCTTTCCCAACCAACCATGATCAACTTGCTTTTTTCTTTACCTCTCGTCCAAAGAAAGTTGAAAAACGTTTTCCTGAGTGAATTGATGATTGCCACTGGGGATCTCATTAGAGAAAACCAATAAACCGGGATTCCATTCTGAACTTCCTTCAATAATGTGAGTCTTCCACCCACTGAAAGAAGTCTAAAATTCCACTGGTTGATTCTACATTCTACCTTTGTCAGCAACCACTCCCAATCTTTTTTCTTGTAGCAATTAGGCTTTAAGAAAAAACCTAGATATTTGAAACCATCCTCCAATTGATAGAAACTGTATGGCATGATTCCCTTTAGTTCAACAATCTTCATATCCGATGCCCTGTAATGGAAGAAATTGGATTTGTTAGCGCTCACCAACATCCCCGAAGCATCACAGAAAATCTTTATAATATCTTTGTAGTTCAGCCATTCATCAATAGTATCCAAACCAACTAATAAAACATCATCAACAAAGAGTAGATGAGAAAGCGTTATATCTTTAGCAAATTTAATACCCTTAATTTTAACTTCAGCCTTGGCTTTAATAATCAGTCTACTTAACCCTTCTATGATTAGAAGGAATATGAGCGGAGATAATGGACACCCTTAACGAATACCCCTTGTACTTTTAAAGAAACAAGGAGTAGAGAAACTTAAGCCTCGTTTCTATGGTCCGTACATGATAATTCAGAAAATTGGAGAGGTAGCATATGAGCTCGAATTACCAAAAGAAAGCAAGATTCATAACGTGTTCCATGTGTCTAACTTCAAGAAGGAAGTAGGTCAATAGATTGTTACTTCATCTGAACTTCCCCCCCCCTTGATGATGAGGGGCAACTTATTTTGGTTCTAGAACAAATCCTAGAGGTTTGAGAAAGAAAACTAAGGAACATGATCATTAGAGAATACTTGGTTCAATGGAAAGAATTGCCTATAGAAGAGGCCACTTTGGAAGGAGAACATGTATTACAACACCCAACATTATAATTGCTTGAGGAAAAACAATTTCGAGTGGGGGGGACTATAATGTCATCTTCTGCTTAAGCACTGAGGACCATCCCGCTAACCTATCTGATTCCCATAGGTTCGAGTGGGCATTGACACTCAGGGAATTGACTGTGGATTGATGCCGTTTACACCATAAGAAGATCTTAATCATGGTTATTAGATAATCAGTAGATAACTAAGGGCCACATGAACTAGGGGCCACCTACATGCATGGCATGCGGGCCATATTTCATGTTGCATGCACTGAAACACCTTTAATGAGCTTCCATGCACACAGGAAGCACTGCATGCAAGTCAATTGGAAATTAGAAGAGAAAGCGACCTAGTCATGCAAAAGTTATTTTAGGCCAGGTGAAAGTTATAAAAGAAAGGTAAAGTGAGTGAGTAAGGTCTACTTATATGATTACTGAGCTCAATGAACCATTTAGGGTTGGGGGCACACCACTCAACCATTCAGTGTATTTTGGCAGTGAAATCTATCTACCCTAGTCACTATCAAGGTTGGATCATCCAGATTCAACATTACTACTATCACCAGGTATCATTCTTCAGCATTCTACAGGGTTCAAGCTATATACAGATCAAGGGAACTCGCTAGATTTACATGGGCGAATTGCACAAGTGGGATATCTTCATATGTCATCACAGAGGGATCCTTTCGTCTGCATGTTGGCTTCATTCTTCCAAGAGCACCACTATTACTCTAATCCATGAAGAAGGGATTCCCTTACGGACCCAACAACAAATTATCACCCTTTCCACCTTTCAGAGGATGTCTTCTACTGCATGGGCGACTTTCCTTGAGGAGGGTCGCGCTTTAGGCTTGGGAGATAGTGCATGGTCTACATGCACCTTCCACATTGATCAGAAAGGGAGCATAACCCTAGTGCACCAAATCCAGAGTCCTCTCACAGCAGGTCCACCCTCATTCACTCATTCATAGGATTGGAAGGGCGCATTCTTGGAGGCAGAGCACTCCATATCTTGCTCGATTACCGACAAATATTCTGCATGTTGGCTTCATATTGATCTACGTCCACTACTTCAACTATTGGTATGTATATGCATCTCTTTTATCCCTACTTTATAGCATTTCTGATTATTTGGGTTATTTAGGGGTTGGAAACCCCATCCATCTGCATGCATGCTCATGCAAGCATAGTTCAGTACATGGATTCATATTTACTTCAAGTATTGAGCCATAAAGACTACTAGCAAGCAACATAAACTCCATAAACAAACAAAAATATCAGTTGGAAAATTACACCATGTTAGGCTAATAATGGAAGGCTCGAATATGTTGTTCAAGGATGCAATGAGAGGAGGGTTAGTAAGAGGTGTGAAAATTTGTGATGATATGGCCATGTCTTGCTTTTTGTTTGTGGAGGACATTGTGATCTTTTTTGGGTTTATATGAGAGTTAAGAAGTACCGAAGAAATTTTGGATATATTTTGCAAGGCCACCGGAACGGAAATCAACATGATGAACTCCTCGATGATGCTTGACGAGGTGTTTGACGGAGAAAAGGATCAAGTTGTAAAACTATTTCCTATGAATGTATGGAATTTAGATCACGGGTTAAAGCACCTAGGTTTTAACATAAAGCCTAACAATTATAGGTTTGAAGACTGGATGTGGATGTATACAAAATTGAAGCTAGGGTTTCTCTATGGTGTAAACTATGGTTACCTAGAGGAGGAAAATTAGTCTTGTTCAAGGTGGTATTATAAAGCATTCATATCTACTAGATGGCCATCTTCCATATCCCTGAGGCATTCAAACTAAAATCAGGAAAAAATGCTTCATCTTTTTGTGGAATGGAAAGAGGGAAAAAAAAAGAATTATGTTAGTCAAATGGCAAAAAGTGGCAAACTAGAAAGACGTGGGGTGGTTGGGGGCCTAAAAATATGTGCATTTATTTAGTTTAGCTTTTGCTAAAATTTTTTTATGGAAATTTGTCTATAGACTACGGGGCAATGTCATGGAATTCAGATACTTGAGAAAATAGTCTATAACAGAGTGGTTCAAACAATAAAGGAAGAATGCAAGTGGTGGATCCATAGCTTGAAAATATTCAATGAAAGGATTCCCTCAGCAAGGAAATGATTAGCATGGAAGATTGAATTAGGGAGTAGAGTGACAAAGGGGAAGACCCCACGGGGGGTTCAATAGCGAGCCAATATCATATCACGTCCATTCATATTGGGGGTTTGAATACTCCTAAAAACCTCAAAAATATATTGCCTCGTATTAAGGGGTTAAGGGGGGGTTTTAATTTGACATAGTAATATAAATATTGGGGGTTATTTTATTTAGGTGGGATGATGAATAACCTCTAAATCGTGAGATGTATTCATACCTCCAAAACATGGCCTCAATCCATACCTCCAAATCACGGGTTGGATTCATACCAGTCATATTTTTTTCTAAGGAATAACCTCCAAATCGCGGGCTAGATTCATAACTCCAAATCATGGGATGGATTCATATCAGTCTTAATTGCTGCTAAGAAATAACCTCCAAATCGTGGGATGGATTTTTGGAATAATTTTCTTCATGATAGGGATTTATCTAAGCTTTTGTTGGCCCGAGGGCCATGAAAATGGATAATAATTTTTTTTTATAAATGTGATCTTCCCCTTGATGAGATGTGCTTTTAAATTCCTAGTCAATTGTGACTCCATCCATAAATGTGATTTGTCCTTTTAAATTCCTAGTGTTGTTTTAATAATTTAATGTGATTTGTGCCTACATTCGGTTGTTAAGGTTCACATTTTTTTGACACAAGAAATTTTCCCATCCATATTTTATCACTCATTGAATTTCTTGTGGGCCCTTCATAGTTTTCTATTTATTTTATACCACTTGCATTCCAATCAGGAAGGAAATGTTTAGGAAACTCCTTCTCCATAGTTTTTTATATTTATATCGAATGCTGGTGCTCCTCCATGCATCTACCATGTAGATGTGTAAATCGACCTATACAAAGTTTTAGTGGGTTTAAATTTTCTACTCAATTGCATCGAACTCAACAATTGAACTTATTTTTTCATTTTTGCATGAAGCCCAATTTACATTTTCGTGGTTATTACAAATTTTAAAACAAAAAAATTCATCCTCTAAAATCATGTCTCCCTAAAAAAACTTATTTTTATGCACTTAACGGCCAGTTTATGTATAACAAATAAAAATAAAAAAAGAAAAAACATTTTCGATCTCTTAAATATCTGCATACCTTCCTTTCATTTTCTCTTAAACATCTTTATATACTTTTCTTTTGCATAAAAAACAAAAACAATAGAGGATTGGGAGAACTCCAATGTTCAATGGTTGTTTCAATCAAACCTTGCTCCACGAAAACCAATAAAGTGAGATCAATCTTTATTGGCTCATTGGAACCAAGAAAAGTTAGATCAATCTTTCTTGACTAATTATTTTTTCAACTTTTTGTATTCTTCTTTAACATTTTCACATTGTCAGCTAGTAATAGTTGTTAGATTGAGTTATATTTGGAACATTCATAATTGTAATTTTAATTCTTATATACAAGGAATCCATCTTAATATTGTATTGGAACTGACATGAACATAGGTGAAAATATAAATCCTTATTTACATACACTATGTGTTATAGTTACGATGAAATGGTATCATATAATTTTCACCATCTCTATATCTTTATAACTATTGCATGCTTGAAACTTAAGAATGGATATTTTTCACTCTCCTGTAAAGATAAAGAAAACTATATATAACCCAAGAAAAGGTAACTAAATGTTGTTAATTCCCTTGCTTGCAAGAATAAATGTAGAGGAAGTGGAGGCAATTCATTGTATCTTGTGAATGACCCAAATCCAAGCTATGCATATGACCATATGGTGTTATTGGAAAGTAGGAGGAATTTTTCTATGTTCATCTGGGTTCAAACATCACTGATGTTTGTTTTGATAGGAAGGTAGGGAAGTACATTCACGAAAGGGTTTCAATTTTTCATTTTTATGGATTTTAATTTATTAAGCTTATAGAAAACATGATCTCTCTATGGCTATACATGTATTTACATGATATAAATTGGTATATTGGCAGGATGTGGTGTGAAGCATCTACAATTCTCATATTTTCTAAGCATTGCATTGACTATTGGACTGCCAGTATTTTACATTCTTTACTATATTGATCTCTTGACTGGGTTTCCTTTTATGCATTTTTCCTTCGCCACTAATATTTTGTTGGGTCTTCCACTATCCAATGCTACAAATTGATCAGTTGCCCCTGCAATCCCGATGGGATCATTATTAGCATTATATTATTATGTTATTTAACATCTTGTTTGCTTATATTAAGATGCATTAGGGATCTTGTTTGTTACAACTTGATAATACGATATAAAGTGGGTATTGAAAATGTGTTGATAAAAATGGATACCAACAATATTTGGTGCAACGAGGGGTTTTCTTAATTGGAATGGTATATTGGTAGGAGGGTCAATAATATAATTTTATGAGGCATTTTCCAATATTTAGTGAAATTAGGGATATTCTTTAATATCCTGTGAATGATCGTGCTATGTAACAAGTTCATTGAGTGAACCCCCCATGGAAGACCCTTAGATTGGATGCAGAGGCAACTTTAGATTGTCTAAGGAGTTGTTAAGAGATCGCCACCCTTTAGGAATTTTGTCCCTGGAAGATGCAACATCATATGATATTAGGAATGTGTGGTCTTAGGGGTAGAAGAAGGTAGAAGATTTGAGTTTGTAGGGGGGAATGCTAAAGAGTGGAACCATTATGTGGGAAGCCTATTGTCCAACGCTATAAAACTCTCAAATCAAGAAGATTTGTTGAAGTGGTCAAAATATCAGGGGGCATGAGAATGAATTGCAAGGTTGGTTACAAGGAATCAATAGAAGAAGGCTTTGTGGGAGAAATATCTTAGTGGTGGTCCATAGTTTGGAATTTATATTGTCCTTTGAAATCATTTTTCTTTACTTTGGTAAGCCTTAGAAAATAAAATCCTAACTTGGGATAATTGCCAAAAGATAATAAATTTGGACCTAGGAAGGTGTATCTTGTGCAAATTGTGAATCACCTTATTTGTTTCCAATCCTTTGGATAGAGTTGTATGGTCATAGCTTTTATAGGTTACTAGGGAGATAAATAAGTGGGTGCATAGGACTCTATTAGATTGTTTTTATTCATGGATTGTCGGTAATTCAATTAAATTTTTTATGTCCCTGTCTTGCTATGTGATATGGCTAAAATTTGGTTATCAAGAAATAAAACGATCTTCCAAGGTTTTGATTTTACTCCACCACAAATGACCTAGATTATTGGGAGTGCTTGCAATAAAAGCTGGTCTTCTTCCAAGGAAAATCCTGTCAAAGAATTAAAGGAACCTGAAATTGATTTTGAATAGGGTTGGGGGTATTTTGATGGGGCATGCCGAGGTGTCCTAAGGATGTGTGGGGTTGGAGGAATTTTATATCTGAATCAACAACACTTAATTAAACTAAAGTTTGCAGTAGGGCCAAGCACTATTAAATAAGAAAAACTTGATGCCATGTGGCTTTTATTGAAGAAAACTATAAACAATGGTGTAAAAGATTACAAGTATTTGGGGAGAAGTTGAAAATAGTTTGGGAAAATCATATATGCAAATTAAATAACTTATTGTTGGAGCATATTATAAACTAGTTCTTGTAGGTTGAAGTGAGCTTTGAAGATATACCATTTGCACATGTATATAGAGAATTCAATATCATGGCAGACCAGTTAATAAACTAATCTCTTTAGCTGGAGGAAGGGACTCAATGAACACGAGTTTAGAGAAAGGTTTCTGGTATCAAATTCAAATCTTGCTTCGGTTTAAATCAGAGGGAAAATTTTAAGCCACTTTATATGATTTTTTTGTATTATATGGCAAATATTTTTGATGTATGTAGTAACTGGATTTTTTGGAAGTAGAACAACATAATCACAAGCATTTTTTGTTTAAGCACGTTTTGATGTTCCCAAATAGTTTTTTCTAAATGCATTTTGATGTTACCAAATAGCTTTTTGTGAATGTGCTCACACACATCGTAGTGTATGTTTAAATTTGACTGTTGGATATATATATATATATATATATATCACAACTACAAACACCAGGGAGACAAGAAGATACGCAAAGAAAACACATTTTCCTTGCTATTAGACTTACTAACGCTCAAATTTTTAGGACTTTTGGTGATAAAAGTATATGGTGACTCAAAAGTTATTATTGACTGGGAAAATGGTTTGAAATCTATGCAGTCTTTGACTTTTTTCAGCTGGATGAGGAGAGTGAGATTATCAATTCAACATTTTGAAGTCATCTCTTTCAATCACATATATCGTATTTTCAATGCGGAGGCCGATGACTTATCTAAATAATCTATTGGGGAAATGATCAGGTATATTCAGTTCTCCGATTTTCTGGATGGAAATATGATTGATGCAAGTTCATATTATGTATTTGGAGGATCAAATGGGCGACTTTCAGTTTTTTTTCTTCAGTTTTACAATGTTAGTTTGTTGTGTTTTGAATGAGTGACTTTTTTGTAAAAGGTTCAGCTGGATTTTGAGCTTTGTTGTAGATGTGATGGAGGACAAGGAAGTACTCTGTTAGTAAGTTGTCCAATATTTTGAGGGAACTCTTATGTTTTTTGTATGATTGTTGGAGAATAAGGTGGGTTTAAATGTAATTTTGATTCCTTATATGAATAACAAGTTACAAGCTTTTTCTACTGGCAAAAAAAAAAAAAACATTTTCCTAGCTGCAAGAGTTTTTGGACAAGAAGATATACAAAGAAAAAACGTTTTTGAATTAACGACACTCCGAGTTTTAGGACAAGAAGGAAATACAAAGGAAAGAACAATTTCCTTGCTATAAGAGTTTTCGGATTTTTAGCACAAGAAGACAATACAAAGAAAAGAACAATTTTCTTGTTGTAAGAGTTTTTAGAGTTTTAGGACCAGAAGACAATACAAAGAAAAAAACAATTTATTGTTGTAAGAGTGTTTCGACACTTGGGAGTTATAGAACAAGAAGACACACAAAGAAACATAAGATCTTTTTGACACCTGGGAGCTATGGAACAAGAAGAACTAGACTACAACGGAGCAGACAGTATATTATGAGAAGCAATTTATAAATAAGGCTGATATATATGAGAAATAATTTATAAGGAAGGATGAGATATATGAGAAATAATTTATAAGGAAGGCTGAGATATATCAGAAGTAATTTATAAAAAGGAATGTCAGGCATTGCCAATTGTATGAACCAACAAGTAAATTGAAAAATGTGGGATTATAATTCTGTAACCTTCATTTTTGTTTGAGGGATGCTCTATTTTCCAAATTCCCACCCTAATAATAATGGTCTTATGTTTATATAACATAGAACATAGGAGATGACTACAGTGAACACTCTATCACAAAGAGCATACAAAGAATAAGAAGAGTACTCTCGGGTGAGAGTCGAGCATCATACCAACTAGACTGGATCATACTGTAGTGAACAAGAGCTGGAATTGGCCCTCTCTCTCACGCAGATCCAACAAAAAATAACAAGAGCAACATGGAATCCCTTCATCACAGCAACAACAACAGCCAACAATAGTTATTTTAGTGGACTCGCTGTATAATTTGATTTAGTTTTGGTGTGGACGCCAATTCACAGTGGATTGATGTTGTTGTTGACTTCACATACGAGGTGGGGTGTGATTAGGAACTGTTGTGTTGTCACAGTGGTGGTTCCAGTTTGAAGACAAACACAAACACATTATAAGTTGGTGTTTTGATAATACCACCCTTGGTCTGCGAGAGATAAAACCCATCCATCCACATTTCGAATTTTAATAAACCCCCCGCAGAGGAAGAGGAAGATCTCACAATATGATTTTGGAAGTTAAATGTAGGTGCACACATAGGAGAGAGCCCAAAATCCTATTTACCGTGGTGACTACAATGTAGCATAGGATAGCTAAAAACACAGTTTTGAAAACTAAACTAAATTCAAGTTGTGTATTGTTGTATTTTAGAAAATGATATTCAATCAATCGCTCTTTCGCACAACAAACAAATCATATAAAAACAATGGCTCTCTCTGTCTGATATTCTATCGGATATCAGTCATGGAAATTTTTCCTTTAAATACCTAACATGTTGACAAAAGCATTACCCCTGAAATACTATCCCATTCCAGAAAATGACGAAAGTGAAACTAAAGGAAAATATGGGGAATGAAAACCAATTTTAAAGAATCGAAAGTTGAGAAGAGTACCTTATCAACAAAGAGTTTATGAAGCTCCCCATAAATGGCCTCCAGTAGAGGAACATCGAGCATCTGCGGCCGGATCCAAAGAACTGAGAGCAGAGAGAATTTATAATTTGTCTTACCTCCTAGGTTGTTGAACGAATGTTGCATGAGTGAGAGTCCAACCTATGATTCACAATATTTCGTGGCATTCCTGGGATTTTATAGGCACATGGGGGGTCGAAATAGTTGTTTGAATCCACCCCAACTGAATATCGGGGGACAAAAGAGTTGTTTCAAGCCGCCATGCCTGGTTATCGGGGGCAGAATAGCCATATGAATCCAACAATGAGTGTATATCGGGGGGTGAATGCCATATTTTTAACCAATCGAACCAGAAATGAGGGCGAATGACATTTTTTTTTACCAATCTAAACCGAAATGGAGGGCGAATGCCATATTTTTAGCAAATTTCGGGGGGGCGATTTCCAGATTTTGGGAGAGAGGGTTGTTAGACAGGAAGGCTATTTTATTTGAAAATATTATTTGGTTAATAAATAGTGGACGATTTGTTTTTTCCAATTTTTTTTAATATACAAAATTCACCCACCAAATTTTTGAAACCCCTCTAATTTCGCCCATGGGCTATAATTCGCCCCCAAAATCATCCTTGCTCTAGGCTGCTGGAAAAATTCTCTGTATTCCTACAAAAGTTTCTCCAACTGGTGTTTCTTCTCTTTGGTACATCCTTCTAGGCATGCTTTTAATTTTTCTAAGTCATCTTCTTTCTAATTATGTCTTAATAAAAGAAACACAAACTTTCTATTTGAAATTATCAACTTTTTTCGCTTGGTTGACACTTAACAGAGAGATCTTCGAATTTCCCTTGTGCATGTTGATGATGAAATATTTCCCATCGTTGATCAAGTGGTATTAAGTTTGCTCTCCTCATGAAGATCTCATCTGTCTTATACATGTAGGGAATTCCAAACCCTACACTACAAACATCAAGGGGTACTACGCCTACCACTTTGCTTGAATATGTGGGTAGAAGGTTCTTCTTCTCAACATCCTTCTTGTGGTTCTTAGGGTTCATCTATGGATGTAGCTTCCAACACTTCTATTCAATGTGAACATCAATGCTATAGTGGTTACAATGGATTTTCGGATCCTTACATTGATGTGCCATGGTTGTATTCTTCTTATCTTTTCCCTTCCACTGCTTCTTGAGTTCCTTGGAAGCATCTTGGTTCTCTTCCTATTTAGAACCGCTTGGTTGTCCTTTCTCGTGGCCCATATTTTCCAAGTACTTTTCTTGCACACATGCCTCATAAATTGTCCTTGGCCTGAAGAGCATGATTCCTTGCTTTCGTAAATGACTGTGTAGACCCCCCAGGTACTTGAGGAGTACATCTAGATTCTTAAGTGAGATACCTAGCATGATTTCCATATTCCTAAATTTGGTGGTGTACTCTTGCACACTTTTCCCTTTACTTTACCTGAAGTAATGCCAACATATCCACTGATCCTCTACATACCTGATTTGGTAGAAATGGGACTTAATGAGGGTTTTGAAATCCTCCCACTTAGTTACTATCAGATCTTCCTCTAGCCTAAATCCCTCTGTGTGAATTTCCCACCAGGTTAATGCATGTCCCTCTAATTTCAATCGGGCAAATGAAATATTCTGCCCCTTATCTATGTTATGGATACTAAAAAGACCTTTAATTGCTGCAACCAATTATTCAACCTTAAATCATCTGTCTCACCCTGGTATGGCTTGATACTGACATTCGCCTCCATCTTAAATAAAGACTAGGAAGGAATGTTGGTACTTGAACTTGGTTTCTCTTTCTCAGGCTCGTTCCTGGGCTCCTTTTCTATGTTTTGTTTATCTTTTGATTTCCCCTCTGATCCGATCTCGGAGTTAAATCCTTCAAAATCAATGAAAGGTCCAAACTTGCTCTCCAGAGCCACCATGAGGATTGACATATTGCATGCGATGTCAACAACTTGCATTTCTAGCTATGTTGTAAATCACTGCTCATGTTCATTCACTGCTCCTTCACTGGACTTGTCCACCATGGCTAGGTTTTGAAGACATTTTCTTTATGCTGCCACTAGATCCTGTGATTTCTCACAAAACCCCAAAGAAAACTGCTCTGATACCAATATGATTCATAAACTATTGTGGATATTTGTCACAATGGATCTTACAACCTGGTTCTTTTTATTAGCTTATTTCCATTGAATACTAAATAAACTAGAACTAAAACAAGAAAAAATAAAGCAAAGAAATACACAATCCACATAATAACACAAGATATACCCTGGGAAAACCCATTATGGGGAAAAACATGGCAAAAAATGAGGACTATGCCATTGCTCTTTTATATAGAATGCAAATACAAAGGAAATAGTACTCTCTATGGAGTTACCTATGACTTTAAGGCCACAAAGCACCAAAATAGATGACAATTTTATATTGATCCATTTAGGATCAATCATAGGGGATATTTGGCCTCCCACTAGGAACATGATCATTCTTAGGAGATATTATGCACCAAATATGCATCTCAGGGCCTTTACAACCACGAAAAAGGCATCAAACCACCAAGCATGACAGTTGTAGTGAATAATCTACGTCCAACTAAAAATACATGATAATCATTAGGAGATATTACATACCACAAACATGCATTAAGGCCTTCGTAATGGTTGAGGGATGAAATCAAGGATCTTAGGCCCTGAATGATGCTTCTCATGCTCAATGGACATAGAAGAGGCCTCCAACAACCACTCAAAATGTGTGGTGAATCTTTAAACTCTGACCAAGACTATGATTGTGATTAGGAGGGATTATGCACCATGAATTTGCCTCAGATCCTTCACAATGATAAGGGGATGAATGCAATTGAATTAGGCCCTAAATGAGTCCTCTCATGTTTGACAGATATGAAGAAGGCATCCAACCACCGTTCATAACATTTTGAGAGTATATGACATCTCTATATAGTAATATCACCATTGTTAGGAGGTATTGTGCAACACACACACATATCAAAGTCATGACAGTGGTTAGGGGATGAAATTAAGGGCCTTAGGCCTTGAATGAATCTTTTTGAGCTTGATGTCCATGAATGAGGCCTCAAACCACAAAAATTCACTAGTGTAGGAGATTTTTGGTCTCCCACTAATCATAACACCAAAGAAAATTGATCTATACAAAGTAGATGAATGAAAATCCCTATTTGTTAAACTTGCTAAAAAAATATCGACACCAATACCATCTTTAATATCACAACTGCTGAAGAAATTATATACGAGAATGTGTTGGAAGAGAGGAACACATAATTACCACATAAAATGAGAGTGGTTATCGAATTATAAAAGGTATTGAGTAAACTGGCAAGGGTTATCAACTCCAACAACAACACATGGGTCACTAAAGAGGAAACATAAGGTTTACAAAACCACGGGGGATTCACTCAACAAACTTGTTACATAGCACGATCATTCGCATGATATTAAACAATATCCTAATTTCACTAAATATTGGAAAATTCCTCATAAATTGTTATTGTTGAACCCCCCTCCCAATATGCCTTTCCGATTAAGAAAACCCCTAGTTTCACCAGATATTGTATGTATTCATTTTTATCAACCTACTTTTAATACGCCATTTATATCATATTATCAAGTTGTAACAAACAAGAGCCCTAACACATCTTAGTATAAGCAAACATGATGTTAAATAAAATAATAGTATAATGCTAATAATGATCCCACTAGGATTTCAGGGTTGACAGATCAATTTTTAGCATCGGATAGTGGAAAACCCAACAAAATAGTACTCATAAGGAAAAATGCGTAAAAGGAAACCCAATCAAGAGATCAACATAACAAAGACTATAAAAGGATGATAGCCCAATAGTTAGAGCAGTGCTTAGAAAAGATGAGAATTGTAGATGCTTCACACCACAACAAGGCAATCTACCAATTTTATATCATGTAAATATAATTATAGCCATAGAGAGCTCATGTTTTCTATAAGCTTAATAAATTAAACTCCATAAAAATGAAAAATTGAAACCCTTTCGTGGATGCACTCCCCTACATTCCTATCAAAACAAACATCATTGATGTTTGAACCCAAATGAACGTAGAAATATGATCATGTGCATAGTTTGGTTTTGGGTCATTCACAAGATGCAATATATGAATTTCCTCCACTTCCTCTACATTTATTATTTCAATCAAAGGAATTAACGACATTTAGTTACATTTTCTTGGGTTATATATAGTTTTTTTAATCTTTACAAGAGAGGGAAAAATCTCCATTTTTAGGTTTCAAGCATGCAATAGTTATAAAGATACACAGATGGTGAAACTTATATGATACCATTTCATGGTAACGAAAACACATATGGTATGCACATAAGGATTTAGATTTTCACACATGTTCATGCCAGTTCCAATACAATATTAAGACAGATTCCTTGCATATAAGAATTGAAATTACAATTTTGAATATGCCAAATATAACTCAATCTAACAACTATTCCTAACTGGAATGTGAAAATGTTAAAGAAGAATACAAAAAATTTAAAGAAATAATTAGTCAAGAAAGATTGATCTAACTTTTCTTGGTTCCAGTGAGCCAAGAAAGATTGATCTCATTATTGGGTGAATCCACGAATGTGGTTCACCATTTTTGGCGGATCGCAAGACAAAAATTCGTTTTTTGGAACCTCGATCGAGATAATTTCAAGCCCTTGATCGAGGGTTTAAAACTACCTCGATCGAGGGCTTTAACATACCTCAATCGAGGATGTTTTAAACCCTCGATCGAGGGTCTAACCAAACCCTTGATCAAGCAAAACCTTGATCGAGGGTTTGTTCGAACTGTCAGAAAAAAATAAAAGTGTCCGTGCGGTTATGCGTTGACAGACCCTCGATCGAGGGAATGCGACAGAGAAAAAAAAAACAAAACAGAGCCCGGCCGGCCCTGTTTTCGTGCTGGACAGAGACAGAGACAGAGAACAGTGAGTCGGGACCTCGACCGAGCACACGCCCGACCCACAGTGACGCCACCTCCCCACAACAACGCCATGTCATCTCTTCCACTAGGTGGGTGGAAATCCTACCATTCGTTTTGTTATTAAAAAAAATATATATATATTTCTTATTTTATGTATAAATTTGTGTATTTTTATCAAATCTAGGTTTATTTTAGTTTTTTAGATATGGTTAGGATGTAGGCAATTAAACTAAACCGCCATTGAAACCGAAAACCGCCATTGAAACCAAACTTATTGAAAAAAAAACCATTTGATTTAACTAAAACAAAAACCTATTTCAAACCAAAACAAAAACCCATTTCAAACCAAAACAAAAACCAAATTTAAAATAGATTTAGGGTTTTAGATATTTGTCACTTATTTGTTTAAATTATTTAATTTTGTTTTGTTTTTATATCGACTGGTAGCATTTCACACCGTAAATGCTACCGGGTTTATTTTAAAATGTGATTTTACAAGCCGAAATGCTGCCCATTTTTTTTCAATCCTGAGAACGCCAAGAGGATTGAAAAAAAAAACCATTTGAACCTAAAACAGAAAACCATTTCAAAACAAAAACCAAAACTATTTTAAATTTGAAATACTTTTAGGATTTTAAATTTATTTTGCATTTATTTGTTTAAAAATTATTTGGTATGTGAATTTGCAAGTAGAAATGCTGCCAATTTTTTTTCAATCCTCCGAGAATGCCAAGAAGATTAAAAAAAAAAATAATATATTAATATTAATATTATAATATAAAAAATTTAAAAATAAATATTAATAATATATATAATCATATATTGTTTATTAATTTTTACTTAATTTATTTAAAAATAATAATATTTAATAAATTAATAATATAATATAAAAAATTAAAAAATGAATATTAATAATATATAATAATATATTATTAATCATAACCATAACCATAACCAACTTCCCAAATTGTCCTAAATAGGATCTCCTCTCAGGCCATGAAAAGTATGTCCACAATGTGAGCATCAATGAAAATAAATTGGCCTGGAACCACAATGGATAGCATGGAAAAATTCCCAACATCAGGTGGCCTAACGTCATTAGATGATCAGGTAGCCTAACATAACATTATTAATATTAAAATAGGAAATTTTTTATAAATATGATAATATTAATATTGTTTACATTATTAAAAAAACGATCAATAATTATTTATAAAAATAAAAATAAAATAAAGAAATATTGTGGAGAGAAATTCTCTTGTAGACAAGAAAATATCATAAAAAAAATTAACATATAGTAAATTAAATTATTATTATTAAAATAAAATAAGAAATAATTTAAATTTATAATAAACTATAATGGTTTATAAATTTCAAATAATTACTTTAATTAAAGTTCATTATATTTAATAATGATTGCTTACGAATAGACTATGGTAAAATATTGTTAAGAGTTATTATAATTAATCACAATTAATTATAATTAAATATGGTCTGTGTGTTGATTATATGATTTTTATGATTAACTACGATATTATGACTTTTATTTGACATAAATATTCCATCCATGTCTAGGTTGGATATTTTGTGTCATAATTAAATATTTCTATGTGTTGATTATATGATTTTTATGATTAACTATTATATTATGACTTTTATTTGACGTAAATATTCCATCCATGTCTAGGTTTGATATTTTGTGTTAATCATATATAATATTGAGATCTTTTACCTATTATATATAGATGAAATTAATGAAAAAAATTAATCATAAAAACGATAACATTTCTTTAAATCTAATTAGTAAAAAAACTATTATATATAGATGAAATTAATGAAAAAAATTTATCATAAAAACAATAACATTTCTTTAAATGAAATTAGTAAAATAAAAACTAAACATAAGATAATAACATTTTTTTTTAATTATTTACATAATTATATACATGATATCTTATGTTAAAATTTAAAAATTATGCTGAAATTTAAAAATTAGATACATATCACTACGAGTTCATTACGGTTATATTCTAATTTTCATGGTTAATTTTTTTTTAACATGTGAAATCTGTCCTCATATCACTTAAAGCTTCAACAAAAACTTTAAGCATGGTATCTCTACACTATCTATGCACTTAGCAAAGATAGCATGGACTAAGCACTTGTGGCTTTTTATTTTAAGATGTAATAAATACCAAAAAATTCACTCAATGTTAAGAATTTCTTTTATGTGATTTATTCTTATTTTTAAATTTTTTAATAATATCATTGTAAAAAATTGCATTAAGAGTGCACCTTATCCTAATTTATCTAGATTTTAATAATAATAATAATAATATAATAATTAAAAATTATATTTATAATAATTTTTAATTTTCATTATAAATAAAAATGATATTAATCTAGTTTTGTTTTTTTTAATAAAATATCATATTATTATATCAAAAAGAGTTCATGGCTTCATTACATTGGGCTTTGTTAGTGTTTAGACAACACAACAATCAGATTTTCAATAACTTCCCTTCCCCCACCATACATCAACTTGAGAAAAATGATGAATTTACTACAGACACATAAAAACTGCCATTTGTTCTTCATACAACGATTCCTTAAACCGAAACCTATACTACTATTAGCCAAGGAACAACCAAGACACAGATAAACCCGACCCAAATTACAAAAAGATTGAGGAACCATAGGAGCTATTCAGATGACCTTTGATGAACTCGCACCGATGGAAGGACAACTCCTTAATATTTCCTTCTCCCGCACATGCCCTATATCCAGAGGTGTCGTCCGCCACAACCTGGCCTCCCTTGCCCGTGATCTTCACCAAACCAGTCGCACCCGCAGAGGTAATACCACATCACCAGATCCCAGAGCAGGGGGTTGATAGAAATGTATGATCCCCATCTTGCTAGCCATTATGTCGATTTTCTTGTACATTAGTTGACAATCTCTATTATGTTCTTTCCAAGCCCGCGGTAGCTCCTTGTCACCAATTTCCTTGTTCGCAACTTCACTCGTTCCATGAGGACATGGGAGAGAAGCCCCTTTGTAGCCCAGTAGGTCGCCATGAGCCTTTCGTAGGATGCCATCCCGCAAACAGTTGTCCTCGGGTCTTGCACCCATTCTGTCACCTCCTCTCTAACTTACTCAATCTTGAGGGATTTAACTTGTTCCCATAAATTCTTCTCGACCTTCTCGATATCCCCGCAGATAGTTTGGGGGATTCTTTCTCGGAAGAAACAAGCCACTTGACAGACCCACCTTTGCTCCCGAGTCACCCTCGGGGGATTTTCTTCCTTAACCTTCCTTCCTCTCTTTGTAGCCTTATTCCCCCTAGGAGCCATGACGACCTTCCAAGAGGTTTCCTGATATTCCTTACATAGGAATTCCAAAACTAAGCACTGTAAAAGCTTTAAGACGTCGAATAAGCTAGGAAATTTGCATGCCGATCCCGTCTTTCCTTCCTCATGTATAGCCTTGTCACCACTCTGATCCTTAATTTCTTTCATTATAGTTATGTCCTGTCCATCAAGTCGCAGATTATCCCTGGCTTCAATGCACTACTTCTATTAGATTGCGTCCTCTGGATGAGGACGCGGTTGTATTCCTTCCTCCTCATTATTCTCGCGGCAGGGTAAATGCTCATTCAATTAAGCATTGATTTCCTTAGTACTTGTATCATCAACATGAGTGGGGCTATTTTATTCCAGGAACCTTCCTTTCACTCGATGGTTGAGGATCAATAGGAGCAAACTCTATTCCAGTGGTGGCCTTGAATTTGAATTGGAATTGGAATTGAATTTGGAATTGCATTTGAAATTTGAAATTGAAATTAAAATTTGAAATGTGAAATTTGAAATAAATTTGAAATTTGAATTGAATTTGAATTTGAATTTGAAATGTGAAATTTGGAATAGAATTTGAATTTGAAATTGAATGTGAAATTTGGAATAGAATTTGAAATTTGAATTGAATTTGAATTTGAAATTGAATGTGAAATTTGGAATAGGATTTGAAATTGAAATGAGAAAATTTGAAATTGAAATGTGAAATTTGGAATAGAATTTGAAAGAAAATTAGAATTAGAAATTAAAATGTGATGCAGATAGTCCTGAAGAGAGAGATTTGGTGCTTTGTGCTCCGCGAAGCACGAGAGGATCTGACGTCGTCCGACAGGGCAGCCATCGACAACGCTCCCGTTCACCGAGGAGTGATGCCAGGCCGGAGTCGGCTTCCACTGGTGGCGGCAGCAGGAGAGATAGTGTGTCGGTTCATCCCGACGACATACATGCGGATCCCCAGGAGGAGGATGTGCAACAAGACACAAGTGCATCAGGTGCGTATTTTTTGTTAGCAAATTTTTAGTATATAATGCATTGAATTTCAGCTGCAAGTTATAATATATATTTTTAGTAACATTTGTGTTTTGGTTTGGATCGCAGGTGCCCCATCAGGGGGATCGTACGATGATGAGGTTGCACAAATCACTCTCGCTGACATCATTTCCCAGCAAGAGTGGGTGAGCTCATGTGTGAGCACTTTGAGGGAGGATTCTCCCACACGGCGATCTTTGTCGATGATGTTATCAGCGATTGATGAGATGTTGACCCTCTACAGGAGGGTAGGACCTCTCAGTGACATTTGGCGACATTCATGCTAGAGGAGGAGAGATGGTGTCATTGGGATCCACAAATGGGAGGATGTCAAAGTCGCCATAAGAGGGCATGACATCAAGGGTGCTTTATTCGACATCCCTCATGACCGCGCCCCCGGTCAACCGCTTAGACTCAGGGATTTTAAGTTGGAGGTCTCTACACCACATATATATGATAGATTCGTGGGAGTGTGGGGCATGTTCCCCCACCATGACCAGGTCCCATTGTACTTTGCAAAACATGTTTATGCATATTTTGTTTGGACATGCACCCGGATTACACTAGCACAGGGTCCCAGTTCTATGGGGCTGGTAGGGGACGCTCCTACCAACGTCATGGAGCTCGGAGAGACCCTGCCTTCGTGCCACCCGCTCCGAGGTTGATACCGCTTCCAGACAGGGCGGTTATCAGGTCGGGGGATGTGACACAATCATCCCAGCTTGCTGCAGAGGCTAGAGCTGACCTTGCCGACTCGTTGTTCACTGCCTTGGGCAGTGTTACTGTTGTTGTGCATGGAGAGGCATCTAGACCACCCCCTCCACCTGCAGAGCCAGAGATAGAGCATGTCTTTAGTGACATGCTCAGGAGTTTCGATCGCGAGACCCTACTGCGGTATGCTGAGTCAGCGCGAGATGCATACTTTCAGTTATATCGTAGATGCGTCGCTACACGACAGGTATACTTTTGTACAATTATGTATATATGTTCTTCATGTTACATCATATCAATGTCGCAAATTGAATGGTCAATAATACTTAAGGGAGTTGTATTCTATTGATCCATGTAGGGGACCCTATTCATGGATCAACTCTTTGCTAGCGAGCCATCTATTGGTCCGCCAGTCGGGGTAAGTTATAATTTATGTTCCAATTTAATTTGTGTTTGAATATTATTTCTCAGTTTAAATAATTTGTGTTTTATTTCTTAATTTTCGAGATTTATGTTGTAGATCTTAACTTCAAATGAATTTCAAATTGTATAGGGCAACGAAAAGGCGGTAGATCCTGATTATGTACATGAGGACCGCGAAGGTCTGACGAGTCGGGTCCAGAGACACATGTGAGTTTTAATTTATGTTCCAATTCATGTTATTTAGTCACATTTAGTAATTGATTTTTGTACTTTATGTTTCATTTTTTTACGTATAGCTTTTAAATTATGTTAAATTTAGTTTTAATTTTTAATAAATCTAACTTATTACATGTAATGGCATATTACATAGGCATTGCAACAGGCGGGTGTCAGTGCTACATTGGATTTCACACGTAATTGGGATGTACCTCGAGTACATTATCCTGATGAAGGGCCATCTACCCGTATTCCTACCCAGATCCCGGATATCACCATTGACACGACGGATATGGCACAATTCCTTAAGGGTTTAGAGTCTCAGAGACAGCAGTAGGCTGCTGCACAGGAGGGAAGTCAAATGGACGATCATAGGCCTCGTGGGAGTAGTGGCCGATGAGTTGATGATCTATACATTTCCATGTTTTGGATATTTTCATATTTGATATATTTTCATGTTTTGGATGATCTATATATACGTTATCATGTTTTGGATATGGATTCATATCATTTATACATGGACTTTTGGATATTTTGTATATTTTATCATATTGATGTTTTCATGTGTATTTTGTATATGATTTGAAATCGATTGTTTTTTATATTAGATATGGACATAATTATTACAGTTACAAATTTATGTTTTGTCGTTTCAAATGCAAATTTAATGTGTAGTTACAATTTAGTTCAATTTAAAATGCAAATTTCGACTACATTAGAGTTCACATCTTCCAAAATTTAGAATTGAATACATACATTACGTTTTGAAATTGAAATTACAATTCCAATTCAATTACAATGTAAAATTTCCAATTTAATGTGTAATTTCAATTCAAATTCAATTGCAATTTAAAAGCTCGTTTTCAACTACATTACAATTGCAGAAATGAAATCAACATATAAAATTAGAATACATTTGAAATTAATAATTGAAATTTTGATTACATTATGTTGCCTACACATTACAATTCAATTACAATTTACACATTCCAATTCAATTACAATTTAAAATTAAAATCTCAAATTTAATGTGTAATTTCAATTGAGAATACAATGTGTTGTTCCAATTTACAAGTTCAATTTCAATTACATTACAATTACATTACAATTGCATTACAATTGCATTTGAAATAAAAATTTTAAATGATGATACATTGTACAATCTAAAATTTAAATTTTACAGTTTTACCTTGTATATAGATGTATTTTAAATTCTCAATTTTGTATTTGAAATCAAAATTTAAAATTAGAATATATTTCAAATTGAAAATTGAAATTGACATTTTGCATTATGTTGTCTACACATTACAATTCACTTACGGTTTCCAGATTCCAATTCAATTACAATTTAAAATTAAAATCTCAAATTTAATGTGTAATTTCAATTGAGAATACAATGTGTTGTTCCAATGTACAAGTTCAATTTCAATTACATTACAATTGCATTTGAAATAAAATTTTATATTATGATACATTGTACAATCTAAAATTTAAATTTTACAATTTTACATTGTATATAGATGTATTTTAAATTCTCAATTTTGTATTTGAAATCAAAAATTAAAATTAGAATACATTTGAAATTGAAAATTGAAATTGACATTTTGCATTATGTTGTCTACACATTACAATTCAGTTACAGTTTCCACATTCCAATTCAATTACATGGAAAATTTAATGTGTAATTTCAATTGAAAATTCAATGTGTTGTATATAAGAATGTTTTTGTCCATTGAGAGTGTGAAATATCCCCTGAGACAAAATTTTATAATTACAAGTTATATAGTATGTAGGTAATCTTTGTGTCATTTTCTTTTAAGTGTGTGCTCTAATCTAAAGTCATAAATGTATGGTTTGTTTTCTTGGCAATGGGCATAACCACCTAGTTAATATAAGAAATGGAAATATGTTGATAACAGATGCTTGTACAACTATGGTAGAAACTATGCTTGTACAACTATTTCATATGATTGAGGTTTTGATGACAAATGGAGATAATGACTCCATTTGATCCAACTAGGTAAGTTGCATATATGAAGGCATGTACAAGTTATTACCTTTCCATGTACTATGCTTCTATGTTGAATGTTCACATCAACATGTACAAAATAACTTTTAAATTGAATGCGAGTATGTAAAGTTAATGAATGCTTACATCAACAAACAAAATAAAGTTTTGTGAGACTATGGTTCCCAACTACTTATGACAAAACCTTACAAATCATTTTCATGATATGGACGAACATTCGTTAATTTTACTTAGTTAAAACAATTATTTAGTGACCTAAAACCTAAAATACATAAGTTTATTGATTTTGGTTTAACCTGGAAATTATAATGTATAAAATTTTGCAAGTTTGGAATCAAAATTTAAATTTCGCCATTCCACATTGTATAGATGTATTTTAAATTCTCAATTACATTACAATTGTATTTGAAATCAAAATCTAAAATTAGAATTTGTACATGTTCAAGTGTATTCACATTGGAGCACCATGACCCAAATTTCACAAAAGCCTCCCATCTGATATTGTATTCTTGACATTAAGCATAGATACAAAAATACATTTATAAAACAACCTCCACAAAAATCTCCAAAAAAATATTACATAAGACAACATGAAAACTTCTGACATGTATGTAAGTGGCATACATGTAACTTATTCATCTGGTCAATGGGTTATAGGAATGCAAGTCTCCATAATACGATCATGGTCAGCTTCTGTCATCTTCCATCTCTTTGGATCACCTCTCTTCACCTTGATTTCTGTTAGAGGTATCCGAGATGCAACCACCAAATGACTGTATTGACATGATATATATCCAGGCATAAAATATCTATAAATAATGTGAGCACCCTGTTTTTTCACTTTTTCAAAAAAGTGTCCCATTACAACCATGTCTCCAACCTTGTATGTGAAGTCCCCATCTTGGTAGGGTCGCAACAATCTACTCTTTATTTGCGTGCACCGCATCAAATAGTATGCAACATTTTCTTGGTTGTGGACAGGTGCAATGACAACGAATACATCACCTGCAAGATACATTACAAATATTATTCAAATGTCCTACGTGCAAATTTGTACAACATTTGTATATATGTAAGATATAATGAACTAATTAACTTAATGAAGACTCTTATACCTTCCCTAACCATATCGGAAACTCGATCATGATCTAATGAGACCATTGCCTCTTCAATGTGCATCTCTTGCCATGTTGGAATTGGATGTGGGCCCTTTGGATTAAGAGATACATATTTCCATGGTTTGACATATAAATCATTTTCACAGTGATCAAGCCCGCATCCATTTGTATCAATGCAAAAATCGCAAAAGCAAGCATACTTCATCGTTTCAATGGACAATATGTCCCCCATATCTTTACTTCGAACATAATGCAATTCCCTCGTACCAGGGATGGTGTCACAATACCATGGAATGGATCTATTAACATCTCGAAGGGAAACATCCCAGAAGAACCTGCATGGAATTCAATTTGTCATATGTAAATTCCTATCGCGTACATGTGTTCTTTTGGAAATGTTGATATTGAATGTTATTAGCTTATTAATTGAGTTTGGAGTTTATTACCTACACACCGGCCTTGCTTGTTCGTGACCCTGATGTCCCAAATGACGTGTGCACCAATCAACTACTTCAGTGGAGCATTTGAGTCGGGTTTCACCATGACTCATCTGGTACCTCCGAAGTGCTCGTTTCACACATGCACCTGCGCCATCATGTTCACCCTTCCCATGCTCTGTCTCAAAAAAGCTCCAGGGGTGTCGGATTCCTGTTTGTTTGTGTAGGCGACTCAACCGATAAAATGAGCGTGCCGATTTGAATTGCCCTGCACACCCATCTGACCAAATACAGTGTTCAGTAAATGATATGCCTCTCTGCCTGAATGAATCATAAATCAACCCAAAGCAGTGCTGAACGAACAATGTGTCATGCTCACGATCATCACTAACATAAAAATGGTACTCCTTGATCACTTCACGTGACTGAGGAGTGCTATCCCTACCATCAATGTTTTCCTGAGCATGTCTGTACAACACATGTACGAAGATAGACACTTGGTCGAAGTGATAGTACTCACTCTGTATCTCTCTCTGAGGAGCAAAGGTGTAGTTCTCCGCAAAGTCTACCACTGATAAGATTGTGCCCGACTCAAATACCTCACGAGAATGTTTGAATTCTGAAGCTTGCCACCTGGACCTATGGGAGTGCTTTATGTATTTATAAACCTGACTTTGAAACTTCTCCATGAAATCTGAAACAGGAATCTCATCATCGAGCAAGTCGATCCTCTTTGTTAGGAACCCATGTCTTTACTTTGTTAGTATATTGTTGTTGGACGCATATGCTTTGTAAGTCGTCCCGTAGTATTTGTTGATCAATAGTTTGTGTTATTGTTGTTGGCGCATATGCTTTGTAAATCGCCTGTAGTATTGTTGATCCATAGTTTGTAGTGGCCCATGGTTTTGACCCATAGTATTGGTGCCTAGACTTAGTATATAAGTGTGTGTTGAGACCTATGAAGGCACCATGAAGTTATTTGTATTGAGCTTTCTCAAAGGAGGTCGCCCCCTTGAAGTGGCCTGTGATCAATATAAAAGTGATTCTTAGTTCTGTCATTTCTGCTATTTCGCATATTCTTATTAATTAATTGTTGCAGGTGCTTCACATCTGGTATCAGAGCACTTTCTTGGGCTCGCTGGGTGAAATTTCTGTCAATTTTTTTTTCGCTTCTGTTGCAGGTTCAGATTTGGGAATAATCCCTATCCGCTTAACTGTGGGAAGTACTTGGACATAAGCCCTAAAACTCATTGTGAGGAGTATCACAGGAACCCCGAAGTAGCTGGCCCATTGAGAGGACCTGTCAGCGAAAAGGGCAACGACCCCTACCTGATTGACTAGTTCCCACCCGTGAGGTAAACCAAGAGTTGTCGTTTGTGGCAAAGCGGTTATCATTTTTACTTGAGCCGTGGAGTGAAGGGTACTGCCCCAATACGCAAGCCGTCAGACAGCATTGGTGGCCGAGTGAAACCCCTGAACTGTTAGGAAGCCGCACATACCTGGGGTCCATATCTTTTTTTAGCTGAACTGTTGTCGTTTCAGATCCAACCGTTCAGATCGATTCTGAAAGTCATTCCAGATCCAACCGTTCAGATCCATTTTGAAAGTCATTCCAGATACAACCGTTTTCAATCCATTCGGCACCGTTTCAGATCCCTCTATTTTCGCTCACTTCTGGGCCGTTGTAGATTTATCTGTTTCAGATCCCTTCTGAGCCATAGCTACTCCAGTCTGGAAAAAAAAAAAAAGACTCAAACTCTTGGTTATGGTTGTCACCCGTGCAGGAGCAAAAACCATGGAAGAAGCACTTGCAACCATCCAAGCCAACCTCCAGGATCTGGATGAAAAATTTCTCGGCCTCCATCTTGAACATTCAACTATGAACAACAAACGATAGTCCAAGTCTTCATCAGACAATGGGTTCTCTTCTTCCAACAATTTCCTTGGTTTGAAGCTTGATTTTCCTCGCTTCAATGGTACTGATCCAACTGGATGGATTTATCATGCATAACAGTATTTCAGTCTGCATAATACTTTTGATGTCAACAAAGTTCCGCTTGCATCCTTTCATTTGGAACAGAAAGCTCTTCAATGGTACCGTTGGTACATCAAGGCTCATGAAGAGCCAAAATGGACAGACTTTTGCCAGCTCCTTTTGCAACGATTTGGTCCTAGTGCTTTTGATGACTTCATAGGAGCCCTCACTAAACTTCGCCAAATTGGCACTGTGAGAGAGTATCAAACCGAATTTGAGAAACTAGCCAACCACACTGAAGGATTGTCCGATGACTTTTACTGGAGTTGTTTTATCAGTGGTTTAAAGGATGCCATCCGCTCTGAGGTCAAAATGTTCTGTCCCAACACAATGATGGAAGCCCTAGGGTTGGCTAAGTTGGCAGAAGACAAGACTGCATCCCAACAACGCTCCAAGCCCACTTTTGTTCCCTTCTGAAATATGGGTTCTCAACGACCACCTATACCGCAGGCTCCTCGACCAACTCCTATCAAGCGTTTGTCTAAAACAGAGATGCAAGCACGCAGAGAAAAGGGGCTTTGCTATAATTGTGATGAGAAATTCACTCAGGGACATAGATGTGTTCAAAAAAAGCTCTATCTCTTGGATGTGGATTCTCTGCCTGCCTCTGAAATTGGTGACGAAGATCCAGAAACAATGGATGCTCAGGTCGACATTCAGGAACCGCCTATTGACCCTCCGTCTCAGGATGACCAGCCAGAGATATCTTTCCATGCTTTCGCTGGAATCACCACCCCCCAAACAATGCAGGTCAGGGGCTACTTCAGGAAGCTTCCTCTTACAATACTCATTGATTCTGGTAGCACTCATAATTTCATTGACCCTCGGATCGCCAAACAAGCTGATTGTTTTATCCATCCTTGCTCCAACTTTGAAGTCATGGTTGCCAATGGGGGCACCTTACCTTGCAAAGGGAAGTGTCGAAATGTGCGTATCTTTATGGGAGATTATACCTTGTGCTCTGACATGTTTTCCTTGACCTTAGGAGGATGTGATGTGGTTTTGGGTGCTCAATGGCTACACACACTTGGCCCTATCTTATGGGATTTTGCTGAACTTTGGATGCAGTTTTCCCTCAATGGACAAAAACACACATTGACAGGATTACAACTAGGGTCTCTTAGCATCATCAGTTCACATCGCCTAGAAAAACTCCTCAAGAAGAATTCACATGGTGTCATTGCTCAGATCCATTCCATTCAGATGCAACCATTAGCGGTCTCCACTACTCCTTTGGATCTACAACAAATTATGGATCGATATATAGGTGTCTTTGCTGAACCAGTGGGATTTCCACCTTTAAGGCCAGAAGACCATCGTATTCAGCTCCTTCCTGGCAGTGTTCCTCCCAACATCAGGCCCTATCGCTACCCATTTCACCAAAAAACGGAGATTGAAATGCTCGTTTGGGACTTATTGAAGCAAGGTATTATTCGCCCAAGCACTAGTTCCTTTTCTTCTCCAGTTCTTCTTGTCCACAGAAAAGATGGGTCATGGCGCCTCTGCATTGACTTCCGAGCACTTAATCACCTCACCATCAAGGATAAGTTTCCAATTCCTGTTGTTGATGAGATTCATGGGGCTCAATTTTTCTCCAAGTTAGATCTTCGTTCCGGGTATCATTAAATTCGGGTTCATGAGGATGATATCCCTAAAATAGCTTTCCACACACATGATGGCCATTATGAGTTTTTAGTCATGCCCTTTCCCCTCACTAATGCTCGTTCCACATCCCAGGCCTTAATGAATAAAATATTTCGACCCTACTTGCGGAAATTCATTCTGGTATTCTTTGATGATATCCTCATCTATAGTAAAACATGGGATGAACATCTCCAGCATCTGGATCTTGTCATGCAACTTTTCTCTGACCATCATCTCCACGTCAAGCAGTCTAAATGTGTTTTTGGACAGAAGGAAGTTGAGTATCTCGGGCACATTATCTCAGCACAAGGGGTTCGCGTGGATCCTGCCAAAATCGATGCCATGAACAATTGGCCGCATCCTCAGACACTCAAGAGCCTTCATGGTTTTTTGGGGTTGACTAGCTACTACTGCAAGTTTGTCAAGGATTATGGGAAGATTGTAGCTCCATTAATTGCTCTATTGAAAAATGATGCTTTTACATGGACACATGCTGCTCAGTGTGCATTTGACAAACTAAAACAAGCTATGTGTACTACACCTGTTCTAGCTATGCTTGATTTTTACAAGCCCTTCACTATTGAGAGTGATGCTTGTGACAATGGACTTGGTGCTATTCTCCTTCAAGATAAACACCCCATTGTGTTCACCAGCAAAGCCCTTTCAGGTAAGAATTTAGCTGCCTCTACATATGAGAAGGAAATAATGGCTATTTTGCATGCAGTACAGAAGTGGCGACCATATGTATTAGGGAATCATTTCTGCATCAAGACTGATGACCAGAGTCTGAAATATTTCTTGAAACAGCATGTCTCCTCCCCAGCACAACAAAAATGGGTTAGCAAACTCATGGGTTATGACTATGAGATCACTTACAAGAAGGGTAAAGACAATATTGCGGCAGATGCTCTTTCTCGCACATTTGATGCCCAAGGTTCTCTTTCAGCTATTTCTATGCCTGTTTCAAATTGGTTGCAATCTGTTCAACAGGGTTATGTCAATGACTCTTCCTTATCTCAAATCATCCAAATGACTCTTCCTTATCTCAAATCATCCAACGCTTGACCAAAAACCCTTCTGATGTACCACATTACTCTTGGGATGGTGCTTTTCATAGATACAAGGGTCGTCTGGTGCTTCCCCAAAGCACAGATCTTCAACAGGCTGTCTTCTATGAACTCCATGCTTCTCCATTGGTAGGGCACTCTAGGTTCCTCAAAACGTATGAACGGGCACGACGTAGCTTCTTTTGGCAAGGCATGAAAATGAAAATTCAACAGATGGTGGCTGAATGTGATACCTGCCAGCGCAATAAGGGTGAAACAACACTCCTTCCAGGATTGCTCAAACCCTTTTCCATACCTACACGGATTTGGACAGATATTTCTATGGATTTCAGTGAAGGGCTCCCTAAATCTGGCGGGAAGACAGTGATTCTTGTTGTGGTTGATCGCCTCTCCAAATATAGTCATTTTTGTGCTCTCATCCATCCCTATACAACCTCGTTAGCCGCTCAAATTTTCCTGGACCAGATCTTTCGTCTTCATGGCATCCCTTCTTCCATTGTCTCGGATCATGATGCGACTTTCACTAGTCATTTTTGGAGAGAACTATTTCGCCACACTGGCACCAAACTGAAGATGAGTTCAGGGTATCACCCACAAACAAATGGTCAGACTGAAATTATCAATAAATGCTTGGAAACTTATCTTCGTTGCTTCACCTTTGAACAACAACATCAGTGGGCAAAGTGGCTCCCTCTCGCTGAATGGTGGTACAATACCTCTTACCACACTGCCTCTAAAATGACCCCATATGAAGCAGTCTATGGTCAGGCACCTCCAGTTCTTCTTCCATACACCCTCAACAGTTCACCAGTTCAGGAAGTTGACACGGTCCTTCGAAATCGCGATCAGATTCTTCGCATTTTGCGGGGCAATCTTCACATGGCAAGAAATCGCATGAAGCAACAAGCTGATCAGCACCGTTCTGAGCGCACTTTTCAAGTAGGTGATATGGTTTTTCTTCGTCTCCATCCGTACAAGCAATCCTCCCTGAAACTCAAAGGGCGTCATAAGATCGCTCCAAATTTCTATGGGCCATATCGGATTCTTCAGAAGATTGGGTCCGTTGCTTATAAATTGGAACTTCCTCCTCCTTCCCCCATTCATCCAGTATTTCATGTCTCTTGTCTGAAGAAAGTTCTTGGCACCAACATCAGTGAACAAACGATTTTACCTGAACTGGATAATGAAGGATCCATCCCTTTGGAGCCGAAGGCCATCATCAATCGGCGCACTCGTCAGCTTCTCTCTCGCTCTATCACAGAGGTCTTAATTCAGTGGCACGGCATGCAACCAGAGGATGCTACATGGGAACCACTCCTTCAGATTCAACAACAATTTCCACATCTAAAGCTTTGAGGACAAAGATTTTTTTAAGGGGGGAGGGGATGCTAAGAACCCATGTCTTTACTTTGTTAGTATATTGTTGTTGGACGCATATGCTTTGTAAGTCGTCCCGTAGTATTTGTTGATCAATAGTTTGTGTTATTGTTGTTGGCGCATATGATTTGTAAGTCGCCCGTAGTATTGTTGATCCATAGTTTGTAGTGGCCCATGGTTTTGACCCATAGTATTGGCCCCTAGACTTAGTATATAAGTGTGTGTTGAGACCTATGAAGGCACCGTGAAGTTATTTGTATTGAGCTTGCCCCCTCGAAGTGGCCTGTGATCAATATAAAAGTGATTCTTAGTTCTGTCATTTTTGCTATTTCGCATATTCTTATTAATTAATTGTTGCAGGTGCTTCACACTCTTGGATGGCACAGATGAAGAAGGTGCTGGATTCATGGTGACATACTTGTACCTCTTCCACCTAACGATGATATCTGACAATCCATGGTGTGTTGGATCGATAGGAAAGTTCCTATGGAACAATGTCAAATCACTGCATTCATGGCATTTTCTCCCACCTACACACCTCTTATTGAAAAACACGTGTTCAGGATCCTGTTGCATAGTATCATACAAATAAAATCTGGCACTGTGTGAGGAGCTAGTACACCGTTCCAGTGTCTTTTGCAAAAATACAGAAATGTGTCATAGTATAGTTGAAATTCAATGTGGTACTGACAGCAACAAGTGTCGCGAATCGTATTCGGCCTAATATACCACGGTTTCAATTTGTTGAACATGCTAAATGATATTTGAACACCAGGATTGGTTTCTTGGAATTCCTCGTAAAGTGCAAATCCCGTCATCTCCATCACATACTTACAGTGCTCTTGATAAATGCCTTTGGATAAACGTTGTCGCAGGACATGCTTTCGATCTGGAATAGCACGAGAATGACTATCCCAAAAATATATCACCTTCTCTCTAATGCATGCTGCCATCCTATCTCGATAGGGTTCCCTACAAATAAGAGCCCAACAAGCAGCTTCATCACTTTCATCTATCCGGACCTTGAATTTAGTATATTTGAGCAATGTTCTTTTTGAAACATTGAGCAATGATGCCATTGTTGATACCATTCGATTTCTTGAGGTGCTTTGTGCCACAACAGCCGTTGTAATTGCCTTACGAGCAACTCGGGTATCATTGTTTCTTGATTTCCAAATGAAGATAACGCAATTCTTACATTTTCTATTGCATTCTGGTATGTCTTTTTTGTTTTAATATCTTGAAAACTCAACAACTTTGTGGCACGTTTCTATTTTTTGTGTTTTATCAACCCATGTAGGATTTGAGCTTGTGCCATCGTTGAATGTTGTTCAAAATATGACTTGATTATGTTATTGACATGCTCTCTAACTCTCTGACCAGGGATCGAGTTACCAATCTCTTCTTGTGCAGAAACAACTTCACAATCCTCTAGAAAATTTCCACCCCTTCCAACCCCACTGCAACTCCCAATTATATTTTCAATGTGAGAGGGAAAGGTGTCATGTGATGGTTCATCAGGATCATGAGGGGGCATAGGGTCATGTGATTCTTGATCACCATGATGTGATGTCTGACCATAATCTCTCCCTGCGTAACATGTAAATTAAAACAAATTGAAAATTGGTTACTTCATAGTTGTGCATTGAACTTTAAAATAGCCAGTAACTTGAAATTTGATGTGGAAATTGAAAAATTGAAAAATTGAAAAATTTAAAATTGCATGTGAATTGAATTTTCCAACTAATACATTTAGCTTGAGAATTGTTCTAAGTAAAAATCGAAATTGCTAGTAACTTGAAATTTGAAATTGCTCAAGTAACTTGAAATTGTTAGTAACTTGAAATTTGAAATTGCTCAAGTGATACGAACCATTACACCAAAACCCCGAGGTGTTAGTGAAGGCCGCCCACTAGGATCTTAACCTCTGCATCGTACGAGCCCCGGATGAACATTGCAATGCCGACGTTGGATCTGAAATGGCGTGGAAGTGATCGACAACAGTTCAGCTGAAAATAGATATGGACCCCAGGTATGTTAGGCTTCCTAACAGTTTAGGTGTTTCATTCGGCCACCAATGTTGTCTAACGGCTTGCGTATTGGGGCAGTACCCCTTACTCCACGGCTCAGGTAAAATTGATAACCGCTTGGCCACAAACGACAACTCTTGGTTTACCTCATGGGTGGAAACTAGTCAATCAGGTAGGGGTCGTTGCCCTTTTCGCTGGCAGGTCCTCTCAATGGGCCAGCAACTTTGGGGTTCCTGTGGTACTCCTCACAATGAGTTTTAGGGCTTATGCCAAAGTGCTTCCCACAGTTAAGCAGACATGGATTATTCCCAGATCCGAACTTGCAACAGATGCAAAATTTGTAGTAACCTGTACATTTAACTTTAAAATTGCTAGTAACTTGAAAATCAATTATATATATTTAAGTCAAGATAATTATTAATAACTTGATAAAAATTATTGTGGGCATAAAAATTAATATCATTTACAATCATCATATTATATAATTGTGGGCAACTTTTCTTTATGCAATTTATGTCCATTTTACTTTTATATTACAAAAAAAATGTTATTTTAACTTCATCGTATAAATTATAAATAAATAAATATTTAAAATACAACTTGCAAATCACCATGCAAAGAATAAATGATTACAACACTTCTACCCTAACATTTCAAGGACAACATCATGCATCCCATGTTGTATATAAGTGAAATAAAAATTTGAGATTGATTTTCTACCCATCATAACATACCTATTATGCTCTAAATGTGGTGAAAAAAACATTGATTTAGAGATGAATACGATATTTAATTAAAAACATTGTAGTGATATGATAGAGGGGAAATTCATAATTTTTAATGCAAAATAACATTTTCATTAGTTGATGATTTTGCAATTTCAACAATAGACATTTAAATGGAAATTGTAATTTTATCATAAATTGCAATTTAAGGATTTTTTTATCAATACTGCTTCACATATCAATGCAATGTTACAAACATTGCAAATTTAATTATTTCCAATTTGTCCTAACAAAATATATGGTTCTAATCATTAATCTTATCATGGTAATATGCCATATTATGCAAATAAAAATATATGTGATAGATGAATATTTTTTTAAAGTAAACATTATAATTAAATAGCTCTTTGAACATTTATTTGTATTAAAATATTCATTAATATGAAAATATTACCAACCACCATAACTATGAAAATATTCATTCATTTGTTTTCTAATTGAATAAATTCTAACTAATACATAACTATCAAAAATGTAAATTTTAAAATAATCATTCATTTGTTTTGAAATCGAATTTTCTAACAAAACAAGAATTGAAATTACATTTAACTTGAAATTGTTAGTAACTTAAAAAATTGTAATTAGTTAAATATGTACAATTTAACTTGAAAATATAGTGTCCAAGTGTACATTTAATTTGAAAATTATTCTAATAACATTGAAAATTGTTAATAAAGTTTAGAAATTTCAAAATAGTTAATATGTACATACATTTTAACTTGAAAATAGAATCTAAGTGTACATTTTATTTGAAAATTGTTGGACAATAAAATTGAAAAATGTTAGCAAACTTTGAAATACTTTGAAAATTGTTTTAAAACAACTTTGAAGCATAATTTGAAAATTGTTAGCAACTTTGAAATAATTTGAAAATAGTTAAAAATATGTTCATATCTTAACATGAAAATAGAATATAAATTTACATGTTTCATTTGAAAATTGTTCTAATTTAAGTTTGGTTTAAAGCCACTTGAAAATTGTTCATTTAACATAAAAATTGTTGCAAACTTTGAAATTTAAATAACAAATTGATGAAATAAATAAGAATATAATTACAAATAAATATGAAACAAATTAAATTATGAAATTTAGTTAGATTTATTGGAAAATTGTTACTAATTTTGTAAATTATGTAGCATGATATTTAAATTATGATAGCATGTAATTCAATAATTTACCTTGGTTGTCCTCCATTGGAATTTGTTGCTCCAAATGTGCATCTTGTTCTTCTTTCAACCTTGTTCTTTGTTGTCTCATTCGTTCTCTATTGTACTCACGTTCTTCACTGGCATTTTGTTGTCTAACATGTTTTCTTTGTTTTTTTTTTTATTCCCCATCAATCTACAATGAAAACAAACAATTTTTTTTTCAAAATGTTATAAGAAACAACAATATGTTAATATGAAATCTTGAAATATGCCTACAAAGAAATCTTATATGAATCAATTTACAATGAAAACAAACAATTTTTTTTTCGAATTATTATAACAAACAATAAAATGTTAGTATGAAATCTTGAATTATGCCTACAAAGATATCTTACATGTCTAATGAGGTCTAATTCAACAATATGAAAATGACAAATCTCTAATTCAACAAGATCAAATTGTTAAATCTTTATTGGAAAAAAAACTAGAAAGGAAGTAAATTGTATTTTGTGAATCTTTCTTTGTTAATTATATACAGGTTCGTTGTTGTTTTTCAGAGGGAAGGGTAGTTGGCAACATTACTCCTTTCGCGGTTTCGCCTCGACTGCTTTATATATTTTTTTACACAGACAAACCCTCGATCGAGCCTTTTTGACAGACGCTCAATCGAGCAAATACCTCGATCGAGGGTTTAACAAGACCTCGATCGAGGTTTTGTTAAACCCTCGATCGAGGTATCGTTAAACCCTCGATCGAGGTTTTGTTAATCCCTCGATCGAGGTTTTTGAAAAAGCTCGATCGAGGGCTTAAAATACAGCCGAGAGCCCCTTTCTCAGCAGAATGGAATGTTTGTTTGCCTTCCACAGAGTTGAACTATGGCATTAAATGCTCATTAATGAGTGGACTTGAAACCATTGGATTCGTCAACGAATCCTCTATCCAGATATATAAAACTTACGGATTTTTATCTTCATATGTCTGTTGTTTTTAATTTTCTACTAAAACTTGCCTTAAAAAACCACGTCGACAACTTCGATTGAGCTCAAAGATAAATCCACAACATTCAAAATACACATCCAAAAAATTTGAAAAAATACACAAGCCCCATATAAACGTGTCCTCTTTAAAATGGTAGTTTTAGTTTTGCAAATTATGTAAAAAATCATAAGATTTCGTGCATGCACACACATGTGTGCAAAATGCGACTTAAATATACATTGCTAAGTTTCGAAAAATAATAATAAATATAATTTTTCGAGAAAAATTAAAAGAAAAATATGTAAGCCCCAGTGCACTCTGTCTAGATCATGTTCACATATTTCATTTTTTAAAATTATTATTTAACAGTAATTTATTGTACACGTACACAGACTACTTGTTAATTGCTCTTCAAATTTTTAAGTACACATGTTTCATTAAATGAAAATTCAACACGATATATGGCATTGGTATATTTCGAAAAAAATGTCATTGGAAAGCCAACATAATTCTTTACATTTCGTTTTTCAACCCCATGTCAAAATTCATAAGGCAAGTATGAGTTTTGAGGGCTTCAATTTAATACATGGGTAAAATTTCCGTTTTTCACCGTCATATTTGGCCAAAAAGAGTTACCCATCTTCATGGAATCACCCTTTTCTTGGTTGTCATGGAGCAAGGTTTGATTGAATCTCAATACCCACCTAAACCAGGACCTAAAAAATGAAGAGTTGGATCTTTTACTCAAATGCCTACAAAAAATACAATACAATTGTTCAACTCCGTAACTCCCAATTAGATACATCTCTTAACTTAAAGATGGAAAACAATATAAAATAAATTCAAACCAAGTCTAAATAAGCTATTAAATGAGGATTACTCAAGGATAGAAATCCAAAGAGACTTCCATCAATATTATCATTGGTACACTATTATCAGATTTATGCAAAACTTAGGATCATAATCAATATCAAATAAAAATGGAGGGTCCTTAAGCTTTAGGTGGGTATGAATTGAGACCATGATTTGGAGGTATGAATCCATCCCATGATTTGGAGGTTATTCTTCATCCCACCCCAATAAAATAACCCTCAATATTTATATTACTCTGTCAAATTAAAAACCCCCCTTGACCCCTTAATATTGAGCAATATATTTTTGAGGTTTCTAAGAGTATTCAAACCCCCATTATGAATAGGCGTGATATGAGATTGGCTCTCTAGTGAACCCCGTGTACAAAAAATGGTTCATAATTTTTAAAAAAGGGATGAAAGATGCACTAAAGGCACATGGTTTATAATATTTTTGGAGTTAATAGAACACTGGTAGAGATTGAATTAAGTGTCGGTAATAATGTTCTATGCTCCTTTCTGTTCTTTAACCTAGAAAAGGAATTTGAAAAACATTTCATCAATGAAAAATAATGGTTTTAACTTGTCTGGCAATGTTTGACTAATAAAATACTACATTATGCCCATCAAGTTGGAATTTATTACCATATACTCTGATGTTGGTTTTTAACAGTCAGTGTTTGATGAGCAAAATGCCATGCAATAACGCTTTGATTAACCATTATAGGCAGGGTAATTAGAAAATCTTCTTCCTCCATTTTCTCCTTTCATATTAAGAATGTTAGCAAATTTATGAATCTTGTTTCCCCGGATTAGTGAGCTCCCTCATAATCATACAGTGGAGGAGACCAATCAACGTAAAAATACCATGAAGGAAATTCTTAAAATACATAGATTTTTGGCTTGAAATGGACTCTGGATTTTCTATTTATTTCAACCAATACCAGAAAGGTATGATTTCCACATACAACTTAAAAATTAAGGTTATATAAATTATTGATTTTTTTAACATAATATAAATGATAAACATGGGTGTGGTCCATGGATATCCATAGGCTATAAGTTAAGTGATATGAACATGTTCTCTGTTACTTTGTTCTCCATGCATAGTTATAATCACTTACCTATTATCACTAACTTTCTTCTAGTTAAACCTGTTGTCTACAAGTGTTGATTATCCATGCATCAACTACCGGTTATTTTTTATATATTTTTTTTTATAATTCTTTTTTCCAATTTGGAACTATGCCCATAAAATCAATCTAGACTGTACACTTGTCTCATCTCTGAAATCTTTGAAAAATATACTTACTACTTCACCCCAAATTCTAAAATATTAACACCTAAATGTAAAAATATTTACAATTTAAAAATTTTGATTTAAGAATATAAAAATAGCAATGCAAAAGTTGACCTTGTATCAAAAAGAAGGTGTCCTTGTATCAAAAAGAAGGGACACCAATAAGAAAAATGAGACTCAAGTTAACACCAATGCTAGTTTTATTAGACCAAAAAAATCTTTAGTTACTACAAATTTAGTTTGTTGTACGCCAAGCATAGCTCCCACATAATAACCAATAATATCAAAATTATGATCTAAAATACCTTTGTTCTTCCTTCCATGATAGGTTTTCTAGTAAGCACCTTACTCAAATTCACAAGCAACTCCATACTCTATAATACCAGTAAATGTTTCGGATGCTGATACTATAGTGTTACAATATGACTAGTCAAGGGCTACTTTTTTATTAGGATGAGAGAAAATAGCTAGGCCAAAGTCAAGTATCTTTACAGTATGAGAAGATTTCAAGAACCATTAATATCGTGGTGTATTACAAGATGATTATGGAAATGATCAAGACCTTAAAGCAAATGTTGCAAAATTTTGGAGTTGATTCTAGGTTTTATATGTAAAAAATTTAATCATCAAAAAGGACTATTGAAGAAAACACAAATTCAATCTATATATATTTATGTTATCAAAGCATATATAACCTTTGATAAATGATAACTAGAATAGCCGAATATGAAAATTTTTAGCATTTGAGAAACACATACTAACCTATATATCTATTTTCCATGGCAATCCTTTAAGAACAATGAACTTTATACTAGGACACGAAGCAAACCCATAATACATTGCGCAGCAAGACTAAAGTGGCCAGTGCTTTCAACTTCACTTTATTACATTTGAATGTTTAGGTCTATGTAAAAGCACACCTCCTTTAGATCAACAATTTTCTAGTATCAAGATCACAGGACTTATACACATTCCTATAAGTTCCTTGTCCAATATTAAATAAATAAATAAATAAATAAATGAACATGTTTACCATATGAACACCCAAGCAATCATTATGAATACTACTAATAATTTTACATAGTTTTGCCATGGGGTGTATGGAATGGTGTTATGGATGATGGTCTCACCAATTTGTCCGACTTGTTTGAATATCATTGCGTCGAGAGGCGCTCTACAACCTAGTATGAGGGAGATCTTGTTAGTCGAGTGTTTGTCGATATTATCGGCCATAAATAACATTTGTATGAGGGAGATCTTGTAAGTCGAGTGTTTGTCGATATTGTCGGCCATAAATAACATTTGTATGAGGCAGATCTTGTAAGTCGATAAATAACATTTGTATGAGGGAGTTCTTGTAAGTCGAGTGTTTGTCGATATTGTCAGCCATAAACAAAATAATACAAAGTAAACAAAAAAGAATAATACAAAGTAAAAAGTAATAAATATTATGTCGACCATAAACAAAAAAGAATAATACAAAATAAAAAGTAAATATGAGAGTTAAAATAGAGACTTTAGAACTTAGGATTAGGTGAAAAATATTATGTCGGTAAAATACAAAGTAAAAAGTAAATATGAGACTTAAACTAGACACTTTACTTTTTACTTTCAATACAAAGTAAAAAGTAAATATGAGAGTTTAGAGTGTTTGTCGAGTTTGTCTAGTAACAAAATAATACAAAGTAAACAGTAATAAATATTATGTCGACCATAAACAAAAAAGAATAATACAAAGTAAAAAGTAAATATGAGACTTAAACTAGAGACTTTAGAGCATATGATTAGGTGGCTCAGGTATTGCACTCAAGGAACTATTCAAGGAGAGGTTTGCAACTCGGGAGATTTGATCCCTCTAGGATTTGGATCTATGCTGGTATACATTACAATTCTTTTAAGCACAAAGCTATTAGCATACACTCTGTTGATAAATTCTTATATAAAGGTATTTCCCTTGATGGAAAAAAAAGTTGAAAAATAGTTCTGACATACCTCTTGCTTGGAATTAGAAGACTTTATGTTGTCAATATTAGCCACTTCTATTTTATTATTGAAATTATAGATCATTTGACAGCTGACCTTCGGAAGCAGAGTATGTAGATCTAGGAAAACATCTTTACTCAACAAAGAACTCTTTGAATAGAGACCACGAAACAAAATAGTTATGAGCGGAGGAAATGGTCACAGAAGCTCTGTTACCAGAAACGGGACGGTAGTTCACGTTTTGGAGGAAAAACAGGGTAGAAACGGAAACGGGACAAAAACGCTCGTTTTCTACGGTTGTTTTCATTTCTAGACTTAAAAAACCGTTTCTGTAAAAACGGATCGTTTCTCATAACGTTCTCCCACAAAACGACTTTTCGTTTCTCACAGAACTGTTTCCGTTTCTTCTCGTTTCTGGGTGAATTTTGTTTCCGGGTTAATGATAAAAGACAAGTGGGTGGCTTTTATAGCACGTTAAAAGTACCAACAAAGGCTACGTTGGTAGATAGAAACTTTAATGGTGTTGAATGCCCAGAGTCTCCTTCGTTGAACTTCAAATCTAATGTCAAAGTTGAAAGAAACGCTTTGTCTGAGCTGCCGATTTCCTACCTCCTCACGGCACATCTTCTTCTTCGTTGAATACCCTGAAGCGACCTCCACTCTACGAAGTCTTGCCTCCTTGCCGCACATCGTTAACTTGGCTGAAGACCCCCGAAGCAGCTTCCACTCTGTGAAGTGTTGAAGCTCAATATAGCTTCCACTCTGTGAAGTGCTGAACCTCAATATAGGAATCCAGAAAAGAGATTCTCAGTTGGCCTGGGCGCTGGAATGGTGTTTATAAGGGAGGGGTCTGTGTAACAGAAGGTATCTTTCTTGCTAGCCGGTCCTGTATGAGCAAAGCGTAGGACCAACCAAGGAAATAGGTAAGACTGGATCCGAATATTTAATGAAAATGGCGGCCAAGAGTCTAGACTCTGAAGGTTTCGTGATACTGCAACATACTTTAGTTTTTTTAGTGGCCGAATATTGTTATACAGTCGGTTTCTGCTTATCTATTAAAAGAAAAACATGAAATGTGCCAGCTAATGTGCCTAGGTTTCAGGAGGGCGATAAGAAAGGCTCATGTGTAGTTTCATGCCTCTTCTTAGTATTTTTTAAACCCTTATTTAATATATTTCTAGCCCTGTCATCAGCTTTATCGAAGCGTGTGTAACAAATTCAGTCCTAAAGCCTATGAATCTTATTGCCATTCCATGCTCCAGCCTAAGCATTAGACATATTCTTCATGAGTTGTATTTATTCACTTAAAAAACAGAAGAAGAGGAGCGTCAAATGAAATGGCTATAGGATGTATGAGCGGTTCACCACAGATCATCCAGGAAATTATCGAGCAGGTGCAAGTTTCAATCTTATTACGTACTCCTGTCTTTGTTTCTTATGGCTCGTGCAAGGTTTAACTTTGTTTTTTTTCTTGGGTACTTGATAAATATGATTGGTTACTGTTACAGATTCTAAGTTGGTATCCAATGTTTAGATTGAGATTTATATAGTAAATTTCTAAATCGATACTTAATAAATTTGGCATTTAGATAAATGTGTGCAGTGTAATATGAACTTTGGTATGGAATGTTTAGATGGGGATATATGTAGGAAATTCGCCAGTCAGTACTTAATAAACTTGGGACAAATTAGTATTTAATAAAATTAATAAATTTGGCCTCAAGGCCCTAAACCTAGGTGAGTGTTTTGTGAGCTTTTTGGGTTAAATGATATCGATGTTTATTAATTTTTTTTTTAAACAAAAGTGCTGAAAACTCTATTATATTGTATGAAAGGCTTTCATCTTAATTGCAATACAAAGTTTATCTGATTTGGTTGAGAGTTTCCAGCGGCATTATAATAGAGGTATTTTGTATCGAGAGATCCAAAGGTTGAGAGTTTCCATCAACATTATAGCGGAGAGAGTCCCATAGTTGTACGGGGTAGTGGAGATATAAGTGGAAATACTTGGTACCATTTTTTATTCATAAAAGTACTTTATGTACAAGTAAATGTCAATATTTTCATGTTTTTAAAATTACTTTAAAAAAATCTTTCTTCTACATTTTGAAATAAAATGAATATTTGAAATTAGAAATTTCATTTTAAGTTCCATCTACTTTAATTCACATCAATGTTCACCCATTGGCCTTAAGCAAAAATACACTATGGTGACATTAGGACTAGACAACTTGGAACTTTGTGGCTTACATGGCATCCATTTGGATTTGTCACACCTCAAGACCAATATGGTTGGATAGAGAACATGCCAAAGTATATATCATAAAAATTTAGAGGAAAAACAAGCTCAGGAACATGAAGAATTAAGTTACATAAAAATGAGTAAAAAAAACGCTTACTTATTGGCCTCCCTCCCCTAATAGAAGTATTTTGTATCGAGAGATCCAATAAACCGTGTACCCCAATTCCAAGTACTTATTTTTAGTGTATCAACAAAGCATGTTGTCTCTATTTTTTTTTTTTTGTCTAAGACCGAACAATAAAAAGTGACATTCCAAAATGTGATCTCCGTTTTCTTTTTTTTTAAAATAGAATTTTAGTTTTCTCTCTCCTCGTTTCTTGTATGCGAAGCCTACAAACTTTGTTTGTACCCCGTTCTCGTTTCGTTTCTAGTAACATAGCACAGAAGCTCCAGAACCTCAGATATTTTTGCCACAGCTTCTAGTGGTTGCTGTACCACTCTTATTAGTATCAGAGGATCGATTAAGAGGTATCAAGCCATACACCACATGGCCATTACTGCTGGAGGTCCAATTAAGGGAACTATCAAGCATCCACAACATGCCAACTGTTACTGGAGGATTGATTAAGAGGATTACAGATATCGATCCCGTGGCCATTAGAGCTAAAAGGTTAGAAAACTATCTTAGAACTGAGTTGATAATTTACACAACCCTTTTAGATGGAAGAACGGTTTCCTGCACTGGGAAAATTGGTTCATTGTTGGAAACATGAAGATCATCATATGACCTGCAGGGCCGCAGAGGTCATGCTCAAATATGCTGGACGGTCCTAGAATAATTCCCCAAAGAGATACCAGATACAAGGAGATCAAATTCCTCTCATTCTTCAAGATAAGGAGACCGGATGTAGAGAACTTGGAAGAAGAAATATTATTCACTGAACTTGAGGAGCTGACATCAGACAGGAATTTCATTTCTAGGGATGCCAATAACCATTGCTGTAACTCTCGCTGCATCAGAGCTGAGGGTACTCAAGAGAGGTCACGGCAGTTAACAGAGGTATCATACATAGAAACCGTTAGAGGTTAGGAACACCGGATATGGGCACATCCTTTGAGGGAGAACTATGAATGGAGTTTCTGGTTGATGATTGAACAGAAGGTTTCCCAAATGGCCTGGCAGTAATGGGAATCCGTGTGATCCATTGGGACTAAAACGTCTCCCAACCATGCTGAAAATTTCCAGTTGGTTGGCCCTTTGTCTAGACAATCCCTGAGAAAAAGCAAGTGAAATAACATAACAGTAATAGGCTGTCCTATGTGAGTGAACGATACCTTGTACAAATAAACAAATTTTCTATCAAATACATTATAATGACTACAACCAAAATGTGCTAACTTACTTCAAAGAATTAGTCAATAAAGGCTATACAACAATTTATTAACATTATAATCATAGCATAGAAGCGTTACACCCGCCTTGCTTTCCTTGGCCTGCTCTCGCCACGAAAACGATGCCGTAACTTGACGGGAAACTTCTTTTACATGTTCAATCAACTCTTACATTATGCAGCATGACATCTCAATGAGCTACTGCACTGATAGTGGATCAAGACTTGGACAATCCTTGAATTCGAGGATTTCTAAAGGAGACAACGATATAAAATTCTCTGGCAACCGCTTCAAACTTTTACAGCTATTCATGGTCAATATTTTTAGAGATTGAAGCTCTGAAATTGATGTGGGTAAGTCCTCTATAGAATTGCAAGACGAGAGATTTAGTTCTTGCAAATAACTTAAAGATCCAAAATTTTCTGGCAAGTGCTTCAAACTTGCAAAAACCATATAATCTTAATTCTCTTAAAGATTGAAGTTTTGAAATAGATTGCGGTAGTTCTTCTATTGACTTGCAATTTAAAAGTCTGAGTATTTGCAGAGAACTCAATGATCCAAAATCTTCGGGCAACCTCTTCAAACTTGAAGAAGTTCCCATGTACAATTCTCTTAAAGGTTGAAGCTTTGAAATTGACTTTGGTAGTTCTTTTATAAACTCGCAAGATGAAAGACCTAGTATTTTCAAAGATCCAAAATCTTCTGGCAACTGCTTCAAACCCTAACAACCATAGAATCTCAATCGTCTTAAAGATTGAAGCTTTGAAATAGATCCCGGCAATTCCTGTTGATAATTGATGCTGTGCAGAATTTGACAGTGTCTATTTTAGGTTGCAGGTGTTTATTAAATAAATTTGCAGCAAACTTCACTGCATGCTAATGCATGTGAAGAATTAAATAATTTGCAGAATTATACAGTGACCTACAGCTGATTTTACGGCATGTAAATAATGTCTTTATTTCTATGCAATGTAATCTATATAAGTATGTAGCTGTGAAGTCTAAAGATCAATGAGAAATAAACAATTAGGTTTTCTTTTCCTGTGTTTGATTAAAAGCTTCTCTCTTGTTTTCTGTGTTGTTTCATTTCATTGTGCTATTTTAAACTAGGCTCTTTTATAATCTTCATTTGGTATCAGAGCAGGTATTTTGTTTAAAGTTCATAATGTCAAATTATAACTCTTTGCCAATTCCAGAATTTGATGGAAGTGATTATGATTATTGGTGCATCAAGATAATGACCTTTTTGACAGGAAAAGATTTGTGGGAGATTGTAGAATCAGGTTATGAAGAGCCAGAAGATTGGAACACCCTTACAACCAATGATAGAACAACTAAGAGAGAAGCCAAGAAGAGGAATGCCCAAGCTTTATTTCATATTCAAATAACTCTAGATAAGAGCTTATTTCCAAGAATTGTAGGAGCAAAGTCAGCTAAGAATGCCTGGAAGACTCTACAAGAAGCTTACCAAGGTATTGATCAAGTTAAAGTTATCAAGTTACAGACACTGAGAACAGAATTCGAGAATTTGAAGATGCAAGAAGGTGAGAAGGTGAGTGATTATTGTGTAAGAGTAAATGATGTTGTCAATAAATTGGCTACTCTAGGAGAAACTATTGATAAAGAAGTTGTGATTAAAAAGGTGTTGAGGTCTCTAACGCCAAGATGGAACCATGTTGCTATAGTCATTGAAGAAAGCAAGTATTTGACTAACCTTCACTTTGATCACCTAGTTGGATCTCTGATTTCTCATGAAGACAGAGTAAGAGATTCATTTGGATAAAGTGATGAGAAAGCTTTTTCCACAAAGCTACATATTACAAAGAATGTAGATTCTAGTTCTAGCTCCAGAAGAAACCAAGCCCAAGGTAAAGGTCAGTATCAATTTTTTCCAAGAGGAGATAGAGGAAGAAGAGGTGGTTTCAGAGGAAGGGGTAGAGGCAGATTTGATAAGAGAAACATCGAGTGTTATCATTGTCAAAGGTATGGTCATTTTGAAAGGGATTGCAGATTAAAAGAAAACAAAAGTGTTAATTATGCTCAAGAGGGTGATGATGCTTCTCCAAACAATTTGTTTTTATCTTATGGAAAAACTGAAAATACAGTTAAAGATGTTTGGTATTTAGATTCAGGTTGTTCTAACCACATGACAAGACATTGCAAGCTTTTCTCTACAATGGATGAAAGTTTCAAATCTAATATCAAACTTGGTGATGAAAAAACCTTTGAGGTTTCTGCAAAAGGAGATATGGCAGTCCATACAAAAGAAGGTATGAAAAGTGTTAAAGATGTTTATTACACTCCACAGTTAAAGCATAATTTATTAAGTGTTGGGTAGCTGTGTGAAAAGAATTACAGAGTAGTGTTTGATGATAGAAAATGCACAATTTATGATAAGAATCAAAGCAATAGGGTGGTTACAGTTGTGCCTATGTCAAAGAATAGGATGTTCCCATTGAAGTTTGGAGAAACTAGCATCAACCTTGCTAATATGGCATATGAGGACAAAGGTTGGTTGTGGCATCTTAGGTATGGTCATTTGAATTTTCAAAGTTTGAAGCTTCTAACATCAAAAGAATTAGTTTATGGTTTGCCTAAGGTTGAAGAGCACAAAGAGGTTTGCGAAGGATGTGCTAAAGGAAAACATGCAAAAGAGAAATTTCGTAGAGGCAAGGCATGGAGGGCCCATTATCCACTTCAGCTAGTTCATTATGATATTTGTGGTCCTATGCAGACAAAAAGTTTGGGTAAGTCATCATATTTCATTACTTTTATTGATGATTACTCAAGAATGTGTTGGGTTTATTTTTTGAAGAGCAAGGGTGAAGCATTTGATACATTCAAGAGGTTTAAAGCCCTTGTAGAAAATGAAAGTGGTTACAAAATAAAATGCTTAAGGACTGATCGTGGAGGAGAATATTGTTCAAGAGGTTTTCAGAATTTTTGTGATATGAATGGCATTAGAAGACAACTCACCACTGCTTACACACGTCAACAAAATGGGGTAGCTGAAAGAAAGAACCGTATAGTGGTGGAAATGGCAAGGAGTATGTTACATACCAAAGGATTAAGCAATTCATTTTGGGGTGATGCAGTTGCTACAGTAGTGTATATTCTCAATAGAAGTCCCACTAGTGCACTTCACATGATGATTCCTTATGAAGCCTGGTATGAGAAAAAGCCTAATGTTAATCATTTCAAAGTTTTTGGTTGTTTAGCCTTTGTTCATGTAGCTGATCAAAAGAGACAAAAGTTAGATCCAAAAAGTGAAGCATGCATTTTTGTTGGATATAATGAGCAAAGTAAGGCTTACAGGTTGTATAATCCTCTCACCAATCGCATTGTTGTGTCAAGAGATGTAATTTTTGATGAAGGGGGAGTTTATGGTCATCAAAAAGACCATGTTGAAAAATCAAAATCTGGTTTGGATGGTGATATTATTCATGATATTAATAATGAGAATCCCACTAATGTTTCAGTTCCAAATGCTACAAATCCACCAAGTAGCCCCTCATCTAGTTCTCCATATTCAAGTCCAAGTACCGCAAGGAAGGTGAGAAGCTTGAATGAAATTTATCAGAGAAGTACAAGTCTGGCACATAAAGAAAATCCAAGAGGTGAGACTGTAAATTTTGCTTTATTTTCACAAGTTGATTTTGAGCCATCAAGTTTTGAAGAAGCTTCTACTAATGAGGTTTGGGTGCAAGCTATGCAAGAAGAGATAGATTCAATTCATAGGAATGATACTTGAGAGCTTATAGATCTTCCACATGATAAGAAAAAAATTGGTACTAAATGGGTCTACAAGACAAAGTATAACAATGATGGGACTATTGAAAGACACAAAGCAAGGTTAGTTGCTAAGGGATTCACACAGAAGTATGGCATTGATTATGAAGAAACCTTTGCACCTGTAGCAAGGCAAGAGACTATCAGAATGTTGATTTCACTGGCAGCACAAAAGAAATGGAGCATTCATCACATGGATGTGAAAAGTGCCTTCTTGAATGGGTACTTAGAAGAGGAAGTCTATGTGGACCAGCCACAGGGTTTTGAAGCGCAAGGAAAAGAACATCAAGTCTACAAGTTGAAGAAGGCTTTGTATGGCCTAAAGCAAGCACCAAGAGCCTGGTATGCCAGGATTGATGGATATTTTCAAGAGAATGGCTTCAAAAGAAGTAAGAGTGAACCTACCCTTTACTATAAACAAGAAGGTGATGATATTCTTATTGTTAGTTTATATGTTGATGATTTGTTGTATATGGGTAGCAGTTCTAAGATGAAGGATGAATTCAAATTTGTTATGATGCGTGAGTTTGAGATGAAAGATTTAAACCTCATGCAATGTTTTCTTGGAATGGAAGTTTATCAAAGTGAAGATGGAAGTTTTATTTGTCAGACAAAGTATGCAAAGGATATGTTGAAGAAATTTGATATGGCTGATTGCAAACCATCTCCTACTCCAAATGCTCATGGAGTTGTGTTGTGTAGAGATGATGGTGCTGAAATGGCTGATGAGACAGTTTACAGAAGTATTGTTGGAAGCTTAATGTTTCTAACACACACAAGGCCTGATATTGCTTATTTAGTTTCACTTGTTTCTAGGTATATGACAATGCCATCTGAAATGCTTATGAATGCAGCTAAAAGAATTCTGAGGTATGTGAAAGGAACTCTAAATTTTGGCATTCATTACTATACTTCTAAGAGTTTTGAATTGGTTGGATTCAGTGATTCTGATTGGGGAGGTAGTTTGGATGATAGAAAGTCTACATCTGGTAACTGTTTTTCTTTTGGTTCTGGTTTGATCACTTGGAGCTCAAAGAAGCAAAGTATAGTTTCTCTTTCTTCTACAGAAGCAGAATATGTTGCAATCACCTCAGCAGGCACACAAGCATTATGGCTTAGAAAAGTTCTTGAAGAAATTGAAGAAAAACAAATTCAACCTACAGTAATTTTTTGTGATAATATAAGTGCCATCAAATTGGCCAAGAATCCAGTACATCATAGCAGAACAAAACATTTTGACTTGAAGTATCATTTTATTCGAGAATTGGTCCAAAAGAAGCAAGTTGAATTGAAATACATCAACACTAAAAAACAACTAGCAGACATCTTCACTAAGGTAGTCTCGAAGGCCCAATTTTTTATTCTCAGAGATCTTATTGTGAGCCCTCTCAGCATCAAGGGGGAGTATGTTGATAATTGATGCTGTGCAGAATTTGACAATGTCTATTTTAGGTTGCAGGTGTTTATTAAATAAATTTACAGCAAACTTCACTGCATGCTAATGCATGTGAAGAATTAAATAATTTGCAGAATTATACAGCGACCTACAGCTGATTTTACGGCATGTAAATAATGCCTTTATTTCTATGCAATGTAATCTATATAAGTATGTAGCTATGAAGTCTAAAGATCAATGGGAAATAAACAATTATGTTTTCTTTTCATGTGTTTGATTAAAAGCTTCTCTCTTGTTTTCTGTGTTGTTTCATTTCATTGTGCTATTTTAAATTAGGCTCTTTCATAATCTTCAATTCCTCTATTGACTTGCAATTTGAAAGTATGAGTTCTTGCAAAGAACTCAAAATCTTCTGGCAACCTCTTCAAACTCGAACAAAATTCCATGTCCAATTCTCTTAAAGATTGAAGCTTTGAAATTGACTTTGGTAGTTCCTCTATGGACTCACAATATGAAAATCCAGTGTTTGCAAAGAACTCAAAAATCCAAAATCTTCTGGCAACTGCTTCAAACTTGAATAATCAAACATGACCAATTTTCTTAAAAAATAAAGCTTTGAAATTGATCTTGGTAATTCCGCTATAGACTTGCAAGATGAAAGAGTCAATTCTTGCAAACAATTTAATATATCACCCCACTTTTCAGGCAGTTTTTTTTAACTCTATGAAATTAAACAATCTAAGTGTTCTCATGCTATGGTGTCGTTGAAGATCACTTAAGAGATTTCAAAAGCACTCTCGGAATACTTTTATTCGCTTTGGACTTCGACCGACATACACTAGAAAATCCCTACTTCTTGGAGGGCAACTACTTCAAACTTGAACAATCAAACCTGACCAATTTTCTTAAAAAATAAAGCTTTGAAATTGATCTTGGGAATTCCGCTATAGACTTGCAAGATGAAAGAGTCAATTCTTGCAAACAATTTAATATATCATCCCACTTTTCAGGCAGTTTTTTTAACTCTATGAAGTTAAACAATCAAAGTGTTCTCATGCTATTGTGTCGTTGAAGATCACTTAAGAGATTTCAAAAGCATTCTCGGAATACTTTTATTCGCTTTGGACTTCCACCGACATACAGTAGAAAATCCCTACTTCGCCGAGTAAACTTTTAACTTTGTGGAACACTAGTTTCGTTAAACATCAACTCCGCAGAAATTAACTTAGTGGAGATTCAACTTCAAACCTACTCTTAAACAAGTTTTATATTAAAATATATTTAAAACTTGATTTCTTTTACAGACTGTAAATGTAAACAACATTTATACAAGTAAATCTGGAAAAGATATGCAGGGCAACTTGGTCGCATTACACAAAGATGGAATTTACTTCGATTTTTTTTCACTTTTTATTTTTTTCACTTTTTACAAAGCTTGGGCCCTTAATACATTTCTCAACTATGAGTTTGGGCTCACAAACACATTCAGAAGCTTTTCGTCTTCTCATTTCTCTCTTTCTCTCTTTCTCTATTCCTCTGTGTCTGTTTTCATTTCTTCTTCTTCTACATATACACAGACTTGATTTAGCTTCGCCTCGAAGCTACCAAGTTACATTAAAAACTGTAATTAATTTCTACCTAAGAATTCTCTGCGACTCTGCTGACTACTTACAGAGCCGAGTCAATCAGCCGGTAATTACATTTTTCCAACAATTCCTTTAACTGTAATAGATTGAACGGAAGACGGGGAGCTTCTAGTTGAAAAAAAACCAACTTCTCAAATATTTGCTCACAAGTTCCCTCCACTTTTGCATACCTTCCTAGTGCAAGAATTCTCAATGAATGACTCATAAAATCTAATTTTATTGCAGGATATAGAACGTTTCGTAAAGTTCTTTCAACGAGATACCTTTGATCCCTCGAATGTCCTGCGTGTCATTATTAAGCATAATTAAGTTAATCCCAAGGATATGAGACATACATTGTTTGAAAATATATTTGAACCAATACAGTTTTTGCAAGTAAACAGATTTGATACCTTCTTTAAAAACTCAAAACTCTGCAATTTCATCTGCACTTTGGAATATGAATCTCGTTCCCTCTGTCTTTTGGTGAACGACTGTCAAAATGACGTCGTGCACTGTTACAGCCATATTTCTGTCATTGTTTACAAGCCCTCTCTTTCCTAGCACATCTACATTAAACTCTCCCACAATATTGGTAACTTGGTTCCAATCCCATCCATTAAAAAATGAGCAGATGTCAAGAAATGGATCTTTGACTTGCTCAAGTAGACGGTCATAAGCGATAGCCATCTATATCACCAATTTGAACGTTCCATTTCTTTTTCTCCTCAATCTCCTCCATAAGTATACGAAAAGCCTTTTGTTGGCCGTCCTCTTCAAACCGTATGAATCTTCCTAGTACAGTCAAAAGTTTTGGAACTCCGCCTTTACTACCCGCTGGAGTTGGTCACATTTTAGCAGCTCCCTGTCTTCGGTCTTCCCATAGTACATTTCTTCCTTTAATAACTTCATCGCTTCTGTATCCCCAAGGAATTTCATACGATAGAATTCGACCGCACTCATTAAGCACCCTTTACGCACTTCTCTGTCCCTTGTAGTGACGAGCAGCCTCACTTTTTTTGCATCTTCCATATTCTTCGGCAAAAGGTTTTCAAGCGGATCTTTTCCCAAAGCATTGTCAATATAAATAAAAGCTACATCTTTCTCTAATATGCGGCCAATTTCTCGTTGTCCATCTTCAAATGTACGAATCTTCTCTAACAGTGGCTTCTGGTCTTCTTCTCTCCTTCCCAACATCAAATCTTTTAGTATACATTTCTGCAACTCTATTATATTTGGAGTTGAGTTTATATCCTCAAACAGTCTAACCATAGAATATTTGCATCCTTCTAAATAAAGACGTGCAAACACTGCATCAACGAGGGTACACTTTCCCATTCCACCAAAATCATGCACGATAACTGCTATTGCATTTTTTTTGCTTTCCCACTCTAGAAGTTCAATGACTTCTTCCAATTGTTCTTCAATTCCCACTGCAACATAAATCATTTTACAAACTCTTATTTTATTTTAATATTTTGAAGGAAAAACCACGATTAATTTCACTATATATCACGACATACCTGGTTTGAGGATATGGTCGCTCTCGTTCTTTAACTGGCGGACGCATATTGGCACATTCAATGGCATCCAAAATACATATAAGCATTTGATTGTCCATACGTCTGTACATTTTCTGTAACTTTTGCTGGAATTTAGCGAGATCATCCTTGTTCACGGACGCTGAGAAAAACCTGCTAGTAAAATTCTATTAAGAAATTCATTTCATTTTTACAAGTGTATCGAGGCGCATTAAATATAAAAAATGAAAAGGTCTTCCATGCATTTGAATAGCCTCCACGATATAGACATATAGGAATCAATTCAAACTTTCCGATTCATAGTCACCTTGAAATCCTGGAAGTGTTCATTTGAGTGCAGCACATGAGGGCTCCTTCCACAATCATATCTGTTGCTTTTTTAATTGAAGCTTCCATCACTTTTTTCGAGCCAGCTCGTTCTTTAAGATCTTTAACATGTTGGGCCAAATTACTCATCTCCTCTACAAGAGACAAGCATTCAGTTATGTTTGTAAAATAGCAATCCAGCTTACCATGATGATTTTCAAAATCTCAGATATATCGTCGATGAGGCATCAAAATTGAAGTTGCCATTTTCTCCATCAAATGCAGCGGCATCTCTAGCTATTTTCTTAGTAAGTTCGGACACCGTTGCTGGAACCTCATTCTGTTGGAGCATGAGAAGAGGCACTTTTTGCGGAAGAAGAAGCAGCATCATGAGAAATGGAGGCAGGAAGAGCAGTGGTGGAGGCAGGAAGAGGGGTTTGGGGGTCCCTTGCCTTAGATCGGGGGCTTCTGCTGTAGAAACTGCTGGGTGAGCATTCTTATTTGGAGGAGCCTCATTCTGCGTTGGAGCAGAAGAGGAGGCACTTTCTGCAGAAGAAGCAGAATCATGAGAAGTGGAAGCAAGAAGAGGGGTTTGGGGGTCTTGCCGCCTAAGATCAGGGGGGTCTTCTGCTGTAGAAATTGCTGGGCTAGCTTCATTATCAGCAGGAGCCTGCTGTGAAGATAAAGGTTGGGTGTTATTTCCTGAAAAGCAGGAAAAGAAGCTGCTGCAGCAGCACTTTTGAGGAATTGTTGCTAAAGATGGCAATCCTGGAACTTCTCTATGACTATGGAAGAAGAGGAAATTTGAAAACGAGCAGTATGAAGAACGATCACTCTGTCCAACTTATTACAACTGCTTCCTAGATCACCTCTTATATAAAAGGCATCCAAGGCTTATGAACGCAAAGTTAAACTAAAAGCTCTGAATTAATTCCATATGATCGAGAATCGCGAAACTAAAGTGAAAATGATAATTCTATTTTTTTGCTTTTTGACTTAATAATATAATTTAATAGAAAAACAATTAAAAGCTCTGAATTAATTCCATATGATTGCGAAACTAAAGTGAAAATGACAATTCTAATTTTTTGTGTTTTCACTTAATAATATAATTTAATAGAAAAACAACAATTATTATACAACATTAGGCTTTATTCTCTATGTTAATTAGCACAGTTATTTAACTTTTTGTCAGTAAATATAAATAAGATACAAATTAAGTGTCACAATATGTTACTTGTTTCGTATGTGTAATTGTATTTATATATCAGCTACCAATATATATATATAATTGTTTATTTCGAATTTGGAGCCACTACTATAAAATCAATTAACATTTATCTTATTCTTATGTAATCTAGGATATTTTTTTTAACCATACAAAAATTATAATCTGTCTAAATTAAGGAATATTTATTTAAATTTGGATAGTTAATTTGTAAGTAATTAACTTTTTATTTTTCAAAAATAACCAATATAAAATTTAAGAAAATTTATTTAGATTTTATTTATTCTTATTTTTATATAAATAAATATATCTCATACTATTTAAAAATACTAATAGTTATTGAATATATGTAGTATGGATAATAGTTATTGAATATATGTAATAATATATAGTAGTAGGAAGATGTGATAGAGGATTAGTCGTATATATTTTAAAAATCTTAACCTATATTGATAGAGGAGAGAAAAGTATGTAAGTTTTATGATATTTTCATTTTGTTATTGCCTTCATATATTTGGGACAAACATGTGTATAGAGCATCATATGACGAATGCAATTTTGATTATGAAGATTATTATCATTTTTATCTTCATTATACTTCAAAATAAATAATCTTCATTATATTTCAAAATAAATAATGTATTATTAAAACTATGTCGTTGAATTAGATACAATCATATTATAAATGTATATTAATGTTTGGGATACATTACAATGATATTAATGGTTAATGGTTATGAGATTGGTGATGTGTAAATTTTTAATTTGAAACAAATAAAAAAACTTATAAAAGGATTCCAAAACAATGTCATGCGCCTACTTCTTCAACAGAATGCAATAAAATTCTAAATAAGTAAAGTAAATCTTTCACACTATTCAATTCAAATTGTCGTATTTTTGATGATTTTAAATAGAGTCCTTCCCACAATAGAGATCTTTTAGTTGACCTTTATATATCTAATAAAATGGTTTCCCCAATGGTTGCTCAATGTAAATAGATGTAGATCAAATCATTTTTCATGCCCCTCAAAGTAACAAGACACCTAACTTCTAATGACCTATGCTATAAATATATAGTTGATGTGGTAAATGGAGGTATATAATACATGTAAAAGTGTGTGTCATGAATTGACTCCATGATAATTATAGAAATTCAAAATTCAATAGGTGACATAACAATGTCCATGTTCCTTAGAACAATGATAATGTAGCATAAGCTATATAATATATGGGAGCAGTATATGGAATAGGAATTTTGCAAAGAAAGAATTGCTCAAATTACAATTTGCATTGAATTTAAATCACCGATTTCAACAATTTAGATAGTTTTAAAATCTGACATTTTCTCTAGAACTGATCATATTAATTGTTGAAACTGCATAATTACAATTTTTAATTTTCAGAAATGATTTTGACCGAATTTAATTAAAAAACTGCTGAAAAGCTAAAGCATTTTGGTTGTTCTTTATCCTACTCGTAATATATGGTGTAAGAAAGACTTAATGCTCTAGTGAGATTGGTGTTTATTACAATCGGATCTAAATGTATTCATTGAGAATATGCCTGAAAACACTTTGTAAATGGAAAACATTTGGTAGTTAAGGCACCACCTTCTTGAAAGTAAGGGGAAATAAAATTTCAAATTTCTTAAATGGAAATAGATGTGGCAGTGAGGTTTTAATGTGCTGGAACCTATTCTCCACATGCCCATTTCTATATTTATAATAAGTAAAGTAATCATGGTAGTTGGGAATAACCATTGTATTGTTTAATTGATGAATTAAAATTATTATATTGATAGATGTTTATATCTTAAAATTTGAAGTGGACTAGTATCTATGCTTTTAGTCATAGTAGCATAATTATGCGGTTACTTCCGAAAATTTGGAATATAACTATAATAAGTATATGATATTGGCTATTTCTAAATTTCTTATACCTGTATTCTATTCGCTACATTTTATGTAAGAAAAATGATAAGAATGGCAACTAGGAATGCATTTATCACTGTGTTATCTTTATCCAGTTTGTAGTGCATATCAGCGATCATTCTTCCAGCTTGTATCATATATGCACGGCACAGGTTTAGATTTTATCGGGATTGAAAGTTCATTTTTTAAAATGCTTTGAAACATGGTTGAATATAGGCACAAATTGTTAGAATTATGCAAGAATGGGTTCAAAAAGTAGAGTTCCACTCCATTCAATTTATAGATATCAAGTGAACATAGTTGCGCTAGGTCCACTCCAATTAAAAAAACGTTAACCTACCTGTAATCCACTCTATTCGATTTTTGGATGTGACGTCAACATAGTTGTGCTCGCTCAGCTCCATTTGAAAAAAGTTAACCAGCTACCTGTATTCCAGTCTATTCAATTTATGGATATCACCTCTAACATGGTCGTGCTCGCTCCACTCTATTTAAAAAATGTTAACTTACCCATATTTCACAATATTCAATTCATGGATATCACGTCTAAAATGGCAGTGCTCGCTCCACTCTCCTTAAAAAAACGTTAAAATACCTGTATTCCATGATTGACATAAAGAATGCAGGAGATTGGTAGGTTGTTAATGAAGTTTTCCTTGTAAAAGGGATTTATACCTTGATATGCCTCTTGATATCATTTGTACATTATGGTTTGTAATTCACACCATTATTCCTTTGAGAGTTCAGTTTGACATTGCATGTGGGATAATTGTGTTTTGTTAAACACATTAAATCCATCACCTTGCCATCCACTCCGAAGTCGTGAGGGGGCATGTTGTTGTGATTTGCTTTGTTGGCCACCCCCGTTGGCACACATGCAGTGATGAATAGGTGATGATGTGGTCATGGGTTGTCAAATGCTTATAGCATTTCTGGCATAATATTAGAAATTTGGGCTTCACTATTGTGACCATTGTTTGAATATTGGGTTGAGTTTAATGAACATTGGGTTATTCCATATGTATGATGCATTGAAAGTGTTTGGTGAAGAGGTCAATGATGATTGTGGGGCATGAAATTCTAATGTAGTTGATCTCCACCATTTGGCACTAATGTCAACATGAATATTGTCACCACCCATACACATGCTCGAGTACTTCATAATTGATCTTCATGTTTAATTTCTTGGGATTTGGTTAGTGTGTTGTTGGTTTTGATGGGTTCGAGAACTCTGTTGCACATGTAATGACCTTGTTTTGATCCTTAACACAATCCTTTAAATAATATAATGTTTTCCATTGTTTTGATCCTTAACACAATCCCGTAAAAAATATCATGTCTGTGACAATTGTAAGGAACATGGTGAGGAGCCCAAGGCAAAGGCCTTACCATGGACATCCCAAATATATATATGTGTGTGTCTCACCAAGTGATATGGTTAGAGAACCATGTGTGGGTTAAGCATAATAATATTGTAAATAAGATGTACATGTGCAAGAAAATAATAAGGAAATCCACAATTAATTGCGCGAAAGCAACAAGAGCAAGGGGCATGATTATCCTAAGGCTAGGGAAGGACGTATTGAATCCATGAAGTCAATAGATGAGAGCCAAGTGTCCTAGAAAGGACTTATGGGATGTTAGATGTCAGCTTGATTTATGTTCCCCAATTATTTAATGCTTCCCAGAGGAAGGTAGTTGAGACAATTATTGTCCAAGGGAAAAGAAGGCGTGGGTCTGAGTTACCTTTTGTCAGTGAGTATGTTAGTCATACCGTCAGCGGGGAATGGCGCAATAGCCTGTTAGTGAGTCTGTCAGTCATCCTATCAGTAGGGGACGGCGCAGTAGCCTCTCACTAATTATGCCAGTCAACATGTCAGCAAGGGATGGTGCAGTAGCCTATCATTGAGTCTGTCAGTCATGCTATCAGCAGGGGATGGTGCAGTAGCCTGTCAGTGAGTCTGTCAACCAGTTAATGAAGTTATGTGGTCAAGTAACTCTGTCCTTGAGAGGTGTATCTATCACACCTTGCCAAGAAAGGAAGTCATACACTTTGGTTATTCTCCACTCATTCCATCATCGACCTATATATCATTTTGACATGTGGAGAAGAGTCGATCGTTGCTTGAGAGGGATACAAACCTGAGCAGTGGCAGAGTGAAGAGTAAACTCAATTCTAGTTCGTGGTCAATACTGAGTCGAAGAGTTTATCGAGGACTACAATATATATGTCTTCTTCTGTGGATCTAGGAAATAAATTGGTATCGCGGTACCTAGTTGTTAGTTTGAGCCCGAGCATCCTGAGTTTGTGTCGAATAATTGTGTGACTAAGTATATTCTAAAAAATGTACGAGTAATTCTAAGTAGTGTGATAAGAGAGTGGTGAAGCGTCATGATTCCCCAATCCCACGCTTGAGAAGTCCCATTCCTCAATCTTAAGACAGCCCGAGCGTGGTCATTGTGAGACCGATTGTAATAGAATGGTCTATTGGACAGTGACCGAAGTGATTTCCTTGGAGACATTGGTTGTGCATAGCCAAGATTTGTAATCCCTAGGAAGGAAAATCCTATAGGAAGATGATCCAGGGTTTGGGTAGTCTTTATATGCACACATCGGTATAGCACCTAGAGGAAGGTGACACTTGAGGGACCGTTGAGGGGTGAAGGGATACCTTCTTGGTTTTGTGTGGGGCAGGTATTATGGACCCCAAGCTAACTGAGTCTACGTGAGGCATCTGTGGTTCTCAAGGTAAACCAGATATGATTGTTTCTCCTATTGATCTGTTGTGATCCTCGAACAGTCAATAAAGTGCTGAGCATCGAGTGCATTGAGATCCAATAGCAGTTGCGTGATCTCCCTATGGAATATTGGGGCTTGGGTGGTCTTTCTACGCACACATTGGAATAGCACTTGCGTAGTGTTGTGTGGGGTGGGTATTGTGAGCCCCAAGCTAACTAAGTCTACACAGGATTGATTGTTGGTATTAAGTACCAGAGTGGTGTAGAGTGTGGATCTGGCTAAGATACTAGTGAAATATGTGATCTACTGGTGGAAGAGCGGGGTTTGGATGGTCTTTCTACGCACACACTGGAATAGCACTTGTATGGTGTTGTGTGGGACAGGTATTATGGACCCCAAGCTAACTGAGTCTGCACGAGATTCCTGCAAATTTGTAGCGAGTCACTAGTTAGCAATTCCCTCTATTACTTGTATAAGCCTAATAACCTAACGGAGGCTAGCCTGGCTTGAGAGCTAACTCTGTAAGATTGAGATAGCCTGATATCCCAACAGAGGCTGGCTTGGTTGATATCTTATGCCTATTTGACTGTGGGAGAGAGTTGTGGATAATCCCCCCTTCCTTAAGGTAATCATGCCCGACGCAGGGGTGACCTCCTATTAGAAAGAGTATACACTAGACAGAGTGCCTACGATCGGGTGGAACGTTTCTCTTATGTAGTTAGTTACTCGAACAAACTTCATTTGAGATAAGTGTTATGTGATATTTTTTTGGTTATGCATTTCATTATATGATTGATAATCAGAATGAATGACAAGATGTATGTTGTATATGATTGCATATAGATACTGGTATCTATATGGAATTTCACCATATATGTTGCGCTAACTCTGCAGGTAGCCAATGAATGAGCATCATAAGCTAAGTTATGGCATAGAGTGGTTGGAATGCACAGCGATGGTTTTGCAATAAGCGAAGGTAATTGTGTTGTAAATCATGTAGTAGTAGTTATCTTGTGTGTGCGGTGTGGCTGTGTGGTAAAGATATGATAAGAATGAAAGTATGTGTAGACTAAAGTATTGGGCACACAATGTTTCCACGGTGGTAAAGAATATATGGCGCAGACTATAGCGTGGTAAATAACCCAGTTCTAGACAACAATGCCTTGGTATGAGTAGGTTATGAAGAATAAATTAGATTCCTCGTGGTTACGATAGGTCATTGAAACCATTGGGCATGTGACAAAGTGGTATCAGAGCAGTGGTTTTGGCACTAGGCCTTTGAATGCAAAAAGGAATCATGTGCAGTAATATTAGATTGATACTTAAGAGTATTAATGTGTCCGCTAATATATTTTCCTTTGTGCATAGTTCTAGCAATAGCAGAATGATTATCACAACAAAGGAAAGAAAGAAGTTGGTAGAAGGAATCATATTTAGCTAGTTGAATGATTATTATGGATGATGCGCAATATCCCTATGATTGCGTAGAAGATGCTTTGGGAGAGGATGTGCGTGGTGGTAGTATAGAAATGGAGTCCAATGGAAGGAGGGAGCAAATCACACCTATGGATATGGTAGAAACTGTGAGAAGTTTTAATGAAAGGTTGACTAAGGAGCGGGAGGAGCAACATCATATCAACACTACCATACTGAAAATACTAACAGACCTTTAGCAAAAATCCAATTTGGGGTCAAAGCAGAATAATGGTAGTAAGTATGAAAAGAATGCAAGAATTCGTTCTAGAGGAAGGTTGCGGCATCAACAAAGAAGTGAGCGCGGAAGGAGAATAAGCCTTTCTCCATTAGGAACTTCTAGTAATAGAGTGAGTAGATTAGAAATCTCGTCAGATGGCTCAACACATTCGGCTCGAATATCTAAGAGGAGGAGGCGTTGAAGAGAGAATTCCTCTAGAGAATTCAGGAAGGTGAGGCCTCTACATTTGATGGGGAAGGCAAGTCAAGCCTATGAGACTGAAGCATGGATTCTTTGAATGAAGAATTACTTTAGGATTTGTGAGTTTTCTGGGAATGAGAAAGCTATGATTACCATATTTAATTTAAATGGCAGGGCTTCAATTTGGTGGGATCATCTACGGCAAGTGAAATGCCTCAAAGAAAGAAGGATTGATTGGAAGAAGTTTGAAAAACACTTCAAGAAGAAGTATATTTTTGAAAGGTACTATGATAGTAAGAGGAAGGAGTTCCATGAGTTGAAGTTGGGACAAATGATAATGAAGGAGTATGTGCACAAATTCCTAGAATTACTCTAGTATGTAGATTATCTAAAAAATGAGAAGGCGAAGATTCAGAGATTCATAAGTGGGTTTCCCCATAACTATCGTGACAAAATTGAATTCATGGAACCCAAGACCTTGGTTGATGCTATTCAGAAGGCTATGCATTGCTACGAGTAGAACAAGGGTAGGTTTGAAGAGAATCAAGCGGGGAGAGGAAATCCCAAGGGGAGGTATGAGCCAAGGAATAAAGAGTTTAGATTTATACCCTATAAGAATCAACAAAGGAATGTGCGACAAGATCAACCAGCTCCAGGCAGGTTCCAATGCGCCATGGCAGGTGCATAAAGTCCCAGAGAACCAATGCAACGTTGGGGATGTGGAGAGAATCATAAGTTGTATGATTTCCCTCACAAAAAGGAGTGGATGCGAAGGATCCATAACATTGAAGGATCCATCACAGTGGAGGACGTGGCCACAACGACTCCTAAAATTTATGCATCTTTGGATTATCATCAGGAAGACCACCAAGCCGCAGTGGTGGAGGTGTGAGGTAATATTTTCGCACAGTCCGTTTCAGTTTTAATAGACCTAGGATCTAGTCATAGTTATATTCATCCTAAGATTGTTGAAGTTTGCACGCTTCAGAAAAGTAAGTATGACAAGTCATGGATAGTCAAGTTAGCCACGGGTACGAAAAGGAAAGTAATCAAAATGGTAGGAGGATGTCCATTAATGTTGGGAAGTCTATCCAACACAACAAATTTGAACATTCTATTGCTAGGATTGTATGATGTTCTTATTGGCATGTATTGGCTAGAAAAGCATTGCGCCAAGCTCAACTGCTATAGTAAATCTCTTGAATGTCTTGATAATGAAAGTAACCCACAGATAGTGAAAGGTGTGTGGAAGAGGGTTTCAATAAGACAATTTTCTGCATTGCAGTTGGGAAGGTACTTCAAGAAGAATTGCCGCATCTATGCAGTTCATGTCACAGGATCAACAAAAGGTAAAGTTCCACTGCTAGAATATTTTCCACTGCTACAAGAGTATAAGGATGTATTTCCAGAAGAAGTTCCAAGGATGCCACCCAAAAGAGATGTTGAATTTACAATTAATCGGGTGTTAGGTGTAGCCTTAGTGTCAAAAGACCCTTACAAAATGAGCACTTTGGAACTGAAAATTCCATTGCAAGATTTAATGGACAAAAAGTACATTAGACCGAACGTGTCCCCATGGGGTTCACCAGTGTTGTTCGTTAAAAAGAAGGATGGAACCTTGCGACTATGCATTGACTATAGACAAGTCAATAAGGTCACAATCAAGAACAAGTATATGTTTCCCAATATAGATGGTCTCTTCGACCAGGTCAAGGGAGCTAGAGTATTTTTTAATATTGACTTAAGGTCAGGGTATCACTAGGTTAGGATCAAGGGGGAAGATATCCATAAGACACGTTTTAGGAGGTGGTATGGCCACTATGAATTCACTATAGTTCCATTTGGTTTAACCAATGTGCCAGCCACTTTCATGTGCCTCATGAATAGTGTGTTCAACTAGTATTTGGATAAGTTCATCTTGGTATTCCTAGATGGCATCCTCATCTATTCCATGAATGAGAAAGAGCACGTAGAGCATCTCCTAAAGGTATTGCAGGTTCTTAGGGCACACAAGTTGTATGATGGGCTTAGTAAATGGAGGTTATACCAGAAGAGGATTCAATATTTGGGTCTTGTCAACTCAATAGAGGGAACTTTGGTAGAGCCTGAGAAGATTGAGGCAATAATGAATTGGTCTACATCTAAGAACGTGATGAATGTTCAATATTTCATGGGATTGGAAGGATAAAATAGGAGGTTCATCGAAGATTTATCCAAAGTGGTGCACCCTATTATGTCACTGCAGAGAAATGATGTGAAGTTTGCATGGTCCGAGAAATGTGCATAGAGTTTCCAGTGCTTAAAGTAATTGCTCACAAATTCCCCTATTATGAAGGTCGCAGATACAGATAAATATTATGTGGTATGTACAAATTCTTGCATTGAATATCTCGGAGGAGTACTTTTGCAGGAAGGACATGTAATATGAAATGAGTCCTGAAAGTTAAAGGATCATGAGAAGAACTACACAATGCATGATTTGGAGCTATCAACCTTAGTGCATGCCTTGAATATGTGGTGACACTACCTGCTAGGAAGAAGATTTGAGTTGCGCACTGATCACATGTGTTTGCACTAGAAATTGTACCTAGACTAAAAAGGTACAAGCTAGAACATCCAAAAGAAAAACTGGAAAAAAGGTTTTTTTTTTGTACATTGTGAATGAATCATGCATGGATAGGGTAAAGAAATAAAAACAACATATAATAACTAAATCAGAAATAAATCTTGAAGATATGAACAAATAATTCTGAAACATAGACATAAACCATATACATACAGTAAAAGAACTTAGTTAATTCCACTAACTTAAAAGCATCATAGGATAATTTTTTTTATCAAGAAACGAAGTGATAAGCAAGGTGATAAAACTGATCATAAACTTCAACTAAAAACTATAGATTAAAACATGGCTTATATTATATGTTTCATTCCAAAAATATGCAGTCTTGAAAACTTACTGAGAGTCTGTCATATGTGTCTCTGGTACATAGCTTGGTAGCATCTAACCCTTCCAGAACAAAAATCCTGCTTCTACTCATACTACCCTTCTCCCTTTTATAATTACAAAAAGTCCTCAAAAGAGGTTTAACAGATCCACACTTTAAGGATTCGATTTGGTTTAAGAAGTCTACAAAAAGAAGGAGTTTCTAAATATAGCAAAACTAACTCCTAGAATCTATTAATTTCATATCTATCATCTAGATGTTTCATTACACTTTGCTTGACAAATGCATGATCATCCTTGATCTCAGATTTGACGAGTTGCTTCTGTTGGAATGGTGATCCCATCCAACGCTTGAGATATTTTGAGAAGACGAACCTGTTTTGCTTCCAGCACTTGGACCTTGTTTGATAATTCTACATTTTGCTTGGTTAAATATTCAATCTGGATTTGTGCATTTTTCTTCCTTTTTAACACTTCCTTTGCAACTGTGATTAGTTCTTGATAATGACCATTCACTTCCTCCAAATATTCCCTTAATCTTCTACTAGCCTGCATGAGGTTATCATTTGCATCATTTAAATATTCATTCTGGACTTTATATTGCTGTAATGACTTCTTGAGAATTTCAACTTTTGAACCCATTCGGATTGCTTCCTGTGTTCGGATATCCACATCATCTTTTTCAGGATCTTGCATGCAAATTCTAGGGTTTGCATGCACTTTGCATGCATTCCAGTCACCAGGTTGATGCCTCCATCACCTTAGCCACCTTATTCTAGCACCTGGGAGCTTCTTACATCAGTTCATTAGCCCTCCTAGTCAGGAAGGCGCCCACTTCTCACCTACTTCCAGAGAAGGGTGCACTTCTTCACCTACCACTGTAGTTCCACTTCAGTTACACTCAGTTAGCTCCGATTCTCCCTGATTTGAGGCTAGTGTCACTCCCAACTGACTGTTTCACTCCGTTGGACCTCCAGATTGACTAGATGACTTGTTCTGATTTCAGTTAGCCTCCCATGCGCCCTCTAGTGAGCCCACTTCCCTATATCAGTGCTACACACTTCAGTTACACATGTTACACTTAATTAGACTCAGATTGACACTTGGATGACTAGTTCTTGTGCATTGATGACCACCACTGATTGATGATGAGGACTCCTAGTTGGAGTCAAGCTACTCCATTCAGTGATTTGAATGACCTCCTTAGTCAATTCGAATTGCTCAGTCATTGTCAGATTATTGTATTGTAATTATTCACCCTTATTGGGATATCGAGAACTATGCATGTTTTACACAGTTTTACACCATATTTTCTATGTTCATCTGTTGTGATTGATTTACTTGTTCATTAGATCTGCTGTGACTAATTTTACATGGTATCAGAGCCATTGCAGGGACAAGATCTCTTTTCTACAGGTGTTTCTACAAGAAGATTTGAGTGAATTTGCTCAAAAATTACAAAATTTTTTGGCATGAAATATCTCAAGGGCATTCGCTCCTGTGCATGCAAAGCTTGAAAATACTTCCAATACCACTCCAGAAGCTTGAGTTTCCACATAAATCCCGGATCTGATACATTGGACCCATTCAACATTGCTTGATCTCCAATCCCAGGTGTGATGCAACTCTAAAAGGGTGGATTGTTCGACCTCATTGTTCTTGGTTTTATTGTGATTTGCAGGTTATTGTCTCCATCAATTGCATTCACTACTTTTCCCTTGCAAGCATTTCTACATCAGTGTGCACTCGCTCCTAGCAATGGAATACTCTTCTTCAAAGCCTAACCTCACCCCATTCAATTATTTTGATTGGAAAGATGATATGGAGATCATATTACGTTCAAAAGGTTACTACCGAGTCACTCTTGGTCTTGAATTGGAGCCAAACACCTTGTCAGATAGAACCAAACACTACAACAAGCTTGATGAAGCTTATGGTCTTCTTTGTCTCTCCATCTCCAAAGATCTTCACTTCCATCTCAGCAGATTGAAGACTCCAAAAGCTATATGGGAGCAACTTGAAACACTATTTGGCAAGCAGGATGAGCTTAGGGCTTTTCAATTAGAGAATGAATTGATTGCCCTTAGTCCTGAGAATTTCGAGACCATTAATGAATTCTTCACAAAATTCAAGAACTTGAACATGCAGTTGAAGAATAGTGGATTTATCAAAGAGGATAAGCAATTGATTCTCTCCATTCTCAGCAAGCTTGGTAAATATTATTCGGTATTTGTCTCTACTTTCAATTCCGGTCGGCTAACTACCCCGAATTGGAAGATGCCTACCTTCAATGCCTCATTGAGTCCGTCACAAAAGAGCATGATAAGTTGATTCAAATGGGGTCCATAGGCTCCAAAGATTCAGCCCTATATGTTCAAGGACCCAAGATCTCGAATGGTAAAGGAAAGCAAAAGAAGGAGAAGCCCAAATCCGAACCTCACAAGCAAAGAGAGAAAAGCAAACAGACGGATGCACCATCCAGTTCGAAGTTCAAGCAAAAGGGCAAAGAAGGTAACCAAAAATCTAAATGTACTTATTGCAACCATGGCTTTCATCCCGAAAGTTCATGTATGAAGAAGACTATAGATCAAATGGCCCTCCTTTTGGAAAAGAACAACATAACTCTTCCTGACGGTGCAAGGAAGAAGGATAGGAATAATGATCATGAAAGAGGACAAGCACTCATGGCAACTGTTTCGAAGCCCACTACTCTCTTGATAGATTCGGGTGCATCGAATCATATGGCTCCAAATATTGATTCTTTTTCTTCATTCGATCCAAATAGCTCCATCCCCATCCATTTGGGAGATGACTCAAAAATTTCTTCAAAGGGCAAAGGTACGATTCATGTAGATCATGGAAGCTTTCAGAATGTTCTCTATGTGCCTTCCTTGGCTTCAAATATTCTTTCTGTGTATCAAATGACACACACTGGTGAACCGAAGCAAGTTACATTCAGCCCTAATATAGTTGAAATTTATGATATCAAAAGTGGAAGACTTGTTGCAATCAGAAAGGCAAACCACACTGCAAAATGCTATGAGTTTTCACACTTTATTCCGCTTGCAAAGCCCACTGCTCTTCGCACACATGGTAATGAGGTTAGTAGGCTTTGGCATGAAATATTTGGACATCTTAATTATAAGTGTTTTCTGCTGTTATCAAACAATTCCATGGTAGATGGTCTTCCACAACTCCGTTCCTCGAAGGGAATATGCACTGGTTGCATTATTGGGAAGCACCCCGAGCACAGATTCGACCGCGGCAAAGCTAGCAGAGCTTCTACAGTTTTGGGGCTGATACATTCTGATATCAGTGGTCCGTTGCCCCATACGTCATTAAATGGTTCAAGGTATCTTTTGACATTTATTGATGATTTTTCCCGCTTTACATGGGTATTTTTTCTCAAAAACAAGTCAGAAGTGCTTGGAAAATTCAAGGATTTTAAGGCTTTTGTTGAGACCGCCACTGAGAGCAAGATCAAAGATATTAGATTTTATAATGGTGGAGAATATATCAAGGCCGAGTTGCTGCAACTTTGTGCCCAAAGTGGAATTCAAATCCAACATACAGTTCCCTACACACCCCAGCAGAATGGTGTAGTGGAAAGGAAAAATCGGTCACTGAAAGAGATGGCTACATGCATGATTGAATCAAAATGTTTGGCAACAAATCTTTGGGCTGAAGCAATCAATGTTGCTGCATACATACAGAACCATGTTCCACATTCATCCGTGAAAGGTATGACTCCTTTCGAAGAATTCTTTGGTCACAAACCGGATGTGTCAAATTTGAGAGTTTTTGGCTCTACTGCATGGGCTAGAATTCCTTCCAAGAAGAGACGAGCTTTGGATCCACAAAGTATTGAGTGCATACTGATAGGATATGGGGAAGAATCAAAAGCATATAAACTCATGGATATCAGATCTAAAAATATATTCATAGAGTGCAGTGTGCAATTTGAAGAACTGCTTCATGAATTGCAACTAGTCGAGGAAGAAATCGTTGTTTCACTGCCTTCACCAGAAGAAGATACGTGCAGCGATAATGAGGTATGAGTTCTGATATTTCTGATATTTTAGCAGCACATGATGATCATGACATATCAGGTTCGAAATCTGACCATTATGATCCTCCTCAGTTACCAAAGTGGGCCCAAAACACTCTTCAATCTGCTGGTTCGAACCTTGGAAATCCTGCTGATCCGAGACGAACAAGAGCAAACTTTCAAAGAGCAGGTATGGCTCTTTCAATTTCTGATCCATTACTTCCTGAGATTTGTTATTTGATGACTAGTTCAGATCCCACATCATACTATTCTTCCCACCGAGATCCGAGATGGAAAAGTGCCATGGATGAAGAGTACAGTTCTCTTCAAAAGAACATTACATGGGAGCTAGTTTCTCTTCCACCTGGAAGAAAATTAGTGAAGTGTAAATGGGTCTACCGCACGAAAGTTGTTGCTGATGGCTCTATCAGCAAATACAAAGCAAGGTTGGTGGAAAAATGTTTCTCCCAAGTCCAGGGAGTGGACTACACTGAGACCTTTGCACCGGTTGCAAAGATGGATTCCATCCGCCTTGTTTTGGCTATTTCTGCATCCAAGCACTGGGAAGTGCACCACATGGATGTGAAGAGTGCATTTCTACACGGAGACCTTGTTGAAGAGGTATATATGCAGCAGCCAGAGGGATACACATCAGATCCATCATTAGTTTGTAGATTGAAGAAATCTTTGTATGGGTTAAAACAGGCCCCAAGAGCTTGGTACGCAAAGATGGACTCCTTCCTTCTTTCTCAGAATTTCTAAAGATGCAAATCTGATCCGAATGTGTATCTTCAGTGAGTTAAAGGTAATTTGTTGGTTATTGTAATTTATGTTGATGATCTTCTCATTACTGGTAGCACTCTTACTTCAATAAACAAGCTAAAAACTGCCTTAAATCTAGCTTTTGACATGAGTGATTTGGGCTTGCTAAGTCACTTTTTGGGCTTGGAGATAGCTCAAAATTTTGATGGGATCACTATATCTCAGCAAAAATATGCTTCTGACCTGTTATTGAAGTTTAATATGGCTGAATGTAAGGCATCCCCATTCCCATTCCTCTCAGGAATCAGTCTTGAGGAGGGAGATTCTACACCGCTTGCAGATTGCAGTATGTATCGACAGTTGATTGGTTCACTACTTTATTTGACACACTCAAGGCCTAATATTTCATATGTCGTGAGTGCCGTGTCAAGGTATATGCAGCAGTCCCATGAGCTTCATTGGCGATCAGCCAAGCGGATCTTGCAGTATGTGCAAGGTACGAAACATTTTGGCATACATTATGTTGCAGATTCTGAGCTTGATTTCATTGGTTTTACTGATTCAGATTGGGAAGGTGATAGCATTGATCGGAAGTCCACTTTCGGTTATGTTTTCATGATTGGTCATGGTGCTATTTGCTGGTCCAGCAAAAAGCAGGAAGCCATTGCACTTTCTTCAGCAGAGGCAGAGTATCGAGGGGCAGTCAATGCCTGCATTCAGGCAGTTTGGTTGCAGGGTATTCTTTCCGAGTTTGGTTTTGATGGCACTACTTCGACTGTCCTATTTTGTGACAATCAAAGTGCTATCAAGATCTCCACAGATCCATTTCAGTGGCAGAGGACCAAACACATTGAGATTCATATGCATTACATTCGACAGTTGGTGCATGATCGCACCATCATTTTCCAATATTGCCTTACTGATGAGCAAATTGCAGACATCTTCACCAAGAGCTTCACTGAGAAGAAGTTCTCTTACCTCCGTTCACTATTGGGGGTGAGTTCTATCATGGTGGAGACAGATTGATCCATTATTATGCTTTAGCTTGAGGGGGGGCTTTCTTCCCACTGGGTTTTCCCTCTTTCCTCACTTAGTTTATTTTTAGCATTTTTTGGATTATTGTATTGGGGTGACCTTTGGTCTTAGTTACCAGGGTGTAGCTAGGGTTTTACCCCTAGCTTGTGCAAATGAGCACCTACTAAGGAGAATGGACTCCTTAGTAGCAGTTCAGTAAATGTAAATAATTAAGCTAAAACAACAATTAAATTACTTCCAAAACAAGCATGAAACATAAACAACAAATTTAAAGAATGGCTTTTTGTATTGATGTTACCTTCAATGTAAAGGTTTGATGAAGCCCTTTGCAGTGTCCAAGAGGATGCTCCAAGCTTCAATATGCTCCTTCTCCTTCTCCAATGGTTGGGAATGGGCCAAAGGTGGCTCTCAAGGTGAAAATAGTTCAATGGTGAACTAGGGTTTCGAGAGAGATTTTGGCAGAGTAAGGTTGCTTGTGATTGTGGATATGGAATAAGGGATCTCCATCACCTATTTATAGTTTTTTGGTGGTGGAGTGCTGACCCATGGTTTTGGGAAACACATGGTTTTAGGCAGCTGTATAGAGTTTTTTCCTCCTTTTCCTCATTATTTTATATTTTTTATTCCCTTTTTAGGGGATTTTTGCTATTTTTGGAGGAAAAGGGGGTTTTTTAGCCTTTTTTAGGCTATTTTGAGGGTTTTATGGCCTTTTGGAGGCTTTTTAATGGGATTTTTGGGGTTTTTAAGGGAAATATGGTAGGAAAATGGACAAATGAGTCATATAATGTGGTAGATGAGGTAGTGTACACTTTTTGGGTGTTAACAGATTGCCCCCTGATGTGCGAGGGCAGGAGCTCATCGTATGGCCGATGGACATCATAAGTCATGAATGGTTTTCCTGGGTGTGGAGAGAAGAGAAGAAACAAACTGAAGCCCGTAACAACGATCCCGAACAACTGCAAGAACTGAAAGTACATAACCTCAATAATGGATGAGGAATCATCTGATCATATGGACGAGGCGGGCATTCCCATGCTCGTATCAGGATATAACATAACAATAACAATGGGGTCCAAAAAATGGGGACCTGAAATATACATGACCTCAAATACTGACTGAGGAAAAATCTCAATATATGGACGAGGCGGGCATACCCATGCTCGTATCAAGATACATAAACTGAACTGTGAGGCCCGAAAAAGGGAGACCTGTAAGATACATGACCACTGTGTACATCATAAGAGTCCAGAGGGGACACAAATCTGGGACATACTGCTGAGCGGATCATGTGTGAACTGCAGAACTGGTGCACGGGAACAATCAACAGTGCTACTGAGTGTGGTACCAAAGAGGCTGATGAGCTGCTGGATCAGAGTGACAAGGGGTGCACTCACATTGGTACACAGAACTGGAACTGAAACTGGGTACTCAAGGAAGCATGTAACTGGATGGCTTCCGAATACAAACGCCAACGCAGCCCGGACATCCACAGGAACATAGAACTGGGCGTTCCGAAATGACTCACCAATGTGCTAGAGTCGGGGCAAATCCGGGGTCTTCGACTAAAAACTGATGGGATATAATCCTACGCGATCCTCAACGATGCGATCAAGGTGCTGAAGTCGAGCATGTGAGGAACAACCACTCGGAGAGGCAATGATGACTCCTCTCGGAATGGTCCGTAGGCACTTACCACAGATGGTGATAAGTCCAAGGCGTAGGGACCTCTGGGCCTATCCTCTAGAATAGAGGAGCTGTCGTCGACAGAGGGAGACCTTCAACTATCAAGGCAATGATGTTTCCTTGACAGGAGCGCGAGGTGGAGAACCGAAATGTGATAGTACTGATGGCAGGACTGACAAACTGTGGGGGGATAACTGGGCAATTAGAGTGGGTGGACTCAAACTTCCTTTGTTCAGAGTATGATAATGGGAATGATCTGGCAGCATATGAAACTAACTGAGGGGAAAGGGATCATAGCTGTATTGGCTCTGGGGAGGTGACTGGGCTGAGGGGGACTCAAGCTGGTGTAAAATGGCAGGAGACTGCAGAATACTCTGAACAAAGGCGACCTGATTGGGGGTGCTGCCGAGATGATCGATCATAGTGCCAGGAGGCACAGGAGGGTACTTCTTCATGGGTTAAGGAACTAGAAGAAGTGTGTGTAAAATGATACTGTCGTGTGGATTTACGAGCCCAGGACAGTTCATGCTCGTGGTTGCTTTCAATTTTAAGGAGTCTGAAAGCGATAAGAAGACTCTGAAGTGATGGAATGGTGCTGTCGTGTGGATTTAACGAGCCCAGGACAGCGTATGCTCGTGGTTGCTTTCAATTTTAGAGAGTCTGAAAGCAATAAGAAGACTCTGAAGTGATGGAATGGTGCTGTCGTGTGGATTTAACGAGCCCAGGACAGCGTATGCTCGTGGTTGCTTTCAATTTTAGAGAGTCTGAAATCAAATAAGAAGACTCCAGGGGGTTGATTTTTCGTAGATTTAGTCTCCAAGGCCCAAAGAAGCATAAAAGGATGCAATGAAGAACTCTTCTAGCCGGTGTGACTAGAGTATTCCTTTTTCGTAATTAGTCTACCAGGTCCGGAAAAGGGTTAAACTTATACCAGATAGACGCCCTTTCAGGTACTTTAACGAGCATGAAAGGAAGCAAGATTGCTCGGCGATCTTTTCATTCTTTTAGGAGTCAGAAAAGAGCTTAATGGAAACTCCCTAAGTGCCTTTTTCGTAAAGGACTTGTCCGGCCCGAAAAAGGGATAAAATTATACCGAACAAAAGGAATGGCCAGGCAAGGAGGAAGTGTTCAATCAAGGTTCAGTAATGATGACCAAGAACGAGGGTAGGTGGGAACACTGGTGGGCCTCCTTGCGGGGTAGATGAAATGGTGGAAAAATAACGGGACATTTGCAGTGTGACAGGATTGAATGGCTCATGTTAAAATGTGGAACAATCCGACAGCGGCCAATGTGGCGCGCAAATCGAGGCAGCAAGGTGTTGGGACACAATGTTGAAATTGTACCAAGTGAGAGCGAGAAATGATCTCAAGCATCATCACAAGCTCGGAAAAATGAATCCGGCGATATAAAGGGTGTCAAAAACGGGTAACGGCCGATGTGGCACGCACACCGAGGCGATGAGGGCGTTTTGGAAAAACACCCAAAAAATTGGGGGGTGAGAGCGAGAAATGATCTCAAGCATCATCACCAGCTCGGAAAAATGAATCTGATGATATAAAATATGTGAAAAACGGAGAACGGCCGATGTGGCACGCAAACCGAGGAGACTAGTGGTGTCTGAAAAATGGGCAAAAAATGATAGAACAAAAATAAGGGAACGAGGTGACCATCATGACGGTCTCGTCGTGCTGATTCCAATGGTGGAAACGGTTCGTAAAATGGACTCCGTATGGGGTCAGAATGGCCAAAACAAGAAAAGTCAACTGACTATAAATAGTGGTGGGTCCAACATGACATGTGTCATTTGTACGGTTTGACTTTGACTTGTGATCAGAGTGGACCAGAGCTTAGGTGGCATTTCTGGACGATCCGACCGGCCGATTTCAGATCCGGGAGATACAGGTATTCCGTTAGACTCATACCTGCATGTTTTTTAGGGTCGGGGGTTGGGTAGTGGGTCCCAGGGTTTAGTTGTACGGTCCACGTGGGGTGGACCGCGGGTTAGGGGGTCGAAACCGCGGTTGAAGACCGCGAGTTTCGGGACGAACCACGCGGTTGGAGACCGCGTGTTTCGGGTTGAACCACGCGGTTGGAGACCGCGTGATTCCTGGATGGAACCGCGGTCGAGTACCGCGAGTTCCAAGGAAGAACACGCGGTTCCCAACCGCGGGTTTAGGGCTGACAGGCGCGGTTGGGAACCGCGACCATATGCCTGACAGCCGCGGTCGGAAACCGCGGCAGGAAGCCCGAAAGACGCGGTTTTGGGCCGAGCTATTAGGGCTTCTGGGAGAGGGAAAAGTACTTTACTTTAGTTGACATGAGTCTGATGAGTTCACTTTGTGTGATTGACAGGATGCCGCAGGTGCTCTGGAGAGAGCGGGAGATCCCTGATGAGACCATGGGTTTCATCCGAGAGGATCGCCATGTGCGATCTGTGCTGGGACTGTGCGGACTACTGAAGTTCGCACAGATACCCATGATACGGTCAGCAGCATTGCTGCTGAACCGTCTGATCAGCTTCTGGGAGCCGGACATACAGGCTTTCCGGGTACAGGGTGAGAGAGTGGACCTCACCCAGACTGATGTGTACTTTCTGACGGGGTTGCCCTGCCTGGGCAGGGTGGCAGATACACAGCCGCGGGTTGCCGCGGACGTTGACATGGAGGACATGTTGGATAGGTACTGCGGTCCGGACGCGAGGGTGCATAGGAATGCACTCCTGGTGAGGGACCTACAGGAGCCGGCAGTGCAGGCCATGGCAGTGTGTGTGGTGCGGGTATTGGGTTCCCAGTCACCTGAGAAGGTGTCTGGGGGTCAGATGCAGATGGTAGAGCGCATGCTGGATGGGGTGTACTACGCGTGGGGCCAGATGTTCCTGACCTGCGTTCAGCGGCAGCTGACGGCAGCGAAGGAAGCTGGCAAGGGCTTTTGCTTTGGGTCCTTCTTATGTGCCTTCTTTATGGAGAGGGTACCCACCCTGCGGCCACGGGTGCCGATCAGGCCAGGAGGGATGAGGGAGCCGCGGATGGTGCGGTGGGGTGAGATGATGCGCCGCCGTGGTGGAGGCGACGTGGGCAGGTACTTCACGCAAGAGTTGTACCTGCAGTGGCTCCAGATACCATTGACACTGGACGACTTCCCGTATCGGGACATGGACTTCACGGGAGATCCGGAAGCGCCACGAGCACCAGGACAGGCATGGGGTCATGTATATTTTTTGATATATATATATATATGCACGTGGATGCACCTTTTGTATGATGTGGTTGTATTTGTACGCACGTGGATGCGCTTTATGAGTTATGATATTTTTACATTGCACGTGGATGCAAGTAGGTTAGGATGTTAGGCACGTGGATGCCCCTTGTGTATTTTATGTGATGCAACATGATATAGGTATGTTTTAGGCACGTGGATGCCCCTATGGATATGCATGTGGTTTATGTACATGGATGCAAATGTGGATGCGATGCAATCTTTTTGGGTTTTTTATATATTTGTATGAGATGCTATGGGATGATGATGCATGATGTTACATGGTGTGATTGATATGCCAGTCTAGGATGTTGTTGGCCATTTGGTCTGCGACACTATTTTGGGCTCTGGGGACATGTGTGAATGTGATGGATCCAAATTGTCGATTGAGTTGTTTTGTGCGCAGGAATTTTCTAAAAAGGCAGGGATCACGCACCTGGTAGCAGTTGTTGAGCTGGGAGACAAGTAGCTGGGAGTCAAGGAACACATGAAGGTGACATATGCCCATTTGGAGGGCGGCAGTCAGGAGACCGGTCACAGCATCATACTCCGCCTGGTTATTGGTAGCAGCGCCTATACAGATTCCGTCAAGGTGAATCATCTCGTTGGAAGGGGAGTACAAGACCCATGCTGCAGAAGCCAGGTTGGGAGACCAGCGGCTTGCGCCGTCAGCGAAGCCAGTGTAATGAGGTGGAAGGTGGTCCATCTGTAATCATGCAGAAATGATGAATGTAAGATGATGGTAAAAAAGTGAAAAACAAAAAGAAGAGCAGACTGTACAATGCGGACCAAAATGGGACCGCGAGTTATGTTATGGATAGAGATTCCGTAGGATGCAACCCATCATGGGGGTTGCGTAAAGGAAGGCCTTCAGAGTTGGTTTCAGTATGAACATGGAGTTCCTCTGGACATGTGTCTATGTGATGGTTGAGAATGGCGGGGTCGAACCCAGGCATTCCGTTAGAGGGCCAAGAAAAGACATCACGGAACTCTTGGAAGAGTTGTGTATAATCCTCAATCTCCCGCTCGCTGCAGGAGGCTCCTAAAGTGATGAGTTCAGGGGCATATCCGGGGAACTTTGAGGGAGGAAGAGGATGTTGTTTCTGACGAACGGGGGGTACATCAGGCCATGTGTCAATGTGGTGCTCTATAATGGCGGGGTCAAGACCAGGCATTTTGGTATAGGACCAAGCAAAGACATCACGGAATTCTTTGAAAAGGTTTATGTAGTCCTCAATCTCTTGTTTACTGCAAAATGCTCCTAAAGTGATGAGTTCAGGGGCACGTCCTGGGGTAGCGATATCAACTTGGATGACAGGTGAGATGTTGGCCATGTTACCTTCCTCGAAGGCATCCGGAGCAGGAATAGGGTCCTTGAACCAGTCGACCTTGGTGGGGAGGAAGTCTTTGGATTCAACCGCGTATTGGGTAGCGGTGCTAGAGGAGGATTCTTCTGGGATGAAGTAGGAACGATGATGCATATCATCCCAGGGATAATCCGGGGCAGTCATGGCCTCAAGAATCTCCTCATCAGTACGGAAAGTTTGCGTCGTCAAGTCGGTTGACGAGGGGGTAATGGTTGAAGAGATCATATAGATGATATTAACCTCTTCAGAAGGGGGAGAGACCGGGGGGTAAATCTCCTCAATGGTAGGTGGTGCCGTCTCAAGATCCAGATTGTTCATCTCATAGAGCGCCGCTCTGTAATCCGGGAGATCGGGACAATGATGTGAATAATGCCCGTAAATACCGCATATGGCGCAGGAGTGGTTGGTACGTAGGGACTTATCTTTAGGCTTGGGAGTGGGGTTTAGTTCGACAGTTGGGATGTTGGGGTCATCGTCGAGCATCTGCATGTGCTTCTGCAACGCTGGTAACTGTGGGCATTGGTGAGTCGCATGGCCCAACTCGTCGCACAGCGAGCATTTGGAGGAGCACGAAATACTGGAGGGTTTTTGACTATCTTTGGGGGTGGTACAGCAGTGTAAGGTTGTGGACCTCTGCCCCCAGTGGGTTTGGGAGTAGGAGGGGGTGTCGTGGAGGACGAAGGGGTAGAGACACCAGGAGGTGGCTGAGTGGTAGTAGCCATGGGTTGCACCGGTTGGAGGACGACATCTGGTGTCGGCGGGCGAACGGGAGGCGAAAGATACCATACAGGTAATCCCAAAGTTAGCCCAGGGAGGCTAAGGGTGGCCATGACCGGGGCGCTTACTACTCCCGATGGGGGGACTAGGAAGGGGATCGTATGGATCGGTGTAACACCAATGTGGCTAGGTACCAAGGGTGGTTTTGGCAACAAGGGTGGTTAAGTATTAGGTGGTAGGTTGTCGTGGGACAAGGTACATAAGTCAGACATTTCGGGCGTAGATGACGGCGGAGGAATGGATTGAAAGGTGGAGGTCATCGGCGCGTCTAAGTAGACTCCAGGCCCCGTAGAGGAAACAAACGAGGTGGTGGCAGGAGAAACAGGTTGTTCGACCATGGGGAGAACATTTTCAGGTGCCGCGGGAGCACTGGGATCATAGTAGGTGAGCTGGTCAATCTTAACCACGCGTCCCTCATGGGGGAACATCATGGTGCGAAAGACAGAAGAGGCAACCGCTCGCATGGCATACATGTAGCTGCGGCCAAGTAAAAGGTTGTAATCCAATTGGGCATTGATTACCTCTATGTCAATAAGGACTGTTTTTCCACCTAACTGGACTGGAACGTTGGGTAGGAGGCCTTGGGGCTGGGCCGAACGACCGTCGTAGGCACGTAACGCAGTAGTGGACTGCTGGAGAGGAGGGGATCCTAGCTTATGCCATACGAATGTAGACATAACGCATGTGGAGGCACCCTCATCGATGATGCACCGATGGATGACAAGATTCCTAACGGAGACAGTAACCTGGAATGCTAAGCTGGAAGGTAGGCGTGGTTCGGACTGGTCTAAATCAAATGCCATCAAATGCGAATCATTTGGGTCAATCCCCCCAATGGTGGAGAGTAAAGTCTTGCGCGGGGAAGGGCAGTTCTTCAAGACTTCTAACGCAGACATGGCTGCGGGAGATTGGGCTAGGTCGTCTACGATGTTGTAGTTTGACGCAGCGCGCGCATTAGGGTTATTGTTGATTCGGCGAAGTGGGAAACGAGGTGCTTTCGTAGCGCCGTCTATGGGCGGCGGAGGTATACGTAGCGCCTGATCGGTGGGATGGGCGTTAGTAGTTTTATCCGTAGGAGTGGCTTCAGAGGTGGAGCCATATTGGTTCCGACGGGTCTGGAGGTTGACGTCAGCAGATGACATCATCAGCAAGTGGTGGGTACCTGAGTCAAACATGGGTTGATCAGGAGCAGCGTAAGTAATCTGTTGTTGTTGGGGCGCATTGGCTTGATGGGGAGCCAACGGCTGAGTGTTCACTACGCCTTGGGTCGGTAAGGGGTTTTGCAGCACCAAAGGGGGTTGTTGAGGTTGGGGGGGGTTGGGTGGCACTTGGGGAGCCGCATGCCCTTGGCGATGGGCCTCGTCAACCCAGAGTTGCCGAGCTCGCTCCAAGTGTGGGCAAGCATGTGTGTAGTGTCCATAGACCCCGCAAATAGAACAAGGGTGGTTCGTTCGCAAATTGGGGTTTTTAGCCTGCTTGGGCGGGTGATCAGGGTTTTGATTAGCGGGGGCCGCATTGTTGTTGTTGGGGGGATTAGCCGGTGGACCAGCTTGGTCTGCAGGTTGGTTGTTCCCCCGATTACGGCCCTTGCCGCAGTTCTGTTGGCCCTGGTTACGTTGGTTGTTCTGGTTTTGCTGCGGGTTCTGTTGGGCGTAAACTTGCCCTTGGGCAGCAGGTGGATTTTGAGGTTGCGCAGGTGCTGGAGCAGGCTGCGGAGGATGGTATGCAGGTTGAGGCTGAGCAAGTGCAGCAACTTGAGGGGGTTGCTGATAGGGCTGCGGAGCAGGTTGTGGATGTGCCGCAGGGGCTGCCTGTGGCGGATAATAAGCGGGTGGGGCTTGTGAAGGCGCAGGCGCTGGGGCAGCCTGCTGATGGTAGTAAGGCTGAGGGGCGACTGGGGGAGCATAAGCAGGAGTCGCATACCCGAAGCACTGAGGTGGACATGAGGGTCCATGGGAATGGTGATGTGTCATGGGAGCATACGAGTTGGTTGCTCCAGACTGGGAAGTAGCCCGCGACAGGTCGGGGCCAGGGGTAGGACGTGCTATAGAAAATGGTTGGGGATGCGAAGAAACACGACCAATGATACCGTCTGCAGCGTGGGATGCCCCCGGTGCATCGTGCTGGGAGGACTCGCTGCGAGGGGCGTCAGGTATAATGGTATAAAGGTAATCCGATTGGGCGTAAATGAGGTCGAACTGTTGGGCCTTAAGGATGGCTTCTTCTTCAGACTGGGGTCTTTCTGAGGCCACATCCTTAGCAATAACAGGGAGAAGGGATTTGAGGAACCAATCTAGGAAGATACGGTCGTCTAGTTTGATCTTGCATAAGCTACGGCGTCGACGCCACTCATGGATGTGGTCCGTGATATGGGTAGCCGTGTTTTCTCTACAAGATAGAAGGATCTCAACGCCCGCGTCATAGCGGACAGGCAACTGAAAGAACTGCAGGAAGGTCGAGGCCAGGGAGGCAAAGGTGGCATGGGTCCCATGAGGTTGCTTGATATACCACTTGGCTGCAGAGCCAGTGAAGGTGCGCTGTAAGAGACGGAGGCGAACAGAGTCATCCACTATGGAGTTAGAGGAACACCATAGGTGGAAAGACATGATATGGTTTTGTGGGTCCTCACCAGCCTTGCCCTCGAACTTAGGGATGTCAGAGGGAAGTTTGGTAGGCATATGAGGCCATGTAGGGTCGTGTCGAATAGGATCGTTGGTCAATCTGGCCAGGTCAGGTAGGTTGAGGCTAGCCATGAATGGCAAACTGGAAGAAGGATGTGACACAGTAGTGTTTTGGACCAAGTTGGGGCCAATGCCCCCAAGTGGAGGGACAAAATTTGGGGTGGTGCCCCCAAGTGGGGGAACTGAGGTAGTGGAGGATGGTCCAGCACCACCATGGGTAATGTGAGCCACTGATGTAGTGGGGATAGGTATTCCCGCTGCGGGAATAGGTACCGTGAGGGGAACAGTAGATGGGAGTCCCATGGAGGGCATACCCAAAACAGGTGTAGTAACTGGTGTAGTGGTGGATGTGCCACCAATGGTCCCTATGACAAACGGAGTGGAAGTCATGCCAGCCATGGGGCTAGTAGGGGCAGTGTAAATAGGGTTCTCAGACTCTTTGTCAGAATCATAGGTAAAGTAAGGGGCGTCACTATCTGGTGACGGAGTCCTACGTCGCTGACGAGTGGAGTCAAGTGACAAGGCTCTAGATTTGTGATGAGTGGTATCAACGGATAATGATCGGAATCTATGACGGGTGGTGTCAAGAGAACCGTGCTGTGGGGGCTCGCCCCTGAGGCGCCGAGAATGTCTCGGGGACTCAATGGTGACAGATGGTGTCAAATCTCTGTGGGTTGAGGTGAGTATAAAAACAGCTCAAAAAATCCTAATGCAACTGAGTGTGCAGAAGGAGAGCTCAAAAACAAGGCACTCAGGCCAACAACCAACTCAAAACACCCACTGCAAAAGCTGTGCTACAATAGGTGGAGTATCAACAAAGATGGTCAGAATACCAACAAGCAGCAGGTTTCCTAAAAAGAAAATATGGTGAACTCACTAGACCAAAGGGAGGTAAAGGAGCATGCAAACACCTAACTAAAAGTATTCTGACTCAACTAAACATATCCTCTGCAAGGTGATGAAATCCAAGTCAGACAATATGAGTAGAAAAGCCAAGTGGCTATGATATCCCCCTACCGGGAGGGACATCGGGTAGTCAATCCTAGAAGAATGGCAACTAAGATACCCCGTTCATGACACGTCCAGAAAGGTGAATCTGCCGTTTAGTTCGTTGACCGCAATACCCCTATACAGGGATATCCCGCGAACCGCGAAAGGTAGCCCTTCGGTTACTGAATGGAGTGCGGTATTCCACTCAGGCCTCCGGAACCAGTCTCCCGACTTCAACCCTCCTAAGGGAGAGGCCCTCTGATAAACTGGTCGTGACCGTGCCAAAAAGTACTAGGGGATTTTGGTTCCCTATTTGGACAACAACTATGTCTCAAGTGAAATAACCAAGGGGTGTTATTGGAAGCCTATCCCCATGATCCTACCTAACTACAATGATTCTTTTGTGTTCCCCAAGTGGGGTAGAATGTTGGTTTAGTTAGGTACTTTTTAAGGCTCACTTGATTTATGTGACAGAGTGTGTGCTCGTGAGGTGATGAACCCAAAAATAGAAGTGCCACAAGGGGGCAACTTCCAATCTATCAATAATACTGAAATTGAAAGTTTAACTTGCAAAATTTTCTGATTTAAAAAAAACGAAATTTTAAAAGAATTCTGTAAAGGGAACAGAAATTATGTTGCAGAAAGGCTGTAAGGTAGTGAGGCTGCAGGTGGGACAGAGGGCTGTTCAGATGCAGAAAATATTGCAGCAAAAGGGGCTGGGCTCAAAACAGGAAAAGAGCAGAAATCAGACCGCGGGTCTGTGGCAAATCGGAACAGGCAGACCGCGGGTTTGAGGGAAACAGCGGCGGTCAGGTCGCGGCTATCGGGCCAACAGAGGCAGTCGGGACGCAGGAAATAGGGAAAAAGACGCAGTCGGGTCGCGGAAGAAGGGCTAACAGGCGCAGTCGGGACGCACGAAAGAGGCAGAAAGCCGCAGTCGGGACGCAGGAAAAAGGCCAACAGGCGCAGTCAGATCACGGCAAACAGGCTGGTTAGCCACGGTCGGATCGCAGGTAACAGACTTGAATCCGCCGGCGGGGCGTCGGAAGCAGTCTGAGAGCCGCGGTCGGATCGCAGGTAAAGGCCTGAAAGGCGCGGTCGGGACGCGACTGCAGAGGGAAAAAACGCGGTATGTGGCGACCGAAAGGGACAGCCGAAAGGAAAAAATTTAAAAAACGGAAACCAGAAATTCGAAATCTAGGGGAGTCGCCAAAACTGTAGCTAGGGTTTTACCCCTAGCTTGTGCAAATGAGCACCTACTAAGGAGAATGGACTCCTTAGTAGCAGTTCAGTAAATGTAAATAATTAAGCTAAAACAACAATTAAATTACTTCCAAAACAAGCATGAAACATAAACAACAAATTTAAAGAATGCCTTTTTGTATTGATGTTACCTTCAATGTAAAGGTTTGATGAAGCCCTTTGCAGTGTCCAAGAGGATGCTCCAAGCTTCAATATGCTCCTTCTCCTTCTGCAATGGTTGGGAATGGGCCAAAGGTGGCTCTCAAGGTGAAAATAGTTCAATGGTGAACTAGGGTTTCGAGAGAGATTTTGGCAGAGTAAGGTTGCTTGTGATTGTGGATATGGAATAAGGGATCTCCATCACCTATTTATAGTTTTTTGGTGGTGGAGTGCTGACCCATGGTTTTGGGAAACACATGGTTTTAGGCAGTTGTATAGGGTTTTTTCCTCCTTTTCCTCATTATTTTATATTTTTTATTCCCTTTTTAGGGGATTTTTGCTAATTTTGGAGGAAAAGGGGGTTTTTTAGCCTTTTTTAGGCTATTTTGAGGGTTTTATGGCCTTTTGGAGGCATTTTAGGCCTTTTGGAGGCTTTTTAATGGGATTTTTGGGGTTTTTAAGGGAAATATGGTAGGAAAATGGACAAATGAGTCATATAATGTGGTAGATGAGGTAGTGTACACTTTTTGGGTGTTAACACAGGGCCCCACATTCTTTTTTGCACATCATAGTCTAGCTTGTGGGGGGGTGTTTGGATATCCACATCATCTTTTTCAGGATCATGCATGCAATTAGGGTTTGCATGCAAATTCTAGGGTTTGCATGCACTTTGCATACATCCCAGTCACCAGGTTGATGCCTCCAGCACCTTAGCCACCTTATTCTAGCACCCAGGAGATTCTTACATCAGTTCATTAGCCCTCCTTGTCAGGAAGGCGCCCACTTCTCACCTACTGCCAGAGAAGGGCACACTTCTTCACCTACCACTGCAGTTCCACTTTAGTTACACTCAATTAGCTCCGATTCTCCCTGATTTGAGGTTAGTTTCACTCCTGACTGACTGTTTCACTCCGTTGGACCTCCAGATTGACTAGATGACTTGTTCTGAATTCAGTTAGCCTCCCATGCGCCCTCCACTGAGCCCACTTCCCTATATCAGTGCTACACACTTCAGTTACACATGTTATACTCAGTTAGACTCAGATTGACACCTGGATGACTGGTTCTTGTGCATTGATGACCACCACTAATTGATGATGAGGACTCCTAGTTGGAGTCAAGCTACTCCATTCAGTGATTCAAATGACCTCCTTAGTCAATTCGAATTGCTCAGCCATTGTCAGATTATTGTATTGTAATTATTCACCCTTATTGGGATATTGAGCACTGTGCATGTTTTACACCATATTTTCTATGTTCATCTGTTGTGATTGATTTACTTGTTCATTAGATCTGCTGTGACTAATTTTACATCCTGATGTACTGGATTTTCTCCATTATTTGAGCTTGGAGGGATTTCAAGCTTTTTAATGAGAAGATCCTCTTGTGTTTCATATAAATCCTTCAACTCTTTTACATTCATGTCCTCTGTTGGAACTTCTGAATGATCAATTCCTGAGATCGATCAAAATTCAAAGGTTTGGAATATTTTCTTCTTCATGAATTTCACAATTTTTCTCCATTAATTCTGTCACATTTTGATTATTCTTCTCTGTATTGTCCTGAGCTCTTCTTTAGTTGAAGAATCCTCAATTATTTTAATTTCTTCCATCTCCAATTTAGGATTTAAATCCCTTCTCATATTCATCCTTAACTTGTTTGTTGCCTTGGTTTTGGGCCTCCACTTTGGCATTTCAGGTTCAGATATAGGCTTGATAATAATTTTAGTATTTGTAGAAAGAACCATACCGTATTCTATTAACTCCTCCCTGGTGACACAAGGAGTATCATGGGACGATTTGATCTCTTTGTTGCATGATGCCAAGGACCTTCCTTGTGATAAATGTTCCTGTTCTGGGTCCTTTGGTTTTTTTGGTTCTTCTTCTAAGTAACCTCCTCCTATTGAGTTCACCTCCTCAACCATGTTCCTTTTTAACCTTTTTGTGATGCTAGGTTGTCTTTGAACTCGACGTCTTCCTTGCAAATTCCTATGTTTACTAACTGATTTTTTAGCTTCCTCCTGATTTGTGCTTTTCTCAGGTTCGAATCCAGACCAGAACAAGAAGTGCTGCCAAGCACGGTTCCTCTTCTTAAGCTCTGTTGACACTATCAACTTGACCAGACCGTGATGACTCCCTGTTAGACATTTTGATGAGGATTTTCAAGAAATAAAAGGCTAAATTCATCTTCAATTGATCATTTAAATGTAACAGGAACTTGAAGTGATATTTGTATGCTGTAGCAAACCTTCCTTCATAGGTTATGCAACATTTCATAGTCCCGATAACTTCTCTCCATTCAGGTTTGACAACGCTGAGGTGAATGCCTTTGTTCCAATCCAGAGATTCAAATGCGGGCAACCGAAATGAACTTGGGTTGAATTCTAATGGACTCTTTTTGAATCAGCGTCCCCCTTCGATAGTGAAACCCGTTGCTTCAGGTATCAATCCTTCGGTTAAATCAGTCTTTAGGGTTTGGAATTCAACAAAAGAGTTTGAACAATTTTGAGGAAAGGATCGAGTGACCTCCAAGTTATAACCTATGATTTTCTCAAAAAAGGAGAACTAGCCATCCCTTTTGAACACTTTTGCGCATTCGGGGAAGTCCTCCTCCCATTCAGTTCTAATTGGTTCCAGTATACATAATTTTCCACTCTTCTTCATGTTTATTGCTTCACTCGATACCTATTGTGTCTGAAACGAGCTTCTTTCAACCGAAGAACAGATGTCCCAATCCTCTGCAGTGATGAAAACGTGGAGCTAGGGTTAACCCGTGGTCTATGCTTTCAAGGCATATGTTCTGAAGTAATCAAGCTTGACACATGTTACACTCTTCCTGGCCAAAATCTCGGGCCAATCCTTCATAAAAACTAGTGCATGAAACTGGACATGCGCCGACCATGAACTTCAATGATTCGGGATTCCGACAACTCCCGTATGTGTGAAGTCTAATGATTACGCTGTCGTAATGTACCAAGTCACATTTCACTTATAAAATGTTCATAAACTTTGTATACAAGGGCTAGGAATAATATTAAAACATGTATTTGAAGACTGAAAGGAAGATTAAGTGATTATAAGCCAATGTTCAATCCAAAAATAAAATAAAAATACTTAAATGGTATGACTAAAATAAATAATAAAAATGAAAAATAAAATCGAAAAATAAGAAATAGAGATTAAAATTGGGATAAAATTTCAGCCCTAACAACATGAATTTAAAATATATGTTTGATTAGTTGAATTTGAATGCTTTCCAGGCCAAGTGGTTATAATTCCTAAGTGAATTCAATCTTGAGATCAAGTATGTCAAGGGAAAAGAGAACGAGGTTGTCAACAGGCTTAGTCGGAAGTATCATGTTGCAACCATAAGATTGTGTCGCATTGACCTGAGATAACGAGTCAATAGGATCGCAATTGTAGATGAGAAGTAGACACAAGTGAGCACCGGACTTAGGCAAGCAGAACCAGACTAGAAGTATGATGAATATCAATTGGAAGAAAATGAAATTCTTTTGTTCCAAGGGCAGCTATATGTTCTAGATAGCGCAAAATTGAAGAAGTTGATAATGGATGAGGTTCATCAAACGCCATATTCAGGTCACCTAGGATATCATAAGACTATGACCACAACTAGAACACAATATTTTTGGCCATCGATGAAGAAGGATATTTCATAATACATAGCTAGATGTCAGAACTGTCAGCAAATGAAAGTTGAGCACTAGTACCAAACATGATTACTACAGCCCATTCCTATTCCTAAATGCAAGTGGGAAGAGATATCTATGGATTTCAATACAGGATTTCTAACGACAGCGAAACAACATGATTTGATCATGGTGATAGTGGACAAGCTTGTGAAAGAAACACATTTCATTCCAATCAAGTCAACACATAAGTCCATTGACATTGCACAAATATTCTTGAAGGAAATTTTCAAGTTGCATGGATTTCCTAAGGAATTAATCTCAAATAGAGATGTGAAATTCACATTGAATTTCTGGAAGGGATTGTTTAAAGAGTTGGGAACTCAACTAAATTTTATCACAACATACCATCCTGAAACATATGGTCAGACAAAGAGAGTAAATCAAATTCTAGAAGATATGTTAAGAATGTATGTGATGGATAAGCCATCCAAATGGGATATTGCATATGTCTTGTCGACTTTGCATACAATAATGGTCATCATGCATCATTGGGTATGAGCCCATTCGAAACCATGTATGGTAGAAAATGTCACACTCTAGTAAGTTGGAAAAACCTGGTGAATAGAGTAACACTTGGACTGGAAATGCTCAAGAAATTAGAGAAGGAAATGTTTAAGATAAGGCAGAACTTGAAAGAAGTGCAGGACAGGAAGATGAGATATGAAAATTTGAAAAAGAGTACACAAAGTATTTAAAGTTGGAGATCATGCATATTTGAGAGTTAAACCAAGGAAGAGCTCCTTAAGTCTCGGAAACTATGCCAAGTTGGAACCAAGATATCCTAGACCATTTGAAGTCCTTGACAGAATAGGACGAGTTGCATATAGGATTGCATTGCCTATGCACATGAAATATCATAATGTTTTCCATGTTTCTTTGCTTAAGAAATATATACATGATCCTAATCACATCAAGATTGGAATGTGATTCAGGTGGAACCCAAGGGAGAATTCGAAGTGGATCCTATGTGCATCATAGGCCGGAAGGAGACGGTGCTCAGGAACCACTCCATTGGCCAAGTAAAGGTGCAATGGAAGCACTTTGGCCCAGATGAAACTACATGGGAGCTAGAGGATGCAATGAGGTCGACATACCCATTTTTGTTCTAGTTTGAAGAGCATTGAGGACACTGCTATTTTAAGAGGGAGGGTATTGTAATGTCCCTTGTTTTGATCCTTAACACAATCATGTAAATAATGTAATGTCTGTGACAATTGTAAGGAACATGGTGAGTATCCCACGACAACAACCCTAACATGGACATCCAATATATGTGTGTGTGTGTGTGTCAAGAAATGATGGGGTTAGAGAACCATGTGTGGGTTAAGAGAAGTAATATTGTAAATAAGATGTACATGTGCAAGATAATAATAATGAAATACACAACTAACTATGCGAAATAAACAAGAGCAAGGGGCATGATTATCCTAAGTCTAGGGAAGGACGTATTGAAACCATGAAGTCAATAGATGAGATCCAAATGTCCTAGAAAGGACTTATGGGTTGTCAAATGTTATTTTGATTCATGTGCCATAATCATTTAAAGCTTCCGAGAGGAAGGTAGTTGAGACAGTTATTGTCTTGGGGAAAAGAAGGTATGGGTCTGAGTTACATTTTGTCAGCGAGTCTATCATTCATCCTGTCAGCAGGGGATGTTGTAGTAGCTTATCAGTGAGTATATCAGTCATCCTATAGGAAGGGTACGGTGCAGTATCCTATCAGTGAGTGCGTTAGTCAACTGTCAGTAGAGGACAACGCAATATCCTATCAGTCAGTTAGTCAGTCAGCCTGTCAATAGGGGATGGCGCAGTAACATGTCGGTGAGTCTGTCATCCAATTAATGAAGTTACATGGTCAAGAAAATTAGTCCTTCAGAGGTGTATCTATCTCACCTTGTCAAGAAAGGAATTCATACACTATGGCTATTCCTCACTCATTCCATCATCGACCTATCTATCATTTACACCTATGGAGAAGAGTTAACCATTACCTAAGAGGGAACTAAACCTAAGCAAATATAGAGTGAAGAGTGGACTCAGTTTTGGTTCGTGCTCAAGACCGTGAGACAAAGAATTAACTGAGGATTACAGTTTCTATGCGTTCTTCTATGGAGATAGGAAACAAAGTGGTATCGAGGTACCCAGCTGTTAGTTAAAGCTCAAGCATCCTGAGTTTGTGTCGAAGACCTATGTGACTGAGTTTGTTCCCATAAATGTATGATTAAGTCTCAATAAGGTGATAAGAGAGTGGTGAAGCATCGTAATTCCACAATCATGTGCCTGAGAAGTCCCATTCCTCAATCTTAAGACAACTCAAGTGTGGTCATTGTGAGACCAATTGTAACAGAGTGGTTTGTTGGACAATGACCGAAGTAATTCCCTTGGAGCCATTGGTTGTGTGCAACCAATATTTGTAAGCCCTGGGAAGATATATCCTATAGGAAGATGATTCGGGGTTTGGGTAGTATTTCTATGCACACACTAGTATAACACTTGGAGGAAAGTAACACACGAGGGACCGTTGAGCAGTGAAGGGGTACCTTCTTGCTGTTGTGTGGGGTGGGTATTGTGGACCCCAAGATAGCCGAGTCTGCATGAGTCATGTATGGTTTTGGAGGTAAAACAGATCTGGATTTTTCTCCTATTGATTTTTTGTGATTCCTGGAGAGTGGATAAAGTGTTGAGCATCGAGTGGATTGACATCCCATAGCGGTTGTGTGATTTCCCTATGGAATAGTGGGGCTTGGGTGGTCTTTCTACGCACACACTAGAATGGCTCCTACACGGTGTTTTGTTCCTCGAGCTAAATTAGTCTATATGTGATCGATTGTTATTATTGAGTACCAGAGTGGTGTAGAGCATGGATCTGGCTAAGATACTAGTGAAAGTTGTGATCTCCTGGAGGAATAGCAGTGTTTGGATGGTCTTTCTACTCACACAGTGGAATAGCACCTATGCAGTGTTGTGTGGGGCAGGTATTTTGGACCCCAAGCTAACTGATTCTGTGTGAGATGCCTACAACTTTGTAGCGAGTCACTAGTTAGAATTTCCCTCACTACTTTTATAAGCATGCTAATCCGATAGAGGTCGATTTGGCTTGATATCTAAGTCTGTAAGATTGAGACATCCTAATATCCTAGCATAGGATGGCTTGGATGAGATATTATGCCTATTTGACTGTGGGAGTGAGTTGTGGATAATCCCCCTTTCCTTAAGGTAATCATGCCCGACGCAGGGGTGGATTCCTACAATAAAGAGAATATGCTAGACAGATTTCCTATGGTCGGGTGGAACATTATTGTTATGCAATCAGTTGCTCGGACAAACTTCATTTGAGATAAGTGTTATGTGATATTTTGTTGTTGTTATGCATTTCATTATATGACTACTAATCAGAATGAATGAGAAGATGTAAGCTGTATGTGCTTGCATTTAGATAATGGTAGGTATATGGAATTCTCCCATAAATGTCACGCTTACTCCACAGGTAGCTAGTGAACGAGCATCGTAAGTTAAGTTACCACAGAGTGGTTGGAATACGCGGTGATGGCTGCGTAGTAAGAAAAGGTAGTTATGTAGTAAATCGTGTGGTATTTATCTTACGCGCACATCGTGGTTGTGCGGTAAAGAAATGATAAGAGCGAAAGCATGCTCATACTAATGTGTTTGGCACACAAAGTTTCCGCGGTGGTTTAAGAATATATGGTACAGACTATGGTGCGGTAATTATCTTAGTTCTAGACAACAATTTCTTGGTATCAGTAGGTTAGAAAGAAGAAATTAGATCCCCAGTGGTCACGATAGGCCACTGAGGCCACTAGGGATGTGACAGAGTGGTATCAGAGTAGTGGTTTCAACACTAGGCCTATGAATGCAAAAATTAATCCTTCGCGGTAATATTAGAGTGATTATTATGAGTATTAATGTGTCTACTGATAGATTTTCCTTTGTGCACACTGCTAGCAGTACCAAAATGGTTATCACAACAAAGGAAAGAATGCAACAAGGAGAAGGACTCGGATATTTCCAGTTGAATTATTATTATTGATGATGCACAAGATCCCTATGATTGTATAGAAGATGTTATGGGAGAGTATGTGCGTGGTGGTAGCATAAAAACAAATTCCAATGGAAGGAGGACACAAATCACACCTCTAGATATGGAAAAAACTATGAGAAGTTTTAATGAAAAGCTAACTAAGGCACACGCGAAGCAGCATCAAATCATTGCTGCCATATTAGAAAGCCTAAAAGACATTCAACAAAAATCCAATCTTGGATTAAAGAAAAATAGTGGTAGTAAGGATGGAAAAGTGTGAGTAGTCGCTCTAGAGGAAGGTTGCATCACCAAGAAAGACGTGAGCGCAGAAGGAGAATAATCCTTTCTCCATCAAGCACTTTGAGTAGCAGAGTGAGTAGATTAGAAACCTCATCATACAGCTCAACACATTTGGCTCAAATATATAAGAGGAGGAGGACTTGAAGAGATAATTCCTTTGGAGAATTCAAGAAGGCAATTCCACCTACATTTAATGGGGAAAGTAAGTCAGAACAGGAGGCTAAAGCATGGCTTCATGGAATGAAGTAGTACTTTAGGATTATTGAGTTTTGTGGGAATGAGAAAGCTAGTATTTCCATTTTTAATTTGAATGGAAGAGCTTCGATTTGGTGGGAGCATGTCTAGCAAGTGAAAGGCTCAAAGAAAGAAGGATTGATTGGAAGAAGTTTGAAAAATACTTCAAGCTTAAGAATCTTTTTGAAAGGTACTATGACATTAAGAGCAAGGAGTTCCAAGAGCTGAAGTTGGGACAGATGAAAATGGAGGGGTATATGCAAAAATTCCTAGAGTTACTATGCTATGTAGATTATCTAAAAAATGAGAAGGCGAAGATTCAAAGATTTCTAAGTGGGTTGCCCCAAAACTACCGCGGCAAAATTGAATCCATGGAACCCAAGACCTTGGATGATGCTATTCAGAAGGCTATGCATTGCTACAAGAAGAATAAGGGTAGATTTGAGTAGAATCAAGCAGGGAGAGGAAATCCCAAGGGGAGGTTTGAGCCAAGGAAAAAAGAGTTCATATTTTTACCCTATAAGAATCAACAAAGGAATGTGGGACAGGATCATCAAGCGCAAGGAAGGTTCCATTTCTCTATGCTAGGCACAGGAAGGCCCAAAGAACCAACACAATGTTGGATATGTGGAGAGAATCATAAGTTTTATGATTTCCCTCACATAATCGAGTAGTCATGAAGGATCCATAACATTGAAGGAGCCATTACAGTGGAGGATGTGGCCACAATGTCTCCTAGAATTTATGCAGCTTTGGATGATCATTAGGAAGACCACCAAGCTGCAGTCGTGGAGGTTGGAGGTAATATTTTTGCACTATCGGTTTCTATTTAATAGACCTAGGATCTAGTGATAGTTATATTCATCCTAAGATTGTTGAAGTTTGCTCGCTTAAGAAAATTAAGCACGAAAATTCATGGCTAGTCCAGTTAGCCATAGGTATGAAAAGGAAAGTAAGCGGAATGGTAGGAGGATGTCCATTAATGTTGGGAAGTATATACATCACAACAAATTTGAACATCCTACTGCCAGGATCATATGGCATTTTTATTGGCATGGATTGGCTAGAAAAACAATGTGCCAAGCTCAACTGGTATAATAAGTCTATGGAATGTCTTGACGACGAAGGTAAACCATCGATAGTGAAAGGTGTGTGGAACAAGGTTTCAATAAGACAATTTTTCACATTACAGCTAGGAAGGTACTTCAAGAAGAAATGTTGCATCTATGCAGTTTGTGTCGTAGGATCGACGCAAGGTAAAGGTTCAGTTCTAGAAGATTTCCCATTGCTACAAGAGTATAAGGATGTATTCCTAGAAGAAGTGTTAGGGATTCCACCCAAAAGAGATGTTGACTTTACAATTAATCTAGTTGTAGGAACAACCCCAGTGTTGAAATCCCCTTATAGAATGAGAACTATGGAATTGCTAGAGTTGAAAATTCAACCGCAAGAGTTAATGGAAAATAAGTACATTAGACCGAGCATGTCCTTGTGGGGTTTGCTAGTGTTGCTTGTTAAAAAGAAGGATGGACCTTGTGACTATGCATTGAATATAGACAACTCAATAATTTCACAGTCAAGATAAAGTATCCATTTCCTAGGATAGATGATCTCTTTGACAAGATCAAGGGAGCTAGAGTATTTTCCAAGATTGACTTAAGGTTGGGGTATCACCAGGTCAGGATCAAGGAGGACAATATCCATAAGACAAATTTCAGGATGCGTTATGGCCATTATGAATTCATTGTAGTGCCATTTGGTTTAACCAACCCGCCATCCACTTTCATGTACCTCATGAATAGTTTTTTCAACCAGTATTTGGCTAAGTTTGTCTTGGTATTCCTAGATGACATACTCATATATTATAGGAATGAGAAAGAGCACGTAGAACATCTCAGAAAGGTACTATAGGTTCTTAGGGTGAAGAAGTTGTATGCCAAGCTCAGTAAATGCGAGTTCTACCAGAAGAAGATTCAGTATTTGGGTCATGTCCTCTCAGTAGAAGAATTTTGGTAGACCCCAAGAATATTAAGGCGATAGTAAATTGGTTTATGCCTAGGAATGCTATAGATGTTCGATATTTCATGGGATTGGAAGGATAATATAGGAGATTCATCAAATATTTCTCCAAAGTGGTGCACCCTATTACGTCGCTGTAGAGAAAGGATGTGAATTTTGCATGGTCCAAGAAATGTTCACAGAGTTTCTAGTGCTTAAAATAATTTATCATTAGTGCCCCTATTCCGAAGGTCACAGATTGAGATAAATATTTTGTGGTATGTACGGATGCTTGCATTGAAGGGATCGGAGGAGTACTTATGCAAGAAGGAAATTAATATTTTATGAGTCCTAAAAGTTAAAGGATCACGAGAAGAACTATGCAACACACAATTTGGAGCTACAATCCATAGTGTGCGCTTTAAAGATGTGGCGACACTACTTACTCGTAGGAATATTTGAGTTGCGCATTGATCACAAGAGTTTAAAATATCTGTTTGATCAGCCAAATATGAATGCTCGACAGGACAGGTGGTTAGAATTCTCGAGTGAATTCAATCTTGAGATCAAGTGTGTTAAGGAAAAAGAGAGAAAGGTTGCCGACATGCTTATCCGGAGGTATCATGTCGCAGCCATAATATTGTGTCGTGTTGACCTTAGAGAATGAGTTGGCAGGGTCACAATTATATATGAGAAGTATGCACAAGTGAGCACCAATATACTTAGTAAAGCGGAACCAAGCTAGAATTAAGATGGATATAAATTGGAAGAAGACACAATTATTATGTTCCAAGGGCATCTGTATGTTCTTGACAATGCAGAATTGAAGAAATTGATAATGGATGAGGTTCATTAGATGCCATTTTCAGGTCACCCAGGTTATTAGAAGACTGTGATAGCAGTTAGAAAGCAGTATTTTCTCCCATCGATGAAGAAGGATATCATGTAGTACATAGCTAGATGTCAGAAGTGCTAGCAAGTGAAAGTTGAGCACAAGTACCCAGTAGGATCACTACAACCCATTCCTATTCATGAATGGAAGGGGGAAGTGATATATATGAATTTGATTACAGGATTGCCAATGGCATCAAAGTAGAATGATTTTTCATGGTGGTAGTGGACAAGCTTACAAAAGCAATGTATTTCATTCCAGTCGAGTTAATGCGTAAGGTCGCTGACATTGCACAAATATTCATAAAGGAAATTTTCAAGATGCTTGGATTTCCTAAGGAAATAATCTTAGATAGAGATGCAAAATTAACTTTGAATTTATGGAATGGATTGTTCAAGGAGTTGGGAAGTCAACTAAATTTCAGTACAACATACAATCCTAAAACATATGGTTGTATAGAGAGATTAAATCAAGTGCTGAGAGATATTTTAAGAATGTATGTGATGGATAAGACATCCAAATGGGATGATTGCATACATCTAGTGGATTTTGCGTACAACAATTGTCATCAAGCATCATTGGGTATGAGACCATTCGAAGCCATGTACGGTACAAAACGTTGCACTCTAGTAAGTTAGGAAAAACTGGTCAACAGAGTAATACTTGGACCGGAAATGCTCAAGGAATTAGAGAAATAAATTATTAAGATAAGCCAGAACTTGAAAGCATCGCATGACAGGAAGAAGATCTATGCAAATCTAAAAAGAATGCACAAAGAATTTAAAGTTGGATATCATGTATATTTGAGATTTAATCCAAGGAAGATTTCCTTAAGGCTCGGAAGCTATTCCAAGTTGGCACCAAGATATTGTGGACCATTTGAAGTCCTTGACAGAGTAGGACGATTTGCATAAAGGATTGCATTGATTGTGCATATGAAAGATCATAATGTTTTCCATGTTTCTTTGCTTAAGAAATATATACATTATCCTAATCACATCATTAATTGGAATGTGATCCAAGTGGAACTCGAGCGACAATTCCAAGTGGAGCATATGCGCATCATAGATCGGAAGTAGACAGTGCGCGGAAACTGCACCATCATCTAGGTAAAGGTGCAATGGAAGCACTTTGGCCTAGATGAATCTATGTGGGAGCTAGTAGAGGATGCCATGAGGCAGGAATATCCATTTTTGTTCCATTTTGAAGAGCATCGAGGACAGTGCTTGATGAACCCAAATTATAGGTATCCTATATCCTTTTTGCCATAGTAAAGCGCAAGATATGACGAAGGAAATACTCCTGTTTTATGGGAAAATGTATTTAATTTGATTATTTAATACGGATGTTTAGAGATTATTCTTTTTATGTTAAAAGCATTTTTCTATGTGCTAACCTTGGAATGAGCAGGCATAAGCAGGGCATGAAGGTCTTGAGGTGTCAACGAGAGTCAAAGCTCGAGACTGCAGATAACAAAGGGGCTCAATGCTCATATCTCCCTAAGTTCTAGAGAATCCCTGATTAAGAGGATCGGCATTTATGATCATAGACTAGGTTAGAAGTAGAAACATATATATATATGGACCTCTCGGGTAGCGAGGGGATCTTGTTGCTATTTTGTAGAATCAATCGTTTATGCATTTTTGTACTGCGAAGACAGTTTGTGTTACATACCTTCCTGAACCATGAAGTTAATATTTTAATAAGAAGACTGATGTTACTTTCAAGCCTGCGTTTATAAGTTTTCCATACTCCTGAGTACGGGTTGGGGAGGGCCCCTCCAACACGTAAGTCAGGAGATTTACTATGTTTTCAGGTATTTTCCATTTATGATGTGAATCGATTTACTTCTTATCGTATATGAAAATACTTTGATGGCATTTGAATAATATGGTTTTATTTCAGTTAAGAGATTATTTTGGTTCAACATATTTTCTATAGTCGATCGATGTTCATTCCGTAGTTTGGTAGAACGCATTCCGTAGTCTTGTAGATACATTCTGCACAAGCATATTTCAACATCTGTTTTCATGCATCCTTATATTAGTTTTAAAACAATGATTTAGATCTAGGAGCTCATGCATATTTACCTTATCAGAGTTAGATCATAGAGGTTAATCGCTTTCAGTTCTTTAGTTTAATTAATGATCATCACTTTGAGTGTTTAATCCGAATAGATAAGATTGGTTAATTCTCAGCATTGGATATTTATGATCTGGATTTGGTTTTCAGCATTTAAGTTGTTAGATTAGACTTTCAATATTCAACACTTGATTTTCAGTATTCACTTCTTAGATTAAAGTCTCAACGTTCAACATTTTAATTCTAGACTAAAGTTTATCAAGCTTTCAACATTTCAATTCTTAGTATAGATTTACAGTTTTCAGCATTCAACTTCTTAGCATAGGAATTTTTCATTCACAGATTTGCAATCTTTTCAGCTCATTTTAGTCTTCGATTAGAGAAACCCTTAAGACATATACCAACACCCCAAACACGACGAAGACTATCCTATAGAGCACATATAGTGTTAGCACCTCTAAAGTTTGTACGTCCCTTGGTCGATAATTAAAGTAGGCTCCTGGTCTAGCTTCCCTAATTAGGCATCCATTCCTTGAGACCACCAATGCTATTTCAAGAGGGAGGGTATAGTAATGTCCCTTGTTTTTATCCTTAACACAATCATATAAATAATGTAATATCTGTGACAATTTTAAGGTACATGGTGAGGATACCAAGGCAAAGGCCCTAGCATGGAAATCCCAAATATATATGTATATGTGTGTGTGTGTGTGTGTGTGTGTGTGTGTGTGCGTATGTCTGTGTGTATGCATGTGCGTGTGTGTGTGTGTGTGTGTTAGCAAGTGATATGTTTAGAGAAACCATGAGCGGGTTAAGTACAGTAATTTTGTAAATAAGATGTACATGTGCAAGAAAATAATAATGAAATACACAATGACTGTACAAAAGCAGCAAGAACAAGGGGCATTATTATCCTAAGTCTAGGGAAGGACGTATTAAATCCATGAAGTCAATAAATGAGAGATAAGTGTCCTAGAAAGGACTTATGGACTGTCAGATGTCAGTTTGATTCATGCACCCTAATAATTTAATGCTTCCCGAAGGAAGGTAGTTGAGATAGTTATTGTCTTAGAGAAAAGAAGGCGTAGGTCTGAGCTACCTTCTGTCAGTTAGTATGCTAGTCAACCTATAAACAGGGAATGACATGGTAGTTTGTCATTGATATTTTCAGTCATCCTATCAGAAGGGGATGGTGCAGTATCCTGTTAGTGAGTCTTCCAGTCAACTTATCAACATGGGATGGTGCAGTATCCTATCAATGAGTCTGTCAGTCTGTCTGTCAGCAGGGGATGGCACAATATCCTGTCAATGAGTCTGTATGCCAATTAATGAAATTACGTGGTCAAGTAACTCAATCCTTGAGATTTGTATCTATATCACCTTGTCAAGAAAGGAAGTCATACACTCTATATATTATTCACTCATTCCATCATCGACCTATCTATCATTCTCACCTGTGGATAAGGTTCGATCATTTCCTGAGTGACAATTGAACATGAGCAGTGACAGAGCGAAGAGTGGACTTAGTTCTGGTTTTTGGTCAAGATTGTGGTTCGAAGAGTTTCACTTCTTAGATATACATATTCTAATTGGGCAGGTAACAGTTCTGATCGACAGTCAATTGCTAGTTATATATTTCAACTTGGTTTAGGTCTGATTTCTTGGTCCAGTAAGAAGGAAAATACTCTTTCCTTATATTCTTTTGAAGCAAAATACAGAGTAGCCAAAGAAGCAGCTAAAGAAGCAGTTTGGTTACGGCATGTTCTTACCGAGCTTGGTTTTGTTTTGAAATCACCTACAGTGTTGAAATGTGACAATCAAGGTGCAATCCAGGTTTCTTATAATCTAGTATATCACTCCAAGACAAAGCATCTTGTTCTTGATGCTCATTATTGTTATAGGTTAAATCTGCACTTCTCCGTTCGTGATCACATTGCACTGTCAATCACACAAAAGGACACAATTGATGGAAGAGCTAGATTGATCTTGGATAGTTATTACTGAGATCACACATCTTCAGCTAAAAATCATATTTTTTCTGCAGTTTTCACTATGTGTGCACTACTCTTGCCACTAACTTCTAACGTTCTAAACGCTGGTCTTATTGAAGAGAACCTGCGCACTTACCTCAAAAGATGTGTGCACTAGTTGTAAAGAGCAAGAGTTGCATACTATGTGCTGGTTTACTGTTATGATACCTACGCACATGTTAAGATGAATGGAAAAAATATATTAAGATTACGAATTGGGATTAGTTGAGGTTGGTTCTGTAACTCCCCCAACCTCCTAATTCAACTGCCTCATGAATCCAACTTCCAGCCTTGTCCCATAAATACAAGGGAAAGACATGAGGAAAGGGCCAAGGAAGAAGAAGCTACTGTTATGCTTAATGATTTTCTAAGTCATTGTGAGGAGCAAGAGCCCAGGACTCGGTTGCATAAGTGTTTGGACAAATCAGGTATATCTGTACTTAACTACATTTCTTTGACAATAAAAGGTGGAAATACCCTTCCCGTCCCAATGAAATGTCTATTTTATTGAATGTCTGATTGTGATTGATGTTAAATTGCTTTCAATTTCATTATATATACTACAGTCAAGATACGCTGAAGAAGGTTAACTTGTTTTGTAGGTGCATTATTGTGGAAGATTGGACGGAAGCTAGGACTAAACGTCGTTAAAAAGGTACTATTTTCAGAATCCTAATCTCGTTTCATTCATAGTAATTAGTGAAAAGAATAATGTATTTACCTATCACCCCATGTAAGTTGGTAGTGTCATCTCCCCCACTATAGGGTATATTCCCGCACAACAGAACTGGAGACTCCACTGGGGAGCACTGGTTGTTTCTGCTCTGGGGACCTTGTCTAGGTTTTCTTTCAGTTTTACAGTCTGTTGGTTTTCTGAGAGGTTCTTATAGGTTACTTTGCTTTTCCTTTTTTTTTGTCTTGATTCACATCAGTTTGACTGAGCAAAGCTCTTTTGATTGCTTTAAGTCCATGTGTGTTGGTTTTCTGTGCATACAGAAGTGCATTTTTTTACCTTGTGCGCTAGTTTCCCTGAAGCATAGCCGTGCATTTTTTGTTGCAGGCGCTGGTTCTTATACCAGATAGAAGCACATCTTTCCTGTAGGTCTAAGACTTCTACTAGGGTTTGGTTCCCAGGTTGTTGGGTCTACTTTTGGCATTTTCCTTTTTTCTCTGACTGTTGTTGAGACATTTTTTGTCTTGTTTGAGTCTTGTTTAACCTCTTGAAAGTTCCTTGAGTTTGCTTCACTTGCTTCAGCACTTCTTTTAGGTGTCTTTTCTTTTTTTTAATCCTTTTTGAAGCTGTGCGCGACTATCTGCTAGATATAGTAGCGCACTTTTTTCCCTAGATGCATGTTGCATTGATACAGACCTGCGCACTCAACGCTTGTTGTATGTTGCAATAGATGCGCACTTTGACTGAGTCTTGTCCTTTTTTTAGGGTTTGATTCTAGTTTGAGTTTTAAGGGTGGTTTTTGAAAGGTTTGTTGGTTTGGATACCTTCTGAACGCCTGTTCAGGTCAGTCTGAACTAGTTGAAGCCTTCTGATTAGCTTTTCCTTTGAGTTTGTGTGGCGGTAGAGTTACTTCGGTTTGCTTTCCTACCCTATTTGTTTGGCAGATGATTTTCTAGGGTTTTGATGCTTAGGAGCAGCCTCTTGGTTTGTTTTTCCCGTTGCATGCATCTTTTTTCCCTTTTCTTTTACATCTCGTTCCAAATTTAGAGTTTTTCATTTGAACAACTCTGTAGGTCAAGCCTTCGTCAAGTCTATTGATTTGTTTGGTTTAAGCCTTTAGTTTCTTTCATCTGTACCCACACTCCTTTTAGATCTTGCATGTTACCCTTTTTCAGATTCATTTTCTTTTTCAAAGTAGAAGAAAAGATCAAAAAATTGAAAATTGGTAGCGTAGTAGTAAGATTTTCCATTTCTATTTCGAAGTAGGATAGATCATTTTGCTATTTGCTTTGAAAATTAAAAGAAAAATAAAAAAAAATGCTTATGCTTAGGTTTTCCCATTTCTTGTTTTGAAAGACATGAACGAAAAAACAAAAAAAGTCTTTGTGAAGTTTTAAAAGCATCATTTGTACACACTTTGCTTTCTGTCGAAATCATTCCACACATTTCACTACCATTCTTGAGTAAAAAGTAGCCTCTAAAAAGAAATTTCAATAAAATTAATTAGCAACTTTTCCTTTTTAGGTGTACACAACATCAACTAGCTTAAGCTAGGGTTTTGGGGTAAATCACCTTAAACTACTCGAAATCGGTTTCATTGCTCAACAATCGTAGTAAGACAATCTCTTAGGTAAATCCACCTATATCAAAATATCCTGGGAACGCTCTACTAAAACCAGAGTTAGGAACAAGGCTGTGTGCGACTGGAACTGTTGAGGATACCCCCTCACTTTCCTTTCAAACATAAACCAGAGCTGATTCGCGTACGGGGGTCCACTAGTACTTTTAAGTGCTTTTGGATTTCGGGCTTTGCTACCCTGCCCATGCTTCTTGGCTAGGATGATGACTATTCCTCCAGGTATTTTTCATATTTGTGGTATCCTTAGCATCATAACCCTAGGGCTCTACACAGGTAGAGTGGAAGGATATTTCCACTTCACCTCGGACAGACACGGAAGGTAACCCTTTGCATTAATCCCGGGAGGGCGGTTTGGTGATTCAAACGCTTGCACCCAGAGGACCTCCAGTGGACGTCGTGTTACTGACCATCGATACTCTATTAGTTTGTTCTAGGCCCTCGTCATCCCATACTTTCTTCTACGAGTATTATCCTTGTTTGCCTGGTTTTGATCACTTAGGACAATTTTTTAGTGGTATGTTGTTTGCTCCTAGTTGTTTAGTGGCCACTAGGTTTTTATACTTAGTTTGATTTTTATATAGCTATGGAGGACCAACCTCTTCGTAGGTCTCAGAGGTTGCAATACCTTCCCTCACTCATTGTGGAGCCTCCACCGCCACCGCGACGCTGGAGGACGGATTCTCGTGGTTCATACGAACTTACGGGCGAAACTGAAGTACTTGGAGAACCACAGGTAAGATTTCAGGATCAACACGTCTTTGATATTGTTGAGGTTGAGGATTTAACTTCTCGAGATTTTAGCACTCCTTTCAACCCTCCCCTGACTGGACCAAACGATCTGTTACTTATAACTGTAGACTCTCTAGGCCAACCTGAGTATAGTGCGTACTGGTTTACCCCTGGTCATACTATGACTAATCCAGAAGATAAGGCGGGAGTTCCTCAAAATCCCACTGCAACAATGGTTACAAGAGTTCTCTCTTCTTCTTTTGCAAGTACTGCAACACCTAGCTCTTCGCAAACTGGTTCTGCTTCGAGCCCGTCTTTTAGTTTTAGTGCTGGTACTGTAGGTATGTCGAGCTCACAAGATTCGACATCAGCTAATGTATCTACCCCTAGTTTTGGACCAGCTAATATCCCTTTGACGGGGATACCTGCAGTAACATTTACTCAACCTCCTGTTACTCAACAGCCCGAGGACATACCACAGTCTTCTCCTTCTGCATCTTTAATAGGATCAATCCCCACTGCATCAATGCCTATTATGGGTTCGATGACGACACCGTCCGTTACAACTACACCTGGTTTTAACCCCTACATAGGTTATAATGTAAATCCATCTAATATACCTGTAGGGAGCATCCCCTTCTCACTGTTTGCTGGATGGGTTGGTAACATTTTAAGCCCACCTTACGGAGGGGCTAACACCCAGCCGCAATGGACAGGTATCCCGGGAAGCAATCCTCTTTCTTTTGGGTGGAGCAATTTTAATAACGCTTTTACCTCACAACCGATGGCTGGGGGAAACTCCAACCAGCAATACACGAACCAAGTTTTGGGAGGTTCCCAATACCGAATTCCCATTTACCAAATTCCATCGGCACGACCTCGTTTACCTTTTCTGACAACTTTTAATTTTCTAGATCTTTCGAAGCTTACTAATGATCCAATGTGCCACAATCCTACATGGCCATCAGTTCCCACTAAGCTGCCTTCGGACATTCCAAAGTTTGAAGGTAAGACTGGTGAAGATCCTGGTGACCATGTCACTATGTTTCATCTCTGGTGCTCTTCTAATTCGTTGAACGATGATTCCAACAGATTAAGGCTGTTTCAAAGAACCTTGACTAGGGCTACAACTAAATGGTATATTGTACTGCTTGCAGCTGCTTATGATAACTTTTGGGATCTGGCTACAGTTTTTCTAAATCACTTTCAACTTCCTGTCTGGTATGATGCCAGTATAGACCTTCTGTCAACCTTCAAGAAGAACAAAGCCACTCACCTATCTGACCATATTCAGGAGTGGCAAAGGAGAAAGAGGCTCATTAAGGCCGATATCCCTCCAGAGTTCTTGTTAGAGTGGTATCTCAAATCACTCCTTCCTTATATTTATAAGGAAGTAGCAACTTCTGGGGTGTCTTACGAAGAGGAAGCTATCCTTAGAACCCAACAACTTGACCTGGTTTATGCTCAGTCTGGGCTCTTATATGAGATAATTCCCGACGCGCCAAGATCTAATATAGATCTAGGTAAACCCAAGCCTCGACCACATGCTGATGGCATTATGGGTTCAATAGATTCTGCAACGTTTGAAGCTTTAACTAACCAGGTTCACGCCTTATGTGTCAAACAGTATGCTGCGGAAGCAACTTCTGTTGCAACTTCCTCTTCGCAAACAGAATCTGTACAACAAGTGCAGACGAATCAAAAGCCCCCTCGGCATCCCAACAACAATAAAAATAAGGGAAATAAAGGGGAGGGTAACCACCAAAATCCCAAGAAAACAGAAAATGCCGAGGAGGGAAAAAATGATAAAAAGAAAGTGAAGTTCCCTTGCAAGTTATGCAAAGAGGACCACCTCACCCATCAATTCCCTTTGATGGAAGAAGCCCAGAAGCTACTCCGTGAGAAGAAACCAGCTGTCTTAAAAGATTCGTTCCCTCACGGACAAAGTTAAGCTTCCGGAAACTCTAGTGTTGGGGGCACACCTCATGCCTCATCTGCTGATCAATCATTTATTAATATGGTTAATTCAGACACGATTTTACAAACTCGAGCCAGAAACTATACTCTAGACTCGCAACAAAGAGATAAGCAGGTTCCTGAATCATCTACCCCTCTCCACATCAAGAGACTAGTAGATTTGCTGCTGAAGATTCCGAAAGGTGTCTTCAAACAGGCTGTGCACAATCCTAACGTGTGGGATTCTCCCAACTACAATGTTGTGGAAGATTTATCCCAAATCCCCTGTGCCATGTCCACTTTGGAAGTAATGCAAAGTTGTCCATTACAACGCAGTTCACTTCTCGCAGCGATCAGGTGTGTTGAATCATCCAATATGCTTGCTTGGCTTGATATGACTAATATTAAACTCTGGTTGCCATACCACGTCGCTCTCCAAATAGAGGTATTCCATGGTCCCAAAACCATTAGACGAGCTGTTGTAGATGATGGCGCATCTACGTGCATAATGTCCATGTTGGGAAAGGCCCAAGTGGGCATGATTTTGGCAGAGTACAGTTTTGGGAACTGCATAGTTCGGGCTGCGGATCCAGATGGCACAGTTTTGGAGGTGTGCAGTTCGGATGGCATAGTCAGTTTTGCGCAATTTAGTTGGTGCGCAGCGCCAACACAATAACCATTTTTGGTAAATAGTACAAGGGAAGGTCGAGCCGGGAAAGTGACCTATTTTGGGTATGGAGAAGCATGAAGTCAAATGAAAGCGACCTGTAAGGAGAGTGGCGACAAGCAGTTAAGGAGCTAGCCCACGAAGTCGACGGTGACAGGCAGGCTAAATGGGCGGAAAGTGACAGACCATGATGCAGTTGTAACCATTTTGAGGATGACTGCGGTTGTCAGAAGGGCATGAGAGCCATGAGTGGCCCAGCAAGGCGGCCTGGAGTGAGTGGAGCAAGCTGTCGATGGCGACAGGCAAGATGGCGGGTAACCACACCAGTTGGGAAACCTTAGGGTTTTTTCCATGCATTGTAAAGACATGACCTACGGGCATGATCTATAAATGGGCACATTTTGTAAAGGGAAAGGGTTGAATCTTCTTAGTATGAATTGTAATATTTGTTGAACATTAAACTTTGTTGAGAGAATATTGTAAAGGCTCTGCAAGTTGTGTGCACAGAGGCCCATTGAGAGAGAAGAGAGTCTGCAGCTGAGTGTGCAAACTGGAACTGTTGTACCTTTCCCGAAATAATATAACAACAATTCCTGTGGACGTAGCTCCCATCCTGGGGGTGAAGCACGTTGAATTCTGTGTTGTGTGAGTGTTTGTATGTTTGCACTTGTCTATTTGCTTACAATGAATGCTTCAGCTCCTGCTTATCAGTTTATGTGTTTTACTTTTATATGTATTCACCATAGAATGAAGATGGGAATAATATGTTAAGTGTCGCATATGTGGATGAATGTTAGATGCACAAGTATTTCTAAGTTTGTGAATGTATGATGCCATGTCCAAAATTGGCATTGGGTCACAATGTCCTAAGCACATTGCACATATTCATTAGAGTTTGTCAAATTGATGTTAAGGATCAAATAATTGCCAAGGAGGAAAATTACTAGTTTCCTAGGTTTGGGGTGGAAGCTTTGGGATTTGGAATAAGGGGAATAATAAATGATGTTTGAACATTAGAATGGCATAAATATTTAATAAAGGAGATAAATAAATATATACAAGTGAAAATCAAAGTGGCATTTGATCATGAAGACACATGGAGGAAGGGGGACCTGTTGATGCCTCAAAAATTGCTGCATCAATCAGCAAGGGATTCTCCCCGGTAAGCAAGCCCAATTAGATCGCTCACTGTTTGTTGTGGGGAATCCGTCCGGTTAACGGTCTAGATACCGTATGGGTTTTAAATATTTGTTTATTTTATTGGTTACTGCCCGATCCACCGTTTATGTATTTTATATTGGGGAATGATATGCAAGTGACTAGATTAAATGGGTGCTATTAAACAAATCTATTCTAACTAATTTAACCTAAACTAACCTATCCTTGCAAGGAGCAGAAATTAAAATATGAGTAACATGACTGAAAGAAACATCTAGAGAATTAAACAGATAGCCATTAATCACCAAGACGTATTTTCAGCAGAATGTGAATGATATCAAAGATAGCTCTGATTTTATTTTTCCTTATAAAAGCATTCCATTACTCATGAGATACTGAGATTTGCAAAGAAATAAGATCATTCACAGCATAGAATTAGTTCATAAGAGCCAGGAAAGATCTCACATAAATTGTATGAAACATGCAGAAATAGTTCGGCTATCTTTCATCACAACCCAAAGCAAACAATGCACCAGCTTCCACAGGCCAAAATCCTTTTCTATTTGTGTAGCTGAAATAGTTCATGTACATCAGAAGAAAATATTTCACCTAGCAAAAGTCCTTTCTATTCCCTTCTAATCATCTATATATAGCTTTACAAAATGTGCTAGGAGCTGCCACCTGTATCCTAACTGTTCAGATTCCTTTAATTTGTCTTGTAGTGTCTAAATTACAACTAACAACCCAGAAATATTACAAAAATTGAAATGAAGGTGGTGGGTCCAGATATCACAAAAAGGCATGTCATTTATGAGCTAACGCCCTTTGCTGGTTCGTTTACTTCTGTCACAACCGACACTCCTGTTGGGGCTTGCGCTATTGGTGCTGCTGGTAATCCTACTGAAGTTGATCCCTTTGTTTCTCTTACTAATACTTGAAGAGTTTTTGTTGTCAATGCTTGGCCGACTTTTGCTATATGCTTCACCCAAAGACTGGTTTCTTTTATGATATTGTTTGCATCAAGGGGAAGCATGGTTTTCAGTGAAACTTCATGCTTGGCCAGTTCTTCTTCAAGATTTGTGACTTCTATCATTGTAGCTTGGAGACTTTCACTTAGGAGATGTGTGCGAATTGCAGCATGGCTAATCCAATCATGAATATCCTCGGCTGTCAGAACATCTATCTTCTTTACATAATTTATTTCAGCATTCAACCCATCCTTTAGATCAGACAAACATTGGGCTTTGTCTGGGAACTCCTCTATAATTTGAGGCATTTTCACCTGGCACTCTTCATGGGTGGTTCGTATTTTCAAATACAAATTTGCACACTGTTCAAGTGTAGCCAATGCCACTTCGTTCAACTTTACTCCATAATTCTAGCAAAACCCCAAGAGGCGGATATCTGCTTTGAAATCAGAGATAGATTTGAGAGGGAGTATCTCCCGGAATCCTGACCTTCCTTCTCTCCATTCCATTTTCCTCTGAATGTCTTCACTAATGCGTGCATAATTTTTCCTGCGCCTAGTGGCTTCAACATTTATTACTTTGATTCTGGCCACCACTTGCTTTAACTTGCAAATCTCCTCCGTCATGAGTCCTTCAATATCGTATGTCTTCCTCATAATATCACAAGCCTGCTCATGAAAGGGAATTAGGTCGCCAACCTTGTTGGTTGCAAGTTCTAGTTGTTGTTCTAGCAATTCTTCCATTTCTTCCAGCTTCTCAATGCTCTCCTTTAAGTCATCGATTTGTTGAGTAGTATCAAAATTCTCGGATTCCAACTGTAGGTTACGGCTTTCAAGGTTTCTCTTCTCTGCTTCCAGATTTCTCATTTGTATCACCAAAGCTCTCTTTTCATCTTCTAGATGCTGAAATATTCTATTAAGTTCTTCCTATTCTGAGACAAGAGTGTCACACTTTTCAACCATTAAATTTGAATAATTTTGTTCTTTGACCAGAGCTTCCTACAGATGGTTGGCTCTATCCTTCTCTGATTCAAACTTGTCTGTTAATATGTTGACATTGTCGGCGGTTGCTAGAACAACGGACACAGAAATAGATGCCATGAGTTGGGGATCATGTTGGGTACCTTGCATGACTATGGTTTCATGCCTGGTGATGATATCTGGTTGAAAAGGCCTCTTCATCCTAGTCACCGTTTCTTTAACAATGGATTTCCTCTTTTTGTTATAAGTGAACTTATCCCATTGGGACACCTTGCTATTCTTGGATGGTGTGAACGGGACGAGTGGAAGGTTTCTTATGGGGGAATTCGTATCCACGTCTTGTATGCTTGGGATTTTGGGGTCAGCATCCTCTTTGGATTTCTTTTCTTCTTCTTCTTTTCTCCGTGCCTCTTCCTCCTGTTTCCTTCCGAGGTTGTCGTCTTCTTCTTGGAGTTTATCCTCTTTTTCCTTGTTGATTCTTTTCTCAGCTTCCTCTTGGATTTTCTTGGCTTGTTCCTGGAGCCTTTTTTCTTCTCTAGAGAGAGCCTCAGCAGTCTCTAAGGTACCATCTTCTTGCTGCTGATCTATTTTCTTCAAAACATTAGAGCTCGAGCTAGATCCTCCTTTGACAAGTTGAAAAATCCATAGCTCAGTCATATTGCTAACCCCTCTATATACTTCTTCATTTTCATCATAATAGTTATCATATTCAAAGGGAGTGGAAATTTCTTTGCAATGTTGTGCAGCTTTTCCTTGTCGATCGTTCATGTGAAAAATCCTTTCCCCGAAATGAAAGCCTTTCAGCTCTACGACAAAATCTTCTGTTGTCGTGATTTTTGAAAATTTGTAAGCCCCAACATAAAATGGTAAAGGCGGGAAGGAAGCCTTCTTTTCCTTGTACATGGTACTACCAATTCTATCAATGAATACCTGTCTTACCATCTCCTTGTGGACTATATAATCCGTAGCATACCTAGGTATGATATATAGGGGTTTGGAGCCTCCGTACATTCTTATGTAGGTACCTTCTGGCGAAAAATAGAAATCACCATATTTCTCCAAAACCTCCATGGCGTTCTCAGATACGCAGTTGGGTTCTTCATTAAACATTAATTCATATAGGGGCATGATAAATTCTTCACAAATGAGTTTGTAATGCCTTTTGTAATTCTTATCCCAAAAGATTTTGTAGGCGATGAACACTGAGCTATCAGTCGAGTTCCACATGCATCCCAGCTTGGGAAAGGGGCATTTCGCCACAATACAATCTATCAAGTAAGATTCCATATAACATTTTGCCTTCTTCTCCACTAACCCTTCTTGTGCAGCAATTATCGCTGATGACAAGCTGTCTGATAGAATATCAGTCCAGTTGAAAATTGTCCCTTTGAACGCTACGTAGTGGATGATGGGAACCCATTGTAGCATGAACATCGTCCCATCGGGTCTTCCAAAAATTCTGCTCAACATGAGAGCGATCAGTCTAAAAGGGGGCCTCAAATTCTAAACCTCGTACTCCTCACTATCCTTTTTTCTAATTTGTTTTCCCAGAATTAGCAGCTTCCTAGCCATCTCCAGATTATCCATTTGAATCTCTTACAGCCATGCGTCATCAAGCCGCTGCTGTGCTTTGGGAAACTTGTAAGCCGTTGAGATATAGGAGGGGTGAAATGAAGCGAAAGCTTTTCCTTTGCTGTCTGATAGAACTCTCATTTCGGTATTCGCATGCCGCAAGATCCATCCAATTACTTCTGAGCATGGGAAGAGCTCTGGACGTGTAGCTGCTTTGGATATGCAAGAGTTTCTGATGTTCTGGTATAGATATTCTTCTTCTAGAAGAGATTCAGGGAAATCCTGGTCTCTTATCATGCGATATACATCTACCCATTTTACTTCTGGGGGCATGCCGGTAGTGCACTTGGTATCTTGGAATGTAGTTCCTACTCTTGCGCTGTCGTCAGTTGCCTTTAACTTTCTCTTGCCACCTTTAGCCATTTTGAAAATCCTGTTCAATAATCAAACATGAATAAGAATATACGACGCGATATCAACAACCTAGACTAGTATCCTACTTATAATGATAAGATTCAAATGCCAACTAAAAACTTCTAATTCCTGTTTATTTCACCATTTCAAAACATTTCTTTCACATGTTATTTTATAATCCTGTGAAAAACTTCAATTTGGTTACTTCCGAAAAGGTTGATATTGTAACTATGAAACATGAAAGCAATGCACACAAGGTATTCCTGGGTATACTACGTTCCCTGGCACGAGAAAACATGATAATAATCGGTTCCATAGCACAGAATGGCGTGAAACTCTCCAACAACGTAGAAATGCATAGTATCTTTTGCATAAGGGTGGGCAGGGTCAGTCTTGAATGTGCCAGGCCGGTGGTTTCTATGACAGGAAGACGTACTCCGCAGGTTCTCTTAACATCTAGGTAGTGGGTGTCTAAGATTCTAGAGCCTTTTATGTTCACAACAAGGGCTTCAGGACACCCAGTTGGGTGTAAGTTAGGGTCATGGTTAGTCTAAGAATCCCGCCATGTCTAGGATACGAAGAATCATAGCGACAAATTAAGATTTTTTTTTTCTCAACTAGAAGGACATACTGCAATTAAAATTACGAGGTCTGTAAGGGTACTAACTTGTGAGGAGACGAACGTAATGTGGATGCTGGCGCTTGTTGCGGAACCAGTGATCCCGAAAGTGTAGCTTTGTAACTTCAATTGAAACGAGAACAGAGCTCTTCCAACCTAATGAAATAATGAACATCCCAATGGAGTTCTCGTTCTATATAAAGGATTTTGACGCGTGAGAGCTATTAATGGGGTAGATGCGAACATAAAACGGGGTTAATGAGGTGTACGGATGGGTCAAATCAACACGTTTGGAATTAATAGCGGAAACCAAAACCTGAAAGACTAGCTCAACCTTTTCGACCATTGCGGAAGGGTTACCTGAGTTCTACCGACGTTTCGGGAGAGTTACCGGAGTTCATCCGCGAAAGAGTAGCGCAACGTCGCGAGTCGGAAGACTTAACCGAGTTCTTCCGCCATTTTGGAAAGATTATGTGAGTGCTTCCGCGTTCGCGGGCAAGTTTAAGAAGTGTGATTTGATCCGTCATTGCGGAAGGGTTACTTGAGTTCTTCCGCCATTGCGGAAGGTACTCGTGAGTTTATTCCGCCGAAAATTAGCTTAGTTATTTTCCGCTGCTTCGGCAAGATTGGCCCAAATCTTCCGCCGTTGCGGATAAGTTCTGATAAAAGTGCTGCCACGACTTGATTTGATCTTTTCTTTCGCCCTTTCCACAAAGGTTAGTACAAAACCTCCGCCGCTTTTGGAAATTTTACTCTTTAAAACTTCGCCACTTCGACTCAAAACTTAAGTCTTTTGCTTGGTCAAAAACAGAAAGAGAAGCAAGCTAAGGGCCTATCTCTAAAGAAACTAAGTAAGAAGAGACTTTGATGGCCTCAAATTTCTATGTGAGCTTTCTCCTTCTAAGAAAACAAAGGAGGGGCCCCAATATGAAGGAATTTTTTATTTTGGGGGCGTGTTGCAACAACAACAGGACCCACATATGGCTAGATTTCCCCACTACACTTGGCATCATACTATCACCAATTCGAATTCAAGGTTAATGGTAACATACTTGGGGGAGTTCAAAAGGTATTATTCATTGCATGAATCATCCAAGGTCGAAATGTAGAGGAAGAGTAACTCCCATGGAAGAGGAAGAGGCAATTTGGAGCTAGTGAGACACTTGGGCTAGATTCTCTAGCTCTATGACAACAATGATGAAGATGCTATGACACCTATGACACAAATCAGACCTAAAGGCTGACATATGACATATATGACATGTCAGGCTAAAACTATCCTCCAAGTGGGCACTCAAGGGAGTTAGGGCAGCTAATATGCTTCCACATGTGATTTGGTGGAAGTGGGAGACTAGGAATTGTTGTACAAGTGGCGTTCTTTGGAATCTCTTCCCAACTTGAGTTGGCATGAGTCTCTTGGAAGGAATTCGACCCATGGAAGACATTAGAAGCTTATAAATGTCAATAACAAAGAATGAAACCATCTTTTGATCATTTGAGAAATTTGCAATTGCATTTGTGAAGAGGAGAGCTAGTGGATGACTAGTTTCTTGCCTTAGCCAATTTCGAGGGTGAAAGATTCCCATCCAAGTTGGTAATTGGAAAGGCCATTCATACCTTTCATTTGGAGCTTTAATGGAGTGTTTATTTGTAGTTGTAAGCTATAGGGAAGCTCATGGTTTCTTCTAATGCAGCACACTCTCTCAACCATTTCCAGTTTTGATAACATATTCTTGACCCTTGAGGGAGGGCGTTTTTGGTGAGCTCTTGTACTATTTGGGAGAGATTATCATGATCTATTTCTGTTTTAATATGATTAATATACTCCTTTCTTCATCTCCAGAAATTTTCAGGTCGAAATACCAAGTGGTTATATGTAAAATGGATTATTAATGAGAAAACAGTGACCATTCCCCCACTAGATTGATGTATGCCAATGTCTTGATGATGATTTCGAATGGAAGAATATTTTTTTGATATATTTATGATGTATGGACTTCCATTGATGAGTATTACAAGTTTCATGTTCATAACTTAAGCATTTGGAGCCATCTTGCTCAGTTTTATTTTATTTGAAGAAGATTTCATGCTATTTCCCCCAAGGTCGATTTAGTGATTTTTGATGTTGTTTGGGAGAAGGTTAGAACAGAATTAATAATTGATTAATGGTGCACATGAGACTTAAATAATGTCCCTTAGACATCCCCTACCTCTGTTCAAAATTTCGAGTGATTTTGGAGGCATTTGGAGAGTTATTTTCAGTACTTACCCTGGGGGGATTTGAACCCCAATTTGCTGGTTAAATTCCATACTTTGTCCATAATCTTAAAAAAGTTTGTACAAGTATTTTGATGGTCATAAATCATCCATGAACATCATAATAAAGTAAAAATATCATTCATACACCTTCACTGAGTATTTAGAGGCATTTGGAGCCAATTGGAGACCTAGAGACCAATACTAGTCAAAGGGAAATTACTAGTAAAGTTCCCTACATTGGCCAGAATTGAAAGAGGATTTGCAGAAGTATTTTAAAGGTCCAAAAGCATCCATGTAGCACATATTTATGTTCTAACATCATCCATATACCTTCTCAGAATATTTGGGAGCATTTGGGGCAAATTGAAAACCTAGGCATCAAAACTAGTCAAAGGTCGAATTTGGGGAAAAAGTGAAAAATTGGTCCTTTTAATAAAATTCTTAAACATGGACATTACAGTGGTATCAGAGCATGGTCCTTTCACCTGTTAAATAATATCATGCATTGAAGAATAAGTTGCAGCCATGTATTACTATTATGATGAACCCTATGAGTACAATTCTTATGAGAAATATGCAGATGCTTATGAGCAATATGATGTAGAATGTGAATGGTATGAGGAAGAGGTGCCATCATGCAACACTTCTTATAATTTCAGGAGGAATGAAGATTATGATTGTGACCCTATGTATGATAAATATTAGTATGTCACACCACCAAAGGATAATGCTATGGATGATTTACAAAGATGGAGAGCAAAATATAAAACCGTGCCCCAACAATATCAATCATATCTAGAATATCTTGCTTTGAGTAAAAATATACAAAAGGCCATGAATTTTGAAGACTATGCTAATGTGGTGTTTGCAAATACGCCCAAGAATGAAGATGTGGAGTTAGTGAGGAAAGGTTTATTCCCTTCTTGTGAAACAAATTGGAGAGAAAATCATGTGTGTGTGAATGATGGTGAGGACCATATAAAAATCATTGAAGAGATGACCAAGTAGTTTATGAAAGGATTCGAATATCAGTATGGAAGAAGAAGATGAATAACTTAGGGAAATGTTCACCTTTCCTATCAGTATACCTCTTGGAGATTCCAGGATGAAGAATATCAACCCTAATAATCTGCCAAACTTCCATTGTTTGACTTTAGAAGCCCCTAACACATTCCTGCATTTGAGTCACTTGAAGACTCATGGTTTTTCTTGCTCAACACTTGATTCATTTGATGTTGGAGGAACTTCATCCAACAATTGGGTGAATAGATTTATGATTAGAGAACATTTTTGTTGGCATCCACATACTTTGTTATATCTTTATGATTCTCACATTCAGGGATGTATGGGTGAGACTTCTTTGAGTAATTTGAAGTCTCCTTGTTTTTTATGCTCATTATTTGGTTCAGATTTTAGTGGAGATTCTTCATTCACTTCTTGGATGAAAGAATACATGGCTGAATATTTTGATGCATATCACATCCTTTTGGAGCAGCATTGTAGGACATGGGATCCTCACCTATGTCATTGGAGAATATTTGATTGGTCACTTGAAGCTTGTATGCACTTGGAAAATGGTGGTCTACTTGCTTGGACGTATAAGCACTTTCATGATTCTTTGATGAAGCACCTCCTTCATGTACATTTTCATTATGTTGTTATGTATTTTGATGATATATATTTTGTACTCATGATGTTTGGAAGAATGCATACAAGAAAATGGGATCCAGGAATCCTCTTATCTGATGGTATGGTTTGGAGAGCACTCCTAATTGTTGGGGTGCAGTACAAGCAATGGGACACTGGAATAATTTTCGTTTCATTAGTTTCAAATTTTTTGGGGAAACAAGCAGTATGGGAGATGGATTTCCCACTTAATAAAGTGATTTTTATCAGAGTAGTGCAGCAGAAAGCATGGTCATTCCTCTCTAAAATATTCATGGAATCTCAAAGACTCAAGGTTGGGCAATTCAATGGCAACTTCAAAGAATTATACAGGAAGCAGGGTCTTCAACACCCATGTTTGAAATTGCTTGAGGAAAAGCAATATTGGGAAGGGAGGATTTGTCATGTCCCAAATTGGCATTGGGTCACAATGGCCTAAGCACATTGCACATATTCATTAGAGTTTGTCAAATTGATGCTAAGGGTCAAATAATTGCCAAGGAGGAAAATTACTAGTTTCCTAGGTTTGGGGTGGAAGCTTTGGGATTTGGAATAAGGGGAATAATAAATGATGTTTGAACATTAGAATGGCATAAATATTTAATAAAGGAGATAAATAAATATATACAAGTGAAAATCAAAGTGGCATTTGATTATGAAGACACTTGGAGGAAGGGGGACCCACATAAAGGCTAGATTTCCCCACCACACTTGGCATCATTCTCTCACCAATTCGAATTCAAGGTGAATGGTAACATACTTGGGGGAGTTCAAAAGGTATTATTCATTGCATGAATCATCCAAGGTCAAAATTTAGAGGAAGAGTAACTCCCATGGAAGAGGAAGAGGCAATTTGGAGCTAGTGAGACACTTGGGCTAGATTCCGTAGCTCTATGACAACAATGATGAAGATGCTATGACACCTATGACAAAACTCAGACCTTGTTGGAGAGAACTTCCGCAGCATTTAGGAAGCTGCTAATTTTGGGAAGGATAACTAATTTTGGAAGGAAAGTACCAATTTTGGCGGTAAGACAAAGATATCGCCGTAGCGCAAATTCCGGCGGGAATCACGGCGATAGGTACAGAAAAGTTAAGAAGATGGTACAAAGAAGAGGCCGAAGGGAGAGCTCAACCACCGCAATGAAGGCGCCGAAGATGAAGAGAGGGTTCAGCTACCCTCATAAAGACGAAGGACTACAGTCAGCGTTGCTTGAACCAAGAAGAAGCGACGGGCCGATGCATTAAAGACTAAGGACTGCAGGAAGCGGCGACAAGACAGAAGGCGGCCATGGAAGTACAGCCAGTTGACTGTAAGTGGTTAGGGTTGAGTCACTGTTGGGATAAGGCCCACAGTTTTGTAACTGCGATGAGACCTTCGGGCCATCTATATATAGTAGTCTTTTTATAGGATAAGGGGTTGGCCACATAGCGATAGAGACATCAGGTAGATGCTAGTCAAGTCTTCTGTTGTTGCAAGTCTGAACATCCCTGAGAATACAAGGGCCGACCTGTTGAGAGATAGTGCAATCCGCAGGGATTGCGAGAGGAAGAGAGTGCACTGTAAAGGCAAGAAGAGAAAAGAGGTCTATAGAGAAGGGCTCCCACTGAGGTGGAGTTTCCCAGAAGACCCCTATTGTAAAGAGTGGAACGGAGCTGTGTTTATTCCCCAGAGTTGTAAACAAGAACCGCAGTTCCCCTGGGCGTAGTCTTGGCCCTGGGAGTATCAATGTGCTCATCTAAGTAGCACTATTGTAATTGTGTAGCCATTATTCTCATTTCACGTGTTTATGCTATATATGAATGCTTCAATCTGTTATAAGTAATGTACATGGTCGTCAGTTAATTTCTGAATGATGTATAACAAGTGCGATAATCGTAGCTAACCTCTTTGCGAACTAGATAATTGTTAAACAGAGGTTAATGTGCGAGTAAGAACTGAATATGAGGCATGAATGGTTTATTTAGACATTGCGCAAAGTAATGTTCTACCCAGTTACGTGTTGCGAGATATCAAGGGCCGACTTCAGTAGTGAGGGTTAGGCTTGTAGGCTGAATGCTGTTGCTAACTGCAGTACCAGGATAAGGATAGCTAAACCACCTGTTAACCCAGGAAGCGGCCATAGTTCGCTTGCCGCAGGAGCTAGAAGAGCAAGATATTGCACCTACGATATCTTGGGTATCGCTAGACGGTTTCACCTAGGGAAAGACTTATCGCATTCCCTGCGTACTGCGATAAGACAGAGGCGTAGCCGGAGTAATGGAATGAGATAGGCAGCATCTGTGAAAGGGGTTAAGGTGGGTTTGAGCACCCTGGATGCCTCGGAACTTGGCTGAGGACACTTGAGTCTTCTGCCTCCCATTAGAATCACTTCGGGTGAGACCTCAGGTCGCTTCTGCGACCTGTTGCCGAAAGGGCCAGTGAGCTAAGGGTTCTGTTGGTCTAAAAGATTACCGCCAGCCCGGGTCTGTCTAAGAGAAATTATAGAACCAACAGTATAAGAAAGAGAGTTTGCTTCAAAAGAAAACAAGAATCCTAGACTGAGCACTGAGGCTTGGCTACAGAAGCACATTTTTACAGATCTTCACGAGATATTCTTCATAACTTATGCTATTGAGTTATATGGTTGGTTATCAAAGCTCGTTGACAACAGCGGTGTCAAGAAGAGTCGAGAAGTTGTCTGGACAGCAGAGCTGATTCATACCTTGAAGGGTGTCGATAACCCCATCTCACGCGCAGTAGACTTCTGGCTTACGAGTCTGCTGGACGGCTTCATCACAGAGTTCGCGGTTGATCAGAGAAAGAGTTTCAGCGCAGCAGAACGGTACTTCTTCAAGGGTTATCGCGGTAAGTACCTAAATTCTCTAAGTCTGTCCATTAAGCAATTACTATATGAAAAAGGAGTACTGGATATACTCTCAGATGAATAGTAGCATGATATTGTAATGTCAGTAGACTCTGAAAGTGATTACGAGCATCTTGGACATACACGTAGTGGTAAAAGATATAGAGTCAACGAGTCATCTTCTTCTGAAGAAGACAGTTCAGATCACCCGAGACAGCAGAGTCAGAATCCTAGGACTCCTCAAAAGCCAGTCGGAACTCAGAATAATCCCGCAGGAACCCCTTCCAGTAGCTCTTATACAGCGAATACTACCGCTACACCCTCCACATCTACACAGCCGAGCGGTAGTCATACAGCAAACCAGAACCCACCATCTAGAAGCAGAATGGGAGATGATATGAAGCTACCAACATTCAAAGGTACAGGGTCGGAGGACCCTGAGCAACACTGGTTCTTATGCGAAGCCATATGGACCATTAAGCAAATACAAGATGATAATGTCAAGCTTGTCCAGCTGGCCACCACATTTAGAGAAAGAGCATTAACTTGGTATATGAAGTATACCACTGGCCATAACAGAACGCTTGCACAGGTTAGAACTGCTATGATTAAAGAGTTTAAAAAACCTAAATCCGAGTCACAATGCATAGCAGAACTTAAGGATATTAAACAATTGCCTACGGAGACGGTTTGGGATTTTGACCAGAGATTCAAGACCCTCATTGATCAGGTAAGCTTTGAGCTTGCGCCTCAACAGCATAAAGAATGGTTTATCGCAGCAATATTACCACACATCAGACTTCCGCTAATGCAACAGAAATTAAATACACAAGATGAAGCATTAGAAATGGCAATGAAACTAGAGGCTTCACCTCTAGCAGAAACTAGCACCGGTATCACTAATCTGCAAAATCAGCTAGCTAACCTCACCTTGCAGCTGCATGAAATTAAGAAAGGAAAGGAGGTTGCGCATGAAATTTGGTGTACTAAGTGTAAGGCGCAGGGACACAGTAAGGATAACTGCCCTGTCTTTGCTGACTATATCGCCAGTGGAGCTCCTAATCCGTTGATGCAGAACCAGGGACCATGGTGCGAGATTTGTAGAACCAGAGGACACAGTCCTCAGGAATGCCCTCTCCTTCAGAAATATGTGCAGACACCGAAGAACCTATATTGCAACTTCTGTAAATCTGTGGGACATGACGAAAACAATTGTAGAGCTTATGAGTTAATGATAGAAAGGAAGCACGACCTCTACAGAGTTCAGTCAGAAGCATCCGGACCAGCAGTACGTGCACAAACTGATCCGAATCAAGGAGGCCGTGGAGGAAATTTCAGAGGCCGAGGACGCGGAGGAGGCTATGAATCTGGCCGTGGCCGTGGAACTATCACCTGTTATAACTGTGGAGGCACAGGACATTACGCTAGAGACTGTCAGAACCCTACTACAACGTGCAAGTATTGTAAATCTTATGATCACACAATAGAGGAATGTCCCATACTGATAGCTAAGATCAAGGACGCCAAGCCAGCAACCAACCAGACTATCCAGTTTATCGCTGCTGAGCAGAACGAAACTGAACCACGGGTCAATATTGTAACTCGCAGTGGCCTCTCCACGAGCAACATATCGCAGGACGTGGAAAAAACGACAGGAACGCAGTGGGTGCGCAAAGCTCCAGGAAAACCTATCCCACTTGATCTACAGAAGAATAAGGAGGCATTTCAACAAACTAAGACTTCCTTTGCTGAACAGACACCGCCCAGATCACTATTATTACCATCTCAGGGTATACCACGGAAACCACCGCAAGATGGTAGTACCACGCAGATACCACAGGCTAGCACATCTGGCAGATGCGACGAAGAGGAATTGACCGGGAGTGTACAGTCCTTCTTGCAGAGTTGTTTGAAGCTTCTAAGAAATGGGAAAGCTGTAGAGGAACTTCAGAAAGTTATTGACCAATGTCAACAGAGCCCTTCTGTGAGCAATACACAGCGCACCATTCACCATATAATGGGCCATACAAGGACAGGAAGAGAGATGAGGCTCACAGCGCAGATCGGACTATTTGAAATGGATGAGGTTATCCTAGACTTAGGTTCAGAAGTAAATGTCTTGACTAAACAGACATGGGAACAGATGGGAAGTCCAAAACTAAGCAGATCCCCTATCCATCTCAGACTAGCTAATCAACAGAGAATATCACCGATGGGTCGCCTATCGCATGTCCTAGTGGACATCGACGGAGTTCACACATATGCTGATTTTGAGATTATAGAAATTATTGGTGACACCAAACCATATCCAGCTCTATTAGGTATTGATTGGGCTTTTGATAACAAGGCTGTTATCAACTTAAAGAAAAGGCAGATGACATTTGAAGATGCTCAAGTCCGGGTTATCGCACCATTAGATCCTTTACAGGGTCCTCGCTACATTGAGCCAATCAAAGCAGAAGAGGAGGTGCATAACATGGAAAATTTGTACCAAATGAATTCTAATCAGACAGACTACATTGATCCTACAGCTGATGGACATATCAGCTGGAGATGTGATAGCTCTTGCACATCAGATTCAGATGTTGGCTTAGAAAATTGGCAAAATAGACTCCACGAAGTCTCTATTCGCAGATGCGCATTCATGACTAAATCACTGCGATGGATTGGGACAGAAAGCAGGTATATTCCAACTTTTGATGGATTAGCAGATGTCAATGATTTTTTTCAGCAGTTTGAACAAGAGATTCCTCAAGAGCAGAGGATGGAGGTTTTTGACCTTGCAGTTCGAGCCACACCTGCAAGATGGTGGTACACACACAAGGAACATATCGCATCATGGTATGATTGTAAGAGATTGATGTGCATTAGATTCTCTAAAGAAAGAGACTGCACACAGCGGAAATATACAGGGGAGAGTGATCCCAGAACACACATTATGAACTGTGAACAGAGTTGGCCAGAAATTCCAGCAGAAGAATGGGTTCATTTGTTTATCCATACACTGGATACAGTTCCACGGAACTGGTATACAGAAACAGAGCTAAGAAAAGGAACTATCTCATGGCCTATTATGATTGAAAACTTCTTGGTCACGTTCAGTTTCGAATCTGAGCATCCAAGCATTGATCGGGCCTTGAAGATCATAAAGACTAAAATATTCGAGGATTGCCCATTACCAGCGGATTCGCAACCCGAGTGGGCTATTCAGATGGAACATGCACTGGAATGTTACAACTGTGCACAAGACTCAAGCGATGAGGATGAAGATCCTCGCAGTATCAATATCGCAGAAACAGAAGGTATGCGTGAAGTTGAAGGTCCGCACTTAGAAATCCCAGCTGTAACAGAACCAATCAAGATCAGAAAGAGCAATATTGGCACAGAAACAGACCCTAAGTTTGCCTCTATTGGAGATTACTGGGATGATGAGACAATTGGCCAAATCACAGACCTATTACATGAGTATCGGGACCTATTTCCTACCAACTTTATAGAAATGAAGGGAATAGTGGGTGACCTCGGAGTCATGAGAATACCGCTTAAGGAGGACGCTAAGCCGGTTAAGCAACGCCCATACAGGTTGAATCCGCGGTATAAAGCAAAAGTAAAAGATGAAATAGATAAGATGCTAGCAGCAGGCATCATTGAACCTGTTGAAGAAAGTGAGTGGGTTAGTCCCATGGTAGTACAAGAAAAGAAAACAAAAGGAGACATCAGGATCTGTGTCGACTTGCGCAAACTGAATGATGCATCGCTGCATGACCCATTTCCGACACCATTCACTGATGAAGTCTTAGACAATGTTGGAGGACAAGAAATCTATTCATTTACTGATGGATTTTCAGGCTATCACCAGATAAGAATCCATCCAGACGACAGGCACAAGACCACATTTGCGACAGAATGGGGCTCCTTTCAGTATACGGTAATGCCCTTTGGTCTTAAGAATGCCCCAGCAATTTTTTCTAGAGTAGTTGTTGCTGTCTTTAAGGAATACATCCATCAATTTCTAGAAGTTTATTTTGATGATTGGACTGTATTTGGACTAGTCAAGAAGCACATAGGAAACCTGCGATTAATGTTTGAAAAATGTAGACAGCACCAGATTTCCCTTAACTTAAAAAAATGTATATTTTGTGCGCCTTTTGGTACGTTGTTGGGTCACATTGTGTGCAGACAAGGCTTGATGGTAGATCCTGCGAAGATCGCCATCATCGTCAATTTACCAGCACCTAACTCAGTAAAGCAGCTGAGAACTACACTTGGTCATACTGGGTATTACAGAAAGTTTATCAAAGGTTATGCCAAGATTACCGCACCAATGGAGAAATTATTGAAGAAGGATATCAAATTTCAGTGGAATGAGGAATGTCAGAAGAGTCTTGACGCTCTAAAAGAAAAAATGGTTACAGCACCTATTCTGGTATTTCCAGATTGGAACAAGCCTTTTCATGTTCATGTGGATGCATCTGGCATCGCACTGGGCATTATTCTCACGCAACCAGGCGAAGGGGGTATTGACCACCCTATCGCATATTCGAGCAGGAGACTATCGACAGCTGAGAAGAATTACACCACCACAGAGAGAGAAGGGTTAGCAATGGTGTATGCCTTACAGAAATTTCGGCACTATTTATTGGGTGCCCCGTTCAAGATGTTCACCGACCATTCTGCATTAAAGTACTTGGTCAATAAGCCAGTGTTAGGGGGAAGAATATGCAGATGGCTATTATTGTTCCAGGAATATGATTTCGAAATCATTGTTAAGCCAGGAAGACTAAATGCAGGACCTGATCACCTGTCAAGGCTAGACTCAGGTGAAGAACCAAGTAATTTAGAGGACAACTTGCCTGATGCGCAATTATTCTCCATTCAGGTCGCAGATGAATATTATGGAGACATAATTCAATTCCTTACTACAGGGTGGGCACCACCTGAGTTTACCAAGCAACAAAAGAAACAATTAGTGGTGAAAGCAGCAGACTTCACCCTGATTGCAGGACACCTATATAAGTTAGGACCAGATGAAATCTTGCGCAGATGCGTTATGCCCCACGAGAAACAGACCATTCTTAAGGAAGCACATTCGGGCATCGCAGGAGGCCATTTCGCAGGGAAGCCGACCGCTCAGAAGATCCTAGCAGCCGGACTATGGTGGCCTACATTACATAAAGACAGTAAAGAGTTTTGCAGATCATGCGATATCTGCCAAAGGACAGGAAAGCCTTCCAGAAGAGATGAAATGCCGTTGCGACCACAGATAACGCTACGCGCATTTGATAAGTGGGCCATAGACTTCGTGGGTCCTATTAACCCCCCAGGAAAACGAACTGGTGCGAGATATATAATTACAGCAACAGAATACCTCACCAGGTGGGCTGAGGCAAAAGCAGTCAGGAATTGTGATGGTGCTACAGCAGCACAATTTATTTTTGAAAACATCATCACTAGATTTGGATGCCCAGTGACTTTGATGAGTGATCAAGGCACACATTTTTTGAATAGCACCATAGAAGCCTTGACAGAGGAATTTGAAATACAGCACCATAAGAGTACACCTTACCACCCTCAAGCTAATGGTACGGTGGAGGCTTTCAATAAGATATTAGAACATGCTCTTACAAAGATTTGTAACGGTCAAAGGGATGATTGGGACCTCAGAGTTAATGCTGTATTATGGGCTTACAGGACCACGTGTAAGAAACTAACAGGGCACACACCTTTCAGCCTGGTATATGGACAAGAGGCTGTTATGCCTATGGAATACATCTTACCCAGCCTAAGGATTGCTCAGCTTACAGAGATGGCTGATTCTGATACTTTAGAAGAGAGATTGGCACAGCTGCTCAATCTGGAGGAAGACAGATTTATCGCAGGATTCCATCAAAAAGTGCAGAAAGCACGAGAAAAAGCTTGGCATGATAGGCATATCAAGAACAAAACCTTTCAGCTGGGAGACTTGGTACTCCTTTATGACAGTAAGTTTATAAAGTTCCCTGGAAAGTTCAAAACTCATTGGTTAGGACCATATCAAATCCAGCAAATAACAGATGGAGGTGCTATACAGCTTTGTACTATGAGTGGGGAGTTTCTTCCTACCCTGATCAATGGCAGTCGGCTTAAGCTGTATCGCGAAGGCCATGCCACCTCCCAGTCCTAGCCCAGAAAGGAAGCTAGTGGTGCAGATGCTCAGTGTAGTTGAAATGAAGCATCGCACCCTAAGGAGTCTACACCGGGAAATGCTTCAGATAAGAATTCGCAGCCAGTTTTCCTGGTGGTTGCGACAATTTTGATATGAGGCGAGTTTTTGGCACTTTCCACTTCCAGACGATGCGATATCGTATCGCAGAGGACAGAAAACAGGTTGATGCGATATCAAATTCTGAATTGATCAGAGGGCTAGTCACTTCGCCATCTGACAAGCATTAACTGCACGGCTGACAAGTATCTGTTGTACTAAGATTTGGCAGCAGTACGACGATTCTTCTAGATTTGGAAAATCCGATGCGACACCACTCCGGCGCACAGTTTCCCAGCAAAATTTCAAACGGCGTTTGCAATAAATAGGCGCGGGGTGCTGTCTTGTCTATACATTAAATGCCGCCAACGGGTCCAGTTACTGGTCCGTTTCCATTTGAAATTCCGCCATAGGATAAATACACGTCCTATTCAAAGCACGGGGCTACTTAGTCATTTTCACCAAAAGAGTTGAGCGCAGCTGAACCGAGCCAAGCGTATTCTTAGCAGAGTCTGAGCAGGGAAATCAAAAACAGTTGCAGACTCCAATTTGCATTAAGATTAGCAATCATAGGAAGTCCAGAGTACCACAGGGGAAGGCGCCTCGCGCCAGATGAGCCTCTCGAAGACGTGTTGCAGAGATTCCAAAGGGGTGGAATTGAGAGCGCTATGACTTCAGTTGTGGCGGAGAAAGGAAAGAAAATTGCTGCTGGCTCTTCGACCATACGCCAGTCGCCGAGAACCTTAGCTAATATGGAACGTAGCGAGACCCTGAATAGCACAGAGTCAGAAGAACCGGAGCAGGAACTTTCGGAAGAAGTTACAGTCACTACCCTATACTTCCCACCAAGAGTAGAGAATGCGCCAGCCATTGTTCTTCCACGAGACTTTAAGTATGAACTCATACTCCCGCCGCTGGATAACCGAGTGAAGGAAGAAGGTAACTTGTGGGGGAATATGCATGCTGTTAAGTTTACTGATTATAATCTGAGAGATTATACGCTGTACCCACAATTCCGCCTAGCGATCGAAGTCATAAACGGTAAACCTTACAACTGGAGTTTATTTTTGTTAAATAGTTTCTTTCAAGACTGTGCGCAGGCGCAGCAGGATCCACTTCACAGCTTCCACTTCTCGTGGCTGCTGATCCTTATGGCTTTCATTGGATGGAAGGAGCCGCCCCATTCGCAGTTCCCACAGCTGGCACCAGGGGCGTGCAGAGGGTCGAGGTACTCCAATCTTTGGGCGAGTAATCACCCAGAGAAGCACAAGAATAACGCAATGGTATTCCATGAATATTATACGCTATTGCTTGAATCCGTCGCAACGATTCCGCGTGTCGACTCGCCGGTCGTTGATCTTTATCAGTCCAAGCTGGAATTTAAAGTCGACAGGGATAAAACCTACATCAGACCAAAAGGGTTCAGGAAACATAACGAATGGGCCCCCGGCCCATATCGCATGGAAATCCAGCAGGTCGAAGATACCATTAAGAACTGTTTCGACGAGGACATGAAACAAATGTATGATGATCTATCCTCTGGCCTAGTTCCAGTTGATCCCCCAGCCGCGGACCCAGAAGATGTTCAGGAGGTAGATCCTAAAGACAAAGAGAAAGAACCAATGGGTTCTAAGAGAAAGGCTATTGAAGGCCCTTCTCCGGTGCGAGCAAAGAAGAAGAGAACAAAGGCGGTTACTTCCGACGAACCGCAGGCACCAGTCATGACAGAGGATGAGTATGATCTCATCGCCAGCCGAATACAGGAGAAGATGCGGGATAAATTCGCTGCGATTCAGTCATCGCAGGATCGTATGAGCATCAGCCTTGACAACAAATTGCGAGAGTTGAAGGCAATCACTGAGAAGACTGCTTCCATGCAGATTCAGCCAGCTCCAACTACAGTCGCAGAAAGTTCGCAGCCCCCTTCGCAGAGCAGAGAAGAAAGCATTGCAAAGGACCGCACGAACATTGTTCGTATACCGCCAGGAAGTATTAAGTTCCTTGTACCTATGGAGGTGCAGATGGTTCATCCTCTTGAGGTGAACCTACCAGAAGTACCTATGGATCAGTTGTATGAAATTTTCCAGCAGATAGGCACGGAGCTGAGGCACAGAGAACAAGTCACATATGAGCAAAATGTTTTGCTGTCTCATGACAATGTGCAGCTCATTGCGCAGCATGAGGCAGAGAGTGCCCAGTTGACGCAATATGTTCAGCGAGAGCAGGATGTCTCTCTTGTTTTAAAGAATATCGCAGCCGAGCTTCCGCAGTGCGATATCAGGCCTGAGTTAGAAATAACTCAAAAGATCAGAAAAATAGCGGAAAGAGCAAAGGCTCTAGATGAAGAGAAGAGAAAGATGGAGGAAGAATACGAAGCAAAGATTGCTGCACTAGAAGCAAATAAGCCACCTACTCCAGAGGAAATCCAAGAAGCACGAGTGCAAGCTTTCAGAGTTGTACAGACACAGATGCACTGTCGGGTGGAAGCAGCAGAGGCCATCCTGGAAGATGCATCAAAGGCATGGCTGGAGCTAGAGGAGCTCCCACAGAAAGCCCAGCTCGATCAGCACATTAAGCACTGTGAAGATGCGATAGCAAAAGCTGAAGAAGAATACAAGGGCTTGAGTGCTCTTGCGAAGATAAGAAAGAAAGGGGAAATCACACAAATTCAGCAGCAGGTGCAGAAATACAGAGAACAGCAGATCAACCTGGCTAACGAAGTTAGCCCGCATGAAAGCAACATCGCACATCTGGTTGATGAACTGGAACAAAAGGTGAAAAGCTTCACCTCAAGTAAAGGAGTCATTGAGGGCACAGAGGACTCCTTGGTAACCGCTGAGCTGCTCAGCGCAGCGCAGGAAGAAGTAACACACATGGATGAAAGTATTAAAGCGCTTAAGGCACAATTCGCAGCAATCTCACGAGCAGCAAAGGATAAGCTTAGGCAGATGAATCAGGCTGTTGTTGCAAGTGGCTCGGGGACGAGCCACAAGTAAGTGTTAGGGGAGTTGTTGGAGAGAACTTCCGCAACATTTAGGAAGCTGCTAATTTTGGGAAGGATAACTAATTTTGGAAGGAAAGTACCAATTTTGGCGGTAAGACAAAGATATCGCCGTAGCGCAAATTCCGGCGGGAATCACGGCGATAGGTACAGAAAAGTTAAGAAGATGGTACAAAGAAGAGGCCGAAGGGAGAGCTCAACCACCGCAATGAAGGCACCGAAGATGAAGAGAGGGTTCAGCTACCCTCATAAAGACGAAGGACTACAGTCAGCGTTGCTTGAACCAAGAAGAAGCGACGGGCCGATGCATTAAAGACTAAGGACTGTAGGAAGCGGCGACAAGACAGAAGGCGGCCATGGAAGTACAGCCAGTTGACTGTAAGTGGTTAGGGTTGAGTCACTGTTGGGATAAGGCCCACAGTTTTGTAACTGCGATGAGACCTTCGGGCCATCTATATATAGTAGTCTTTTTATAGGATAAGGGGTTGGCCACATAGCGATAGAGACATCAGGTAGATGCTAGTCAAGTCTTCTGTTGTTGCAAGTCTGAACATCCCTGAGAATACAAGGGCCGACCTGTTGAGAGATAGTGCAATCCGCAGGGATTGCGAGAGGAAGAGAGTGCACTGTAAAGGCAAGAAGAGAAAAGAGGTCTATAGAGAAGGGCTCCCACTGAGGTGGAGTTTCCCAGAAGACCCCTATTGTAAAGAGTGGAACGGAGCTGTGTTTATTCCCCAGAGTTGTAAACAAGAACCGCAGTTCCCCTGGGCGTAGTCTTGGCCCTGGGAGTATCAATGTGCTCATCTAAGTAGCGCGATTGTAATTGTGTAGCCATTATTCTCATTTCACGTGTTTATGCTATATATGAATGCTTCAATCTGTTATAAGTAATGTACATGGTCGTCAGTTAATTTCTGAATGATGTATAACAAGTGCGATAATCGTAGCTAACCTCTTTGCGAACTAGATAATTGTTAAACAGAGGTTAATGTGCGAGTAAGAACTGAATATGAGGCATGAATGGTTTATTTAGACATTGCGCAAAGTAATGTTCTACCCAGTTACGTGTTGCGAGATATCAAGGGCCGACTTCAGTAGTGAGGGTTAGGCTTGTAGGCTGAATGCTGTTGCTAACTGCAGTACCAGGATAAGGATAGCTAAACCACCTGTTAACCCAGGAAGCGGCCATAGTTCGCTTGCCGCAGGAGCTAGAAGAGCAAGATATTGCACCTACGATATCTTGGGTATCGCTAGACGGTTTCACCTAGGGAAAGACTTATCGCATTCCCTGCGTACTGCGATAAGACAGAGGCGTAGCCGGAGTAATGGAATGAGATAGGCAGCATCTGTGAAAGGGGTTAAGGTGGGTTTGAGCACCCTGGATGCCTCGGAACTTGGCTGAGGACACTTGAGTCTTCTGCCTCCCATTAGAATCACTTCGGGTGAGACCTCAGGTCGCTTCTGCGACCTGTTGCCGAAAGGGCCAGTGAGCTAAGGGTTCTGTTGGTCTAAAAGATTACCGCCAGCCCGGGTCTGTCTAAGAGAAATTATAGAACCAACAGACCTGAAGGATGAAATATGACATATATGACATGTCAGGGCTAAAGATAGCCTCCAAGAGGGCACTCAAGGGAGTTAGGGCAGCTAAGATGCTTCCCCATGTGATTTGGTGGAAGTGGGAGACTAGGAATTGTTGTACAAGTGGCGTTCTTTGGAATCTCTTCCCAACTTAAGCTGGCATGAGTATCTTGGAATGAATTCGACCCATGGAGGACATTAGAAGCTTATAAATTTCAATAACAAATAATTAAACCAGATTTTGATCATTTGAGAAATTTGCAATTGCATTTGTGAAGAGGGAGAGCTAGTGGATGACTAGTTTCTTGCCTTAGCCAATTTCGAGGGTGAAAGATTCCCATCCAAGTTGGTAATTGGAAAGGCCATTCAGAACTTTCATTTGGAGCTTTAATGGAGTGTTTATTTTTATGTGTAAGCTACAGGGCAGCTCATGGTTTCTTCTAGTGCAACACACTCTCTCAACCATTTCCAGTTTTGATGGCATATTCTTGACCCTTGAGGGAGGGCGTTTTTGGTGAGCTCTTGTACTCTTTGGGAGAGCTTCTCATGATCTATTTCTGTTGTAATATGATTAATATACTCTGTTCTTCATCTCCAAAAATTTTCAGGTCAAAATACGAAGTGGTTATATGTAAAATGGATTATTAATGAGAAAACAATGACCATTCCCCCACTAGATTGATGTATGCCAATGTATTGATGATCATTTCGAATGGAAGAATATTTATATGATATATTTATGCTGTATGGACTTCCATTGATGAGTATTACAAGTTTCATGTTCATCACTTAAGCATTTGGAGCCATCTTGCTCAGTTTTATTTTATTTGAAGAAGATTTCATGCTATTTCCCCCAAGGTCGAACTAGTGATTTTTGATGCTGTTTGGGAGAAGGTTAGAACATAATTAATAATTGATTAATGGTGCACATGAGACCTAAATAATGTCCCTCATACAGCCCCTACCTCTGTTCAGAATTTCGAGTGAGTTTGGAGGCATTTGGAGAAACATTTTCAGTACTTACCCTGGGGGGATTTGAACCCCAAATTGCTAGTTAAATTCCATACTTTGTCCAGAATCTTAAAAATGTTTACAAAAGTATTTTGATGGTCATAAATCATCCATGAAAATCATAATCAAGTACAAATATCATTCATACACCTTCACTGAATATTTAGAGGCATTTTGAGCTAATTGGAGACCTAGAGACCAATACTAGTCAAAGGGAAATTACTAGTGAGGTTCCCTACATTGGCCAGAATTGAAAGAGGATTTGCAGAAGTATTTTAAAGGTACAAAAGAATCCATGAAACACATATTTATGTTCTAACATCATCCATAAACCTTCTCAGAATATTTGGGAGCATTTGGGGCAAATTGGAGACCTAGGCATCAAAACTAGTCAAAGGTTGAATCTGGGGGAAACGTGAAAAATTGGTCCTTTAATAAAATTATTAAAAAGGGACATTACATATGAATCGGTTAGACAATCACTTAAATAGATAAGATCCGCACAGTGCGCAGTACCAGAAGTGCACAGTATATTGTTTTATGATATTGCATGAGTCTTAAGACAAATCACCTAAGGAAATAGTGGATGCATAAGAACTGTTAGGTACAGTTAGTTGAAGTAGTCCAATACCGAGGATGAAGCGCAGTTATCAATGGCGTTGTCCTGTTTTTGAGTAAGCCCTAAACCGCGCAGTCCTTGGATGTGCGATAGCCTAAGTGCCAATCGTGGAAAAGTGGAACTCCGCACAGCCCGAAGTCTGCAGCGTGAGTCCTGTAGTGTGCTGCTCGCCACGTATGTTTAAGCACTCTTCACTTGGTTGTGGAAACTAGATTCCACAACCCCCCCATAACTTTTCCTCGGGTGAGACCTCAGTCTGTTCGCAGGTTGTTGCTGAAAGGGCCAGTGAAAAGGGGTTTTGTTGGTTCCTTGAACTGCGAAGAACCTGGGTCTACATTGGAAACCTCTAGGACAATTATCTAAGCCAACAAATGGTTCTGTTGCCACGCTAAGAATCTGTGATGAGTTGCCAGGCTTGAAAGAGTGATGTGCGACGAGGACAAGATCCCACTGTTTGCTGAAAATTGGAATCCAGACAAGAAAGAGATTTGGGACTGGTGTGACAAGATAGAGAGAGACTTCGCAAGGAAGGAGAATAGACACCCGCGTCTCTCTGACATCCAGTGGTTGAAGAAATACTTGTGGAAGGATGTTCATGAAATTTTCTGGGCATCCTTTGGAAACGAGTTGCATGAGTGGTTATCGAGACTCGCAGAGCGGAAGAACTGCTTTCAGCCAGAAGTACCTACCGAGTGGACTCCAGAGCTCATTCAGAGGTTTATAGAAATAGATATCCCAATCTCGAGAGGAGTCGACTTTTGGGTTGACAGTACACTAGAGAGCTTCGTGAGGCAGTTTGCTGTGGACATTGTAAAGTCCTACAGCGCAGCCGAAGCATAATTTTTCAAGGGTTTCAGAGGTAAGTACCTAAACAATTTGAGTTTATACATTAAAATGCTTTTAGCTGAGAAAGGCGTTTTAAGAATGTAGTAAAAAGTTTACAGAAATTTTTGAATCTGTAATGTCAATAGCATCTATAGTGATTCTGACGAAGAGACACATAGTTTGAGAAGTGGAAAAAGATATAAATATACTCGTAAGAATACTTCCAATGAACATGGAATCCACGTAGATATTGATTGACAGGCCGAACCTGATAGCCAAACCGCACCTCCATCTGCTACATATCAGCCTATCACTCTGCAGAATCCACTGGTTGTGAACACCACGCCTCCCATCGCACAATACCCACTAGTTCGGAACCCTCCAGTTGTTAATATTCCTAGCACTCAGCCTATCTCAACTCAGAATATTTCGGTTCAGAACATTCCACGCACTACCACTTTTACTTTTGCCGCTCAGAACCCTGCGCAGAACCCTGTACCACCTAGAAGAAGGACAATTGATGATATTAAGCTGCCGATATTCAAAGGATCGGGTCTAGAGGACCCTAGGCAACATTGGTTTCTATGTGAAGCTGTATGGAATGTTAAACAAGTTCAGGATGATGTTGTGAAGAGAGCGCATCTCATCACCACATTTAGAGATAGAGCCTTAAATTGGTTCATGAAGTATTCCTAGGGACAACAGAGAACTTTAGTGGAGATTAAGGCTGCACTATTGAGTGAGTTAAAGAAACCGAAGTCCTAATCCCAATGTATCACAGAGTTAAAGGAAATCAAGCAGAAACCTAATGAGACAGTCTGGGAATTTGACCAAAAATTTAAGTCACTGTTGGACCAAGTAAGTTTCGTTATAGCACCACAATAGCACTAGGAGTGGTTTATAGCCATGATGTTGCCCCATACCACACTGTCGTTGATGCAGCAGAAAGTGGCTTCCTAGGAAGAAGCCTTGGAGATTGCGATGAAGTTAGAAGCTTCACCTATTGGAGCAACTAGCACTGGGATGTCTCAGATTCAGACCCAGTTGGCTACCTTAACATTACAATTGTAGGATATGAAGAAAGGAAAAGAACAGAGACAAGAAGTCTGGTGTACATGATGAAGGGAGAAGGACACACTAAGGATCATTGTCCTTTGTTCCAAGAATACCTTAACATGGGTGCACCAAACCCATTAAATCAGAACCAAGGGCCATGGCGTGAGATCTGCAAAACTAGAGGACACTGGCTAGAAGACTGCTACTTAATTCAGAAATATGTAAGAACACCTAAAAACCTATATTGCAATTTTTGTAAGTCAGTTGGACATGATGAGTCCAACTGCCGTGCATATGAGCTCATGTTGGAAAGAAAGAAAGATATCGAGCATATGTATGGAGGAGTATACAGAGTCCAAGAAGAGACTCCGCAAAAACAAGATAACACGCAGCACGATCAAGGTCCATACATATGCCATGGAGGATACCGCAGAAGAAGAAGAAATGCCGGCCCAACACAAGGAAGAGGCCAAGGCTAGGTAATACGTTATAACTGTGGCCATCTAGGTCATGTAGCTAGAGATTGTACCAACCCATGCACTACTTGTAGTTACTGTAAATCTTTTGATCATGTTATTGAAGACTACCCAGTGTTAGCGACAGAAATGTAGAAACAAAAGCAAGATGCGCCGAACTCGAACATTCAGTTGATTGGAGCACAGAGAAGGGTTGTGGATCCAAGTATCAGCGTGGTGACGTGAAGTGGCACTGCAATAGGAAGAGATAGAGGAGCAGAAGCTTCGAATTCTGGAGACTTTGATACTAAGCAGACTCCTACTGAAACAATTTGGATCAGAAAAGCTACTGGGAAGGCACCTGCCTTCAATCTGGAGAAAAATAAAGAAGTATTTGAAGAAGTGCGGGACATTTTCAAAGAACCGCCACCTACTTCACCAAGAATCCCATTGTGCAGTGAAGTATTACGGACACAAGATATGCCAGCAGCATATGACAGAACGTGCAATGCAACATAAACATGCACCTCTGTTGCACAGTTCCTAAGGAGATGCATGAAGTTACTGAAGAGCTTATACGCTGTAGAGGAGTTGCAAAAACTGTTAAACCAGTATGAACCACACAGTGAGATGGAGACTTCCCATAGCGCAGTTCACTAGATCAATAAGCACAAGAGATCAGGCCGAGAAATGCAGCTCAGTGCGGAGATAGGAGACTATGGGATGGACGAGATCATCCTTGATCTCGGATCATAAGTAAATGTATTGACTAAGCAGACATGGCAGCATATGGGGAGACCAAAGTTGTTGTGGTCACCCATACAGTTGAAATTGGCCAACCAGCTAAGAGTCATACCTTTTGGGAGACCAGCCAATGTTATTGTTGATATAGATGGAGTGCGAAGCTATGCAGACTTCGAAGTTATTGAAATTGTGGATGATATTCATCCTTATCCAACATTGTTGGGTATATACTGGACAATGTATAACCTCGCCATTATAAATTTGAAGACAAAGAAGATGATCTTTGAAGGTCAGGACATAAGGGTCATCGCACCATTGGACCCTTCAGACGGAGAAAGATATAGTGAACCGATTCAAGAAGAATCCAGAGCTCAAGACCTTGACCGCATCTACAAGATGACTATGAATGATGCTGACTATATTAATCCTACTATGGATGGAACACTCAGTTGGCGATGTGATAGTTCTTGCATCTCGGACTCGGACGCAGGACTGGAGAACTGGAAAATCCATTTGCATGAAGTATCTGCCAGAAGATGCGTACAGATCACGAAGTCATTGCGCTGGATTGGAAGGGAGGTAAGCCCAATCCTCACCTATGATGGTTCATCTAATGTATATTCACTTATCCAGGAATATACTGTATCAATTGCAGCTGAGCATTGCTTACCAGCACTAGAAATGGCATTGCGTGAGACACCTGCCAGATGGTGGGTTGCGCATAAACAGACATTGACCACATGGGATCAGTGCAGACACATGATGCAGATCAGGTTCGCTGAGAAGGTTGCACTGACCTGTACTGAGAAGTATAATGGATAGACGGACCCAAGGGAGCATATTGAAATGTGTTCACAAGCATGGGAGGAGAGACCAAAGACATAATGGGTTCATCTATTTGTGCATACATTGGAGGAACAGACTCCAAAGAACTGGTACCTAGACATGGAGTTGCGTAGAGAAACTATAGATTGGCCTACCTTGACTGCGAACTTCCAGAAAAGTTTCAGTTTTGAAAACGGTAGTCCAAGTATAAATGAAGCTCTATAGATCATCAAGGAAAGAATATTTAGACCAGAATGCCCAAGTACAAATGAGGCATTGGAAGAACTCAAAGAGAGAGGGTTTGAAGATATAAAAGTACCTATGAATCTACAGCCAGAATGGGCAAGAATGATAGAACATACCGTTGAATGATATCAACTTGCTGAAGATGAACATGAACAAGAAGAAAGCGACGAGGAGAATCCACACAACGTCAATATACCTGAGTCAAATGGTGTGCACGAGGTAGAGGGACCTCCATTGAAAATTCCAGACATGAGTGGACCTATGAAAACAAGAAAAGTGAACATTGGCACAAGTGAAGAGCCGAATTTCGCGTCTATTGGAGACTATTGGGATGATCAGACGTTCGCAGAGATCGTAGACCTGCTACATCAATATTAGGATTTATTTTTGACAAAGTTTACAAAAATGAAAGGAATTTTGGGCGACTTAGGGGTTATGAAGATACCTCTTAAGCTAGGTGTGAATCTTGTTAAGAAAAGGCCTTATAGATTGAATCTTCGATATAAAGAAAGATTTAAGGCAGAACTTGATAAGATGATTGATGTAGGGATCATTGCGCCGGTTGAAGAATATGAGTGGATAAGCCCCATGGTTATCCAAGACAAGAAAATGAAAGGTGAGATCAGGAACTGCATAGATCTCAGGAAGCTGAATGATGCTTCGATGCATGACCCATTTCCTATCCCTTTCACAGATGAAGTTTTAGACAATGTTGGGGGGAATGAGCCATATTATTTTACTGATGGATTTTCTAAATACCATCAGATAAGGATCGATCCAACGGATAGGCATACGACCACTTTTGCCACTGAATGGGGGTCGTTCCAGTACACAGTGATTCCTTTTGGTTTGAAGAACGCGCCTGCCATTTTTTCCAGAGTTGTGGTCGCAACATTTAAAGATTTCATGCATAAATTTTTAGAAGCATACTTTGATGATTGTACTGTATTTGGGTTATTGAAGAACCACTATGAAAACCTTAGAATGATGCTATAAAAGTGCAGACAACATCAGATATCTTTGAATTTGAAGAAGTGTGTTTTCTGTGTGCCTTATGGTATTCTGTTAGGATACATTGTGTGAAAATAAGGACTGATGATTGATCTTGTGAAGATCGCAGTAATAGTAAATTTACCTACACCAACACCAGTCAAGCAGCTGCGCACCACGTTGAGGCACACGGGTTACTACAGAAAGTTTATAAAGGGTTATGCACAGATAACCGCGCCAATGGAGAAACTGCTAAAGAAAGACGTGCAGTTCATCTGGAATGCAGAATGTGAGAAAGGCTTCGACACATTAAAAGAGAAAATGGTAGTTGTGCCGATCCTAGTTTTTCCAGACTGGGAGAAACCGTTTCATTTTCATGTTGATGCTTCATGCATAGCATTGGGTGTTGTACTAGCACAACTAGGAGAGGGAGGTATTGACCATCTCATTGCATTTTCAAGCAGGAAGCTCTCGTCTACTGAAAAGAATTATACGACCACCGAAAGAGAGTGTCTAGCTATGGTCTATGCACTACATAAATTCAGGGACTATTTGCTCAGTGTGCACTTCTCTATGTACACTAACCATTCAACTTTGAAGTATTTGGTCAATAAGCCAGTGTTAGGGGGAATAATTTGCAGATGGTTGTTACTCTTTCAGGAGTATGAATTTGAAATTGTGGTTAATCTAGGCAGATTGAATCTAGGACCTGACCATCTCTCAAGGATTGAGTCAGGCGAAGAACAATCTACCTGATGCGCATTTGTTTGCAATACAGATTGTTGATGATTATTACAAAGATATTATAGAATTTTTAACTAATGGGTTGGCACTGACAGAGTTTACTATGCAGAAGAAGAAGCAGCTGGTAGTAAGAGTAGCAGACTTCACCATAATCGCGGGACAACTATACAAATTGGGACCAGATGAAGTGCTGCGCAGATGTGTTTTAGAGCACGAGAAGCCATTCATATTGGTCGATGCACACTCAGGTGTATCGGGAGGTCACTACGCAGGAAGACCCACTGCATAGAAGATATTGCGGGCAGGGCTATGGTCACTAGTATAAAATGAGAGATAAATGACCCAAAAAATGACCAGAATCTGCATATAAATGACCATTTTTGAGTTGGTGACCACTGGTAGCAAATATGTGGCCATATTTAGCTTGGTCATTTATAGCTTATATTTTGGTCATATATTTGGTTGTATATTTGGTCATAATTTAGTCATATATTTGTTCATTAATTGTCACAATTAATGACCAAATTTATGACCACATTTTTTGTCACGTGATAAATGACCACTAATTTGCTACCAGCGATCACCAACTCAAAAGTGGTCATTTATATGCATATTTTGGTCATGTTTCTGGTCACTTATCTCTCATGTTGTACTAGTGGTCGTTTATATGCAAATTTTGGTCATTTTTTTATTCATTTATCTCTTTTTAGTGGTTTCAGAATATAAATAGGGCACGGAGGAATCGAACCACCAACCTCCTTCCTATAAGGCAGGTGCTCTACCATTGAGCTAGCACCCTTAAATAGAATTCCTTATGGATTGATATGAGAATAAAATTTCCAATAGTTAACACCATCTTGCCAAATTCTGGAAAATGATCACATACCTAGGTAAGAAACAAAGATTACCCAATAGTCACCAAAAAGGGTCATGTTAATGACAACCTTATTTTTCCAAAATCTCTCAAAAATCAAGAATGCGGTTGTATTGTCAATTTTTTCTTCGTGTGGTACCAAATCAAGAATCACAATTAGTTTGACAAAAATAGGCATGGGATTTTAAATTAGAAGTTTGTTAGGAAAACAAAAACAAAATAACTTTTAAGATAGGGCAAATTATTTTGGTTTGGACTTATCTTCGGCTGCAGATCTATCCTTACCTTCAACAACCAATTTTAGAACAAATTTATATCATAAATACATATTATTGTGCATTATGAATCATGGAAATTAGTGCAAGTTTCTTCCTCTCTTGTGTGTTTTGTCTCATGCATGTGTGCTAGGAAAACCAACATTTAGAAGTAAAGGAATAACTGATATTAATTTTCAAGATATTTTATGAATTTGGCTTCATAAAAAAAAACCATTTAAACCATTAATAATGTTATCATAAATAGACAAAATAAATCCATAATTTATTTCATTATAATCTAACATATTGTTCCAAACTTCTAAGGTATCAATTCCTGCTCAAAATGTACATCCACAAAGGATGTTATAACTTCACTAATATGAAAACCTGGGCAATTCTCATACACAACTGATGTAATGCCCTTCTCTTATGCCCATTCATGATATGATTTGCACAAATTTTAAATGAGCATAACCCATTGTATTTATTTGGGAGAATGGCATATAATATATTAACTATGAACATATAATATTAATTATGTTGTCAACTAATGAATGTGGATAAGCTCAAAAAGGTAGTTGTTTGAATTCATTTTGATGTTCAATTATGAAAGTTGAACCAATGGTGAGAGACCATATTAGGTACCGATATTTAGCTTGTGTGACAGTCTCTATGTTAAAGTTCTCTCATTACTAATATATAATGGGCATAGAATCATGGATTGGAAAAAAAATGCTATGACGGATGGTCACCTTGCTCTATACAAATAAAACCTAGGACAAATAAGGGGGTCTTCATCTGCTTAGAATGAGAACTCTAGACATGAAATGGAACACCTCAACCCATTGGGAAACTTAAAACACATCAACTATTTAGAATGTTGGGGTTCAAATTTCTGTATATCCATGTGATGGGAATCTTTTAGAAGAGGTCCCAACTCTCAATTCTTTGGCTTAGAGGCCAGTTTCAAAGTGTGCATTAGACAAGTGGCAATAAGAAGCCAAAACCATGGCTAGGCCACAGGATCATGTGTGAAATTGGGGATTGCTAGGTTTTTCACATCTAATTTGTTTAAATATAAAATTTTCCCATGGGAAACATAAATTAAAGAAACCTCTATCAAAACAGAGAAAAATTTATAGATAATATGCATAGACCAATACCATCTTTGAATTACTGGTGAAATTAAGTCATTGCCAGGCGTGGATCGTGGATGGAGGTTGCATATTTTGCATACTGCTTTGAGACGTATGGTGTTGTCGAGCTTAAAGTGCCATATTGAGAAGAAAATGAAATTCCTGCATATGTAGGTTGTGTTGCATATGGAGGAGGCTGAGATGCATATGCTGGAAGGCCTGAATGATGCGCTGAGAAACCAATAGGTGGTGGTACCTGTGGAAATGGCCTATGATATGAGTTAAGGCTTAGATATTCTGTTCCATAAGCTGTCTGTATCTGTGGAATTGGCTGCATTTATGGAGACCTGGCAGGGTGTGATGATGTCTTCTCCTTCTGACCATCAGCTGCAATTTTTACAGTAACAGTCCTTCCCTGCATGCCAACCACAGAACATTGGTGTCAAGTTCAACAACTTCCTTTCAACAAGTATGATCAATATCATCCATTACTAGCTATTACTTACATCAATGGTTTTGTTTGGTTCCTTAAGTGCCCGCTTTGTAGCCTCCATAGTCTTGAAAGTCACAAATGCAAAGCCCCTGTTGGTGACAAATACATATAGCATTAACCAACACAAATATACCCAAATAAACTAGACCTTGGAAAAACATTACATAAACCTCTAACAAGGGAAGCATGTTATGCGACCAATCCTAAAGAAAAACTAAAATCTTTGATTTGTAACCTGGATTTATTGGTATTTTTATCATATGCAACTGAACCTTCTTCTATCTCTCCATATTTGGAAAAAACTTCTAGAAGCTTATCATTGGCCGTGTCATATGAGAGACCACCAATGTAAAGTTTCCTTTGAGCCTAATCTACACTTTGACCAGGACTTGTGCTCGCCACTGCCAGATTGCTTATGGTAATTCTCCCCTACAAAATTAACATAAAATGGATATGAAAATTATAAAAAAATAAAAATAGAAAGGTTAAGATAATGAATCAGAGTTGTTTGATATCCATTGTGTAAGAAAGGTTAACCATAGAAGTTGAGAAGTATCGGAGAAAAGAGCAATGTATAAGTGGAATACTAATTTTAGCAGAAAAATATGGATTGGAGTTATGTGGTGAGTTTGAATCTTTCATCTCCCCCAGAAAATCAACCAAATATTTTGCAAAATAACATTAAAATCAAAACACTTGCACCCTGGACTACTGGGTCTATGAGTTTGGATGCCAATGATCAGCTCGTTAAATTCCAAAAAATCAATAATTTAAACTATTCATTGTGCTGGGTGTAATCACATGATGCATATCTAATTAAAACCATAAAGAATTAACAGTGGCACAATGAAGGTAGTTTAGAATTGAGAGGTATCAGTGTCTCTGGTATTTGGATATATATGCAATGTGCATCCATGTTTTCCAGGCTAAATTGTTAGTTACAAATTTAAAATACTCAAAACTTAAAGCAATGGTGAAGATGCCTATGAAGGAAACACTGATCATCTCCAGCAGTCTCTACCTCGCAGTGTTTTCTCTTGGTGCCAATGATCATCTTCCAGAACTTGTTGTATGCAATCCTGATTGAACCAGGCGTGGATCGTGGATGGAGGTTGCATATTTTGCATACTGGTTTGAGCCGTATGGTGTTGTCGAGCTTAGAGTGCCATATTGAGAAGCAAATGAAATTTTTGCATATGTAGGTTGTGTTGCATATGGAGGAGGCTGAGATGCATATGCTGGAAGGCCTGAATGATGCGCTGAGAAACCAATAGGTGGTGGTACTTGTGGAAATGGCCTATGATATGAGTTCAGGCTTGGATATTATGTTCCATAAGGTGTCTGTATCTGTGGAATTGGCTGCATTTGTGGAGACCCAGCAAGGTGTGATGATGGCTTCTCCTTCTGACCATCAGCTACAAGTTTTATAGATAAGTCCTTCCCTGCATGCCAACCATGGAACATTGGTGTCAAGTTCAACAACTTCCTTTCAACAAGTATGATCAATATCATCCATTACTAGCTATTACTTCATCAATAGTTTTGTTTGGTTCCTTAAGTGCCCGCTTTGTAGCCTCCACAGTCTTGAAAGTCACAAATGCAAAGCCCCTGTTGGTGACAAATACATACAACATTAACCAACAGAAATATAGCCAAATAAACTAGACCTTGGAAAAACATTACATAAACCTCTAAGAAGGGAAGCATGTTATGCGACCAATCCTAAAGAAAAACTGAAATCTTCGATTTGTAACGTGGATTTATTGGTATTTTTATCATATGCAACTGAACCTTCTTCTATCTCTCCATATTTGGGAAAAACTTATAGAAGCTTATCATTGGCCGTGTCATATGAGAGACCACCAATGTAAAGTTTCCTTTGAGCCTGATCTGCACTTTGACCAGGACCTGTGCTCGCCACTGCCAGATTGCTTATAGTAATTCTCCCCTGCACAATTAACATAAAATGGATATGAAAATTAAAAATAAAAATAAAAATAGAAAGGTTAAGATAATGAATCAGAGTTGTTTGATTTCCATTGTGTAAGAAACGTTAACCATAGAAGTTGAGAAGTATCGGAGAAAAGAGCAATGTATAAGTGGAATACTAATTTGAGCAGCAAAATATGGATTAGAGTTATGTGGTGAGTTTGAATATGTCGTCTCCCCCAGAAAATCAGCCAAATATTTTTCAAAATAACATTAAAATAAAAACACTTGCACCCTGGACTACTGGGTCTATGAGTTTGGATGCCAATGATGAGCTCATTAAATTCCAAAACATCAATAATTTAAACTATTCATTGTGTTGGGTGTAATCACATGATGCATATCGAATTAAAACCATAAATAATTAACAGTGGCACAATGAAGGCAGTTTAGAATTGAGAGGTATCAGTGTCTCTGGTATTTGGATATATATGCAATGTGCATCCATGTTTTCCCAGCTAAATTGTTAGTTAAAATTTTAAAATACTGAAACCTTAAAGAATGGTGAAGATGCATGTGAAGGAAACACTGATCATCTCCAGCAGTCTCTACCTCGCAGTGTTTTCGCCTGGTGCCAATGATCATCTTCTAGAACTTGTTGTATGCAATCCTGATTGAACCAGGCGTGGATCGTGGATGGTGGTTGCATATTTTGCATACTGGTTTGAGCCGTATGGTGTTGTCGAGCTTAGAGTGCCATATTGAGAAGCAAATGAAATTCCTGCATATGTAGGTTGTGTTGCATATGGAGGAGGCTGAGATGCATATGCTGGAAGACCTGAATGATATGCTGAGAAACCAATAGGTGGTGGTACCTGTGGAAATGACCTATGAGGTCCGAATTACCTTCAACGCAACAAGGATCCAGTCAATTTGTTTTAATATTATATAAAAAAATATAACTATACCATCTGTCGCTCACGAGGCACTAGACTGTGCCCGTGCGCTGTAATGAAGGGAATAGATTAATTTTGTAACATATTTTCAGGGCAATTTCTGAATAACTTTGGTTAGAGTTCGAGTTCGAGTTCGAAGCTTGGGATTGTTGAAACTGCGATATTGAGTTACCCAACAGGAAATTGGAGCTGAAAAGTGGGTTGGGTTTTCTGTTAACTATTTGATGATTTTGTCCAAGTGTTGTTGCCAGAGAACAAGGCGGAGTATGGTAATGACCCTGAATGGTGAAATCAACAGTGTTGGATTTGGATCTTGAAGAAACCCTGTATTTGTTCAGGATATCATCTGCTCTCCAACAGACACAAAAGTGTGTATCATCTATACCTGGAATTTTCATTTTTCACTAGGAATTTGAATTAGCAAAAGAAAGAAGGTTGTTTCTAATATTTCCGACTAAACTTATGCTGCAAGCGTTGTTTGATCGCTTTGGATCTGCTAAACATTGTCATGGATATTTCTTTTTCATTTGATGTATTTATTTTCGAATGTAGTGCTAACCTTTGTGGCCTTCCCCGCTTCAAACTAATGCAGAGGCCTCTGTTTACTTCTTCAATAATTGTGACGGAATGGGGACTTTCTGAGCTTGAAGCCAAGTATTAGCGGGATATATACTGGATACATAAATTTTTATACTTGGGGGTTTTCTTTGTTTTCCTTCAATCAATTGTAAAAATTTGGGACAACCAATTCAGAGTTGAAGTCATGGGGATTTACGATGAGATGGGTTATCCAACACATTTGGATATGGTTCATGTTCCTCTTGAAGGGGATTCAATGTATTGTGAAAATGAGGGGGAGGTTATGCATGATGAAGGACTTAGTGAGGATGATATTGATGTGGATGAGCTTGAGAAGCAGATGTGGAAGGATCGCATCCGTCTTAGGCGCATTAAGGAACAACAGAAGGGAAAATATCATAGTGACACAGCAAAACATAGACAGTCACAAGAACAAGCACGAAGGAAAAAAATGTCTCGGGCACAGGATGACATACTGAAGTACATGCTGAAAATGAGGGAGGTTTGCAAAGCACAAGGTTTTGTATATGGTATTATTCCTGAAAAAGGGAAGCCTGTAAGTGGAGCCTCTGACAATCTTAGAGCATGGTGGAAGGAGAAGGTCAGATTTGACAGGAATGGTCCTGCAGCAATTGCCAAATATCAAGTACAACATGCAACACCTGGAGCAATTGAGAATAATATGGTTGTGGCTCCTACCCCTCACACTCTTCAAGATCTTCAGGATACCACATTGGGTTCCCTTCTTTCTGCCCTCATGTAGCATTGTGATCCTCCTCAACGGAGATATCCCTTAGAAAAGGGTATTTCTCCTCCTTGGTGGCAAACTACTAACGAGGATTGGTGGACACAATTAGGTTTCCCAAAAGGACAAGGGCCTCCCCCTTACAAAAAGCCTCATGATCTGAAAAAGGCTTGGAAGGTGGGGGTTCTTACTGCTGTCATCAAGCACATGTCTCCTGATATAGCTAAAATTCGCAAGCTTGTTAGGCAGTCCAAGTGCTTGCAAGATAAGATGACAGCTAAAGAAAGTGCAACTTGGTTGGCAGTAATCAACCAAGAGGAGGCATTGGCTTTCCAGCAAAACCCTAATGCTTGTCCACCAACCGGTGCTGCAGTGATAACACATTCTGGGTCTTTGACATTCAGCAGCAGCAGCGAGTATGATGTTGAAGGCTTTGAGGATGATCCAAATTCCATTTCTCCTAATATTGATGTGCAGGATTGGAAACCTCAAGACTTGGATCTCTTAAATCTGAGGTACAAGAATGTAAACCACAAGAGTTCAATATAGGCATTTCAAATGATAGAGTTTCATCTCTCCAGATAGAAGATAATGCAAATTTTATCAGAAAGAGAAAGTTACCACAGGAACCTCCATTGGAATATCAAAAGGTTTATACATGCCCGCATGAGCAGTGTCCATATCACGAGCGCCAGCTTGGATTTTTGGATCAGAGTTTAAGAAATGCCCATCAGTCTACTTGTGCATATAGAACAAATCTGCAAGGTATGGGATTTAAGAGACCTGAAGGTCAAGAGAATAACTCCTTGTTTTGTTTGTCTATTGGGAATCCCAACCAACTACCAAGTCAAGGAAAGGTGAGTATTTTAGAACCTCGACAGAATGACTCCTTATTTTGTATGTCTACTGGAAAATCCGACCAGTTACAAGTTCAAGGAAAGGTGAGTATTTTTCCATTTGAGAAGGAAGGATAGACGGTATCCAATGGTACTGTGACTTTTAATCCTCTTAGCACCACAAGTTTGGCAATTCCAAGCAGTAGTCATCATCCCATCAATGAATTACTTGCTTTATATGACAATGATTCGCATCATAATAAGACATCAACACTGGGGAACCTTCATCCAGTGAATGATCACAATCAACTTGAAGTGAACATGCACCCTGCTTCACAGGCTAGGGAAATTTTCAAAATTACACCTGATGATAACTTTTTTGGGCAAGGAGTTATGGCTGGAAACAATAGTAATGATTCTAGTTCAAGCATGTAGCAGGTAATGAGAGGGGGACTAAACCTTAATCAAAGCAGGGTTTATGATCAAGCTTTTATACACCATTGCCAGGAAATGAATGGAGACTTGAAATTTGTTTCCCCATATAATAACATTTCGATTGACTATGCAGTTCCAGAGACAGTCTCCAAATATGATAATTCGATTTGGTATTTTGGAGCATAACAAAAGTTGAGTTATTATGAATGAAAATATCAGCATGGTACTTCTCAAGCTATGCTCTACAAGGACTCCTAATTTTTTTATAGCTCCCGAATATTTGCATATTAAAAAATGTATGCAGTTCTGTATATTACAAGGTTGCTTTTCCAATCAAGTTAGAAGTTGCACTTCAGCACTTGTGCTTTAACTCCAACAGAGTACACAATTCCTTGTACATTTTTCAGTAGTCTGTTTTGGAAACAAACAGTTGAGAAGTATGGTTTCTTTTACTTCTTCTCACCGTTAGAGTTTAACGTGCAATATTCTCTTCTGCTTTTGCTAACTATCATTTCGTTATTATTATATTAAATATTTGCACTCAATGGGTCTCTCTAACCTTTGTGACTATTTTTGTTAAATGTTGAAACCAGATTTCTTAAAATATTGATTTTCTGCTTACTTATGTGTGTTGTTGAAGGTTTGATTATAATTGAATTGATTCAAATATAGCTCGTGAAGGAGTCAAGGTGCGCTCTCTCTTTATAAGAGCTAACTTGGTTTGATTCAGTGTAACGGAAATTTGTCAGATTTCCTTATGAAACTCACATGTTTTTGTTTGTCTTAAACTCTCAATTTAATTTTGTTTGACTATTTTTAGCAGCAATTAATACTACGTTAATTTGATATATAGACCAGGCTTCGATGATTTTAGGTATGTATTTCTATTTCAAATACTTCACTTAGTCTGTAGCTTATTCAATGTTACTTTAGGTACCTGGAAAATTTAGCTTACGCAGTAGTTTTTCAGGTCATGAATTTGCATGTCATTTGCATACTAGATTCTACATTTCACTAATGCTTTTATGCAGTGAGCAGGTATAGTGCCTTGCCAACTGAATGACACTGATTTAGAATTCATCAAACAGGAATAGACATCCCTCTGGGCTCACACCGACAATGATGTTTAAGCCATGTATTGATGAACCTATGGCCATGAAATTAAAGTTGTGTTGCTATAGGGAAATATGAAACAAATCCTGCCAGAGGCAATACACTTTTTCACTCAATTCTCTTTCTTTTACCTAGCCATGCCATGCTACAATTCAGATACCAAAGATTAATCACACAGATAACAAAAAAATAATTTATTTTAAATTCACAACCAAGTAAAACACCAATTGATATACAAAAATCCCTTTTTTATATACATTTTTTTTAAACAAAGGACGCCTATGTGATATTACATTCCATAACTCCCTTTTTTTATACATTTTTTTTAAACAAAGGACGCCTATGTGATATTACATCCCATTTATCACTTACTAGGTATTAGTTTCCCATAAATTTTTGCCAGCTTCCCAATGCCTGAAATTTTGAAGTTATCTTTTGCTTATTTTGAAGCTGCGAATGACTGATGACGGCTGTCACGTCCCCTTCCATCTATCTATCCAATGCAAGGGAGGGAACATGACTGCAACATGGGGTGTCTAATTCTTCCCCAAATCCATAATGGTAAAATTTTTGCCATTTTAAATAAAATGCACAATTAAATTACACAGCGGAATTAAAATAGATAATTGCACACACACAACAGACATACATCAGTATGTTTATCTCAAGCAAATGATGCATCAATAGGCAAGGAATCCATCCCATTCTCATGCTATGCACATACTTCATATCAATTTCATTAACATGAATAATTACCATTCTGAATTAACACATTACAAAACACGAAATGCATATAATTTATAACACAGATAACACTTATCTTGAATATGAAGCTGTCCAAACAACTGGCTATGTGAGAGAAATGTTCCACCCGACCATAGATCTCTGTCCAGTTTGTATTCTTTCAGCTGAGAGATCACCCCCGAGCTGGGTTGTGTATCCACTAAGGAGGAACTAGTTGGGCTCACTCACAGCCATGGTTTCACTCAACAACTATGCTAAGCCAACACACAGTTGGATTTGTCAAGCATATGAAAGACAAAGGAGGGCAATGCTAAGCCAGTGAGCTCAACCACAGAGCCACAGGCATCTCAAATGAATTCAACAGTCAAGGCACCCACATTACCTACCACACCCAACACAAGGAAGGTCCCCTTCTCTGTTGCACAGTCCCTCAGGCGTCCCTTCTCTCCAATGCTCTTCAGGATGGGTATAGAAAGGTCCAGCTGCCAATTCTTGAGATTCTAGCCTTCACTGGGTTTATCAAGCAAACCCAACCTCTGCTCAGTCATCCATAATTGGATTTCTCACAATTTTGTTGATCAAATAACTCAATCACGTCACTGGTTTTCTGGGCTATAAAAACTGAGTTTTCCAATGGATTTCGGGGTATCTAATCCTCTCAAATTCTCCCCAAGGTTCATATCTATGGATCCCCCATTGGATTTTACCGTTAAATACCAAATCTGGGCATTTTGGGCTCTTCAAAACGTGGGCTCTTTCAAAGTTGCGATTTCTGGTTTTTCTGATTGCTGGCAATTCATTTTTTTGGATGAAAAATGATGCTGGTCCCTTCCACCATGGATTGAGAATGAGGAAGAAGCAACTCCCATGAGGTAGAGTGGCTTGTGGTACAAAAATACAGAGCCCATACATGCAAATACGAATTTCTGGGCTGCCCATGCTCCATTGAAGCCATGGACTGAAATCTTCAACTACTTCCTTACAATAGAAATAAATGTCATCAAGGAAAGTCAAATGGGTTCTCACAATGACATTTGGTAGCTTATGGCTCAATACCATAACCCCCTCACCACTCCCTAGTGGATACACATGGCCCCTTCTCATTGGTTGCTTCCATAGCCAGTTTTGGTATTTTATTGAAATATTAACATTTACATCAATTTACAATATTCCATGGCTTAATAGCACATGGGTATCAAAATATCAAATACTTGTTTGTTTTAAATAAAATCCGAACATACACTAGCGGGGCCTTGGCCTTGATCTCCACGCTAGGGCAACATACAACGCATGTATACAATATTTACATTAGAAGCCAATATTTCATAAGGGTCAAAATTGGGGTATTACATTCCTCTCCCCCTTAGAACAACACTATCATTGGTGTTCTCAAATTTGAACAAAAATGAGAATGCCTCTCTCATGGCATCCTCCAGCTCCCATGTAGCCTCATCAGGACTAAGGTGCTCCCATTGGACCTTTACCTGCTCGATGGCTCTGTTCCGGAGCAAAGTGACCTTCTTGTCGAGGATGCGCATAGGCTCTACTTGGAACTCTCCCTCAGGTTCCACCTGTATCACATTCCAATCAATCATATGATTAGGATCATGTACATACTTCTTAAGAAAAGATACATGGAAAACATTATAAGCTCTTATGTTAGCAGGCAATGCAAGTCTATATGCAACTAGCCCTATCCTATCTAGGACTTCAAATGGCCCACAATATTTTGGTGACAACTTGGCACAACTCCCCAACTTGAGGGAAATTTTCCTTGGTTTCACTCTCAAATAAACATGATTCCCAATCTGAAATTCCTTATGCATTCTTTTCAAATCTACATAACTCTTTTTCCTGTCTTGAGCTGCCTTTAAATTCTGTCTGATCTTAGCAACTTCCTGTTCCATTTCCTTGATCATCTCTGGTCCAAGTACTACCCTGTTCACTGGGCTGTCCCAATTCACTGGAATCCTACATCCCTTGCCATACAATGCTTCAAATGGACTCATTCCCAAGGATGCATGATGTCTATTATTGTATGCAAATTCTACCAAGTGTAGGAAATCTTTCCACTTGGATGGTTTATCCATCACATACATTCTCAACATGTTTTCAAGAACCTGATTCACCCTCTCAGTTTGGCCATCTGTTTGAGGATGATATGCTATACTGAAACTCAATTTAGTTCCCCATTCCTGAAATAATCCCTTCCAGAAATTGGAAGTGAACTTTGTATCACGATAAAAAATTATTTCCTTAGGCAATCCATGCAATCTGAATATCTCTCTCATGAAGATGTTTGCAATGTCATTAGCCTTGTGAGTGGACTTGACTGGAATAAAGTGAGATAACTTTGATAGCTTGTCCACCACAACCATGATTGAATCATGCTTCTTCACTGTCATGGGCAGACCTGTTATAAAATCCATAGAGATCACTTCCCACTTCCATTCCGGAATGGGTAAGGGCTGCAACAATCCTGCTGGATGTTGGTGTTCTTCCTTGACTTGTTGGCACTTCTGACACCTAGCCATGTACTCAGCTATGTCCTTCTTCATGCCATGCCAAAAGTATTGCTTTCTTTTTGCTGTTATAGTCTTTTGATATCCTGGGTGTCCAGAGTATGGCATCTGATGTATTTCATCCATCACTAGCTTCCTCAAATCTGCATTATTTGGAATGTACAACCTATCTTTATATATGAGGATATTGTCTTCACCAAGCTGATATCCCGCACACTTTTCATCCACATTACCCTGTTGCAGCTTCTTTTTAATTTGAAGACAAGCTTCATCACTGTTTTGGGCTTCAAGAACTCTTGTCTTCAAATCTGATTTAGACACACTTAATGCTGCAACATGAAATTTTCTGCTGAGAGCATCTGCAACCTTGTTCTCTTTCCCTTTTACATGCTTAATTTTAAAATCAAATTCACAAAGAAAATCCATCCATCTGGCTTGTATAGCATTCAAGTTTGGTTGATCAAACAAATACTTTAAGCTCATGTGGTCGGTCTTAAGCTCGAATCTTCTTCCCATTAAATAATGTCTCCCCATCTTGAGAGCATGCACTATGGCTGCTAATTCCAAATCATGTGTGGCATAATTCTTTTCATGCTTCTTTAATTTCCTTGACTCATAGCAAATCACAATCCCTTCTTGCATGAGAACTCCACCCAATCCTTCAATGCAAGCATTTGTGCACACTACAAAATCCTTCTTAGGATCTGCTATCTTCAAAACAGGAGTGCTGGTAAGTAATTCCTTTAACTTCTGAAAACTTTTCTCACATTTTTCAGACCATATAAACTTGATGTTCTTTCTCTGCAATAAAGTAATTGGGTGAGCTATCTTGGAGAATCTTTCAATGAACCTTCTGTAGTAACCAGCAAGACCTATGAAAGATCTAACATCTGAAACATTTTTTGGAGTAGACCAATCCATGATGGAATTAATCTTCTCCAGATCCACTGCAATTCCTTCCTCAGAAATGACATGACCCAAATATTGAATCTTCTTTTGGTAAAACTCACACTTGCTTAGCTTGGCATACAATTGATGCTCTCTAAGGACTTGCAACACCATTCTTAGATGTTCCTCATGTTCTTCTTCATTCCTTGAATAGACAAGAATGTCATCTAAGAACAAAATCACAAACCTATCCAAATATTTGCTGAAGACACTATTCATGAGACACATGAATGTAGTAGGTGCATTGGTAAGGCCAAATGGCACCACAGTGAACTCATAATGACCATATCTAGTTCTGAAAGCCATCTTGTGAATGTCTTCCTCTTTAATTCTCACTTGATGGTAGCCGGACCTCAGGTCAATCTTTGAAAACACTTTAGCTTCCTTCATTTGATCAAACAAATCATCAAGTCTTGGTAATGGATACTTGTTCTTGACTGTCACTTTATTGAGCTGCTTGTAATCAATATACAGTCTTAAAGTCCCATCTTTCTTCTTGACAAATAACATCGGTGCTCCCCAAGGAGACACACTAGGCCTGATATACCTTTTGTCCATTAATTCTTGCAGCTGCATCTTCAATTCTACCAACTCCGGTGTACTCATTCTATAAGGAGCTTTGGAATTCGGCGCTGCCCCTGGAACAAGATCGATGGTAAAATCAATATCTCTCTTTGGTGGTAGTCCCGGCACTTCATCCGGAAATACATCTTGGAACTCTTGCAACATTGGAAAGTCTTCAATCCTTGGTCCCTTGTCCTCTGACGAATCTGACATATGAACTGCATATAATTGACAGCCCCTCTTATAAAAAATTTTCAACTATAGGGCTGAAATCTTCCTTACTGAAACTTGCTTGGGAATTCCTCTTACCAATCTTGGTCTTCCCTCTTCATCAATACATTCAAGTGATTTCTCATAACAGTCCAATTTGGCTATATGTTTTTCCAACCAATCCATGCCAATCAAGGCATCATAAGATCCTAAAAGTAGCACATTCAATTCTGCATGTGTGTGGAGTCCATTCAATTCTATGGGGCACTCCACCACTACTTCACTTACTTTCCTCTTGGTCCTTGTGGCTAATTGAACTAACCAAAACTTATTATGCTTCACTTTTCTAAGAGAACAACCTTCAACCACTTTTGTAGAAACATAACTATGAGTAGATCCTGGATCAATCAAAACAGAAATAGATTGCTTAGCAATCTTACATTCCACTTCCACCACTGATGATTGATGGTCTGCTTGATGATTATCCAACTCTGCATAAATTCGAGGCGTTTCCCTTGCCATGTCCTCCATTGTAGTTGCTCCCTTTAAGTTGTGCAACCTTCGGGGATTATCCTTCCAATGTGGACAGTCCTTCAACATGTGGTTTTCTCCACATCCCCAACATTGAAGTGGTCCCTTTGATGCTTTGTCTGTTGCTACTGCTGGTTTGAATCCACTCCTTACTTGCTGCCCCTGTGGAAAGGTTCTAGGATGACCTCTGAATGGTGGCTTGAAGCCACTCTTCTTTTGATCAAACCTCCCTCTTAGCTTTCCTTTCCATGCTTGGTTAACCTCTGTTTTTCCTTTATTCTGCTTGTAGCAATGCATTTCCATCCTAATGGCCTCATCAAGACTTGGTGGATTAACAAAGTCAATCCTATCTCTGAAACTCTGACGTAGACTCCCAAGAAAGCATTGGATTTTTATCCTCTCATCTTTAAAGTAGTCCACATACCTCAACAATTCCAAAAACTTGTGGACATGCTCTTCCATAGATTTTTGTCCCAACCTGAGTTCATTGAACTCATTTTTCTTACTATCATAATACCTAGCAGAAAGGTATTTTTCCTTGAAGTACTTCTTGAATCTCTCCCAACTGATCTTCCTCTCACTGATTCCTTTCACTTGCAAGAGATTGTCCGACCAAATTGGAGCTCTACCATTTAGATTGTAAATGACAATTATGGCTTTTTCATTTCCTGAGTAGTCTTGAATTCTGAAATATTTCTTCATTCCAAGAAGCCATGCCTCTGCCTCTTGGCCAGTCTTGCCTTCTCCATCAAATGTGGGAGGCCTTGCCTTCCTGAATTCTCCCTGTGGGATGCCTTTGAACTTCTTTCTTCCATCAAATCTCCTGGGTATATGCCTTGGACTTCTTTGAGAACCTCTGGAGTCACACGATTTGCTAGAAGAATATCTAGAGGAAGGTGTTCTATGCTTCTTGCTCACAGAACTCTTCCTTGGACTTGGAGTCCTCTTCTTTGAACGGCCTCTAGAGCGACTCTCTGCATCTCTTCCTTCTTCACCCACATTGCTTGGGTTGGAACCAAGGTTTATCCTCTGTTGCATATCATTGAGGCTTTGCAAAATAGCAACATTGAGTTGGTGTTGTTCTTCTTGAGCCTTCATCAATCTTTCATTGAAGCTCACCATGGTTTCAACCAAGTTTTGGGGAGTCACCTGCTCCCTTCTCCCATTGGATTCAGTCTCAGCATTCTCTTCATGCACATTTTCTCCTAGGACGTCTTCTTCATGCTCATAAGGATCTTGAGCATCATTTATGGTCACCATTTTTCATGTATGCTATCTCTGCTACAATTATTAATTTTTTGAGCTGCAAGCACTGTGCATTATGAAAATATTTGTTAGACATATTAGAAATGCATATAGAAATATAAAACATCAATAGTTAACACAATCAAACTCATGGAATAATTCACATAGCTGTTATGCATTCATTTCTTTGCCCATTCATGCAATTCTGGAAATTGCCCATACTGTCAACAATATGTCAAAAACAGTCACTAGCACTTTTCGGTTCTAAATATCTATGAGGTATGATGGCTCCATCCAAATTCCGATTATGTGCTCTTATTCCTTGCTGGATAAGCTTTCCAATGCCTATCCCTGTGCTCCATTCCGATCTCGGGTGTGAAAACTACGTTATTTCAAAAATGACAACTTTCACCCCAATTCTGCACATTTTTACACAGTTGTATTTTGGTCCAGAATGCCAACTTCAGCCACCTGTGGAAGAAAATCTATGAAGAATCACTAAAAGTTTTCTACTGGGCGAAGTTAGTACATATAACAAGGAACGCTCAGCAACTCGCGTATCTCTATTCCAATGCACCATTCATCTTCTATAAAATTCTGGGTTTGACTACTTTCCACTTTTCACATTTTTTCAAAATTCCAAATTTTGGGCCAAAAATGGCTATTTCCCAAACGGTTCATTTCTGGGAAATCTTTGTCTAACAGAATATGTCTGGTTTACTGAGAATATGAAATGCTGAGTTCAATAATTTTCTTGATTCCGAATTATAGGCTCATTTTCAACCACTGCAAGCTTTTCAAAATTCCCAAAATGTGCCCCGGAATAGTGCTTTTTGGTCTTCTTGCACACCCCGACTCCACATCCTTTGGAGTTTGGCTCCAAAACTCCAACCTTAACACCGTGCCTGCTCCATGACTGCCCCATATCAATTTCGGCTCAATCCGACCTTCTGTCAAGCGTCGGGACACCAATTTGTAAAAGCCAATAATTCCAATTTTATGCCAAATTGGAGCATAATGAGCTCGGGATCTTCACTGGTTCATTTATGTCCTTCGTCGATGGCTTCAGAATGCCACTAAACTCATCAAATTCTTACCTTGCATTCTCCTGTAATCCAAAAATCAATTTTCGGGCTATATATATATATATATATATATATATATATATATATATATATATATATATATTTTTTTTTATCCCGCCACACATAGGCCACAACCCGCAACCCGACATTGCGGGTTCCGGGGGTCAAGTTCCGGTCACAGGGATGTAACCATCTCGCAACCCACAACCTGAAATTGTGGGTTCGGGGGGTCAAGTTGCGGTCACAGAGATGTAACCATCCCGCAACTCGAAACCCAAAATTGCGGGTTCAGGGGGTCAAGTTGCGGTCACGGGGATATAGCCATCCCGCAACCCGAAATTGTGGGTTTGGGGGGTCAAGTTGCGGTCACGGGGATGTAACCATCCCGCAACCCGAAACCGAAAATTGCGGGTTCGGGATTGCGGAAACCGGAACATTCACAACTTTGCATTCCCGCAAGCCGAAACATCCCGAAAGCCGAAAACACTTGCGTTTCCTGTAACTTTCGGGGTTCATAACTCCCTCGTCCCTTGGCCAAATGAGGTGAGTCTGGTACCGTTGGAAAGCTGTTGGAGAGCTCTATGCAATGGTGTAATCCTCTCCCACACCTAAGAAATCTAACCTTATCATTTTTTCAATTGAAAATGCCGCCCCAACTTCACCAATACTGTGTTAAAACAATTCGGTTTCTTACCTGTAACTCAGAGTTTGGCCCAAGTAGCCCCATTGCTGCAAGCTGGGCTCTGATACCACTCTATCACGTCCCCTTCCTTCTATCCAATGCAAGGGAGGGAACATGAATATAACATGGGGTGTCTAATTCTACCCCAAAGCCATAATGGTAAAATTTTTGCCATTTTAAATAAAATGCACAATTAAATTACACAGCGGAATTAAAATACATAATTGCACACACACATCAGACATACATCAATATGTTTATCTCAAGCAAATGATGCATCAACAGGAAATGAATCCATCCTATTCTCATGCTATGCACAGACTTCATATCAGTTTCATTAACATGAATAATTACCATTCCGAATTAACACATTATAGAACACGAAATGCATATAATTTATAACACAGATAACACTTATCTTGAAGATGAAGTTGTCCAAACAACTGGCTATGTGAGAGCAATGTTCCACCTAACCATAGATCTCTGTCCAGCTTGTATTCTTTCAGCTGAGAGATCACCCCCGAGCTGGGTTGTGTATCCACTAAGGAGGAACTAGCTGGGCTCACTCACAACCATGGTTTCACTCAACAACTATGCTAATCCAACACACAGTTGGATTTGTTAAGCATATGAAAGACAAAGGAGGGCAATGCTAAGCCAGTGAGCTCAACCACAGAGCTACAGGCATCTCAAATGAATTCAACAGTCAAGGCACCCACATTACCTACCACACCCAACACAAGGAAGGTCCCCTTCTCTGCTGCACAGTCCCTCAGGCGTCTCTTCCCTCCAGTTCTCTTTAGGATGGGTATAGAAAGGTCCAGCTGCTAATTCTTGAGATTCTAGCCTTCACTGGGTTTATCAAGCAAACCCAACCTCTGCTCAATCATCCATAATTGGATTTCTCACAATTTTGTTCATCAAATAACTCAATTCCGTCACTAGTTTTCTGGGCCATAAAAACTGGGTTTTCCAATGGATTTCGGGGTATCTAATCCTCTCAATTTATCCCCAAGGTTCATATCTATGGATCCCCCATTGGATTTTACCGTTAAATATCAAATTTGGGCGTTTTTGGCTCTTCAAAACGTGGGCTCTTTCAAAGTTGCGATTTTGGGTTTTTCTCCCTGCTGGCAATTCATTTTTTTGGATGGAAAATGATGTTGGTCCCTTCCACCATGGATTAGGAATGAGGAAGAAGCAACTCCCATGAGGTAGAGTGGCTAATGGTACAAGAAAACAGAGTCCATACATGCAAATACAAATTTCTGGGCTGCCCATGCTCCATTGAAGCCATGGACTGAAATCTTCAATTACTTCCTTACAATAGAAATAAATGTCATCAAGGAAAGTCAACTGGGTTCTCACAATGACATTTGGCAGCTTATGGCTCAATCCCATAACCCCCTCACCACTCCCTAGTGGATACACATGGCCCCTTCTCATTGGTTGCTTCCATAGCCAGTTTTGGTATTTTATTGAAATATTAACATTTACATCAATTTACAATATTCCATGGCTTAATAGCACATGGGTATCAAAATATCAGATACTTGCTTGTTTTAAATAAAATCCGAACATACACTAGCGGGGCCTTGGCCTTGAGCTCCACGCTAGGGAAACATACAACGCATGTATACAATATTTACATTAGAAGCCAATATTTCATAAGGGTCAAAATTGGGGTATTACAATGGCCTTGTTTTTTTTAATGCTTTGGGGTTTGATTTTGTTGGTTTGACCACTCTACACCTCTTTGTTGTAAGCCTGAAAAACTCCTGCACCTACCCCGATATCTTTTGTCTTCATCTTCGGGCTGTTGTCTTAGTTGAAACCTGCTAATTTCTAGCGGCTGTGGCAGTCTGCACATTTCATTTCTGACTGTTAGGAAGTTGCTAGCATTGGATGCATTGATATAAACTAGCATTGTATGCATTGATATCAACTCTCTAATGTTAGCTTCTTTTGAATGATAGTAAAACATTGAGACTATATATTTATATTGAACATGAATTACCCATAAGATTTTGTGCAAACAATATAACTGACATCAACACGGTTATATACAGTTATTGCACATATATGAAGAGAAGCAAAAAATATATCAAGTCGAGTAAAACAGAAAGAACAAGAGATATAACTGACATCAACACGTTTATCTATAGTTATTGCACATATTTGCAAGAGAAGCAAAGAATATATCAAGTCGAGTAAAACAACAAGAACAAGAGAAACACATATAAACTCACTGAAACCTGTATGTACGAAGAGAAGAAAAGACCTTTGAAGCTACAGAGCCAGGAAAGAGGGAATGTAAGGAAGGAGATATGAAAATAGATGTGGAAAAGCCCATACCAACCGTAGTTTGAAAGGCATCAAAAGCTTCTTCATTGGCTTTACCTAATTCTATGCCAGGTAGGGAACCGAATCAATCTATTCTGTTTCCTTCTTTTTGAGCTTGCATTTTTTCATTTCATTCTTTCATAATACCAAAATCCCTTTTTAATTATTTAAACTTTAACTAAAGAAATGCAAGGTATAGGATTTTAGAGACCCGAAGCTCAAGAGAATAACTCCTTGTTTTGTTTGTCCACTAGGAAGCCCAACCAACTACCAGGTCAAGGAAAGGTGAGTATTTTAGAACCTCGACAGAATGACTCCTTATTTTGTATGTCTACTGGAAAATCCGACTAGTTACAAGTTCAAGGAAAGGTGAGTATTTTTCCGTCTGAGAAGGAAGGACAGATGATATCAAATGGTACTGTGACGGTATCAAATGGTATCACCGATAGATGCCAGTTTTTTATGTAAAAAAATGAAATCCTTAAATGTTTCATATAGACCTAGGTAGTGGGAAGTAAATAGATGAAATCAAGGTCGAGTTCTTCCATATAAAAGTCCATTACTGTATATAATCCCTTAATGCAATTTAAGACTCAAGAATGCAAGTAAGTATTACAAGTAGATGTCATGTACAAGAAAAAACACACTCAACATATCTCTATTTTTCCCATTAAAAATATAGAAAAAAAGGAGGAATTGTTAACGTTTACAATGAAAAACGGTGACAAAAAAATTGATAAGCCAAAATGCGAATGGGGTTGTGGTTCAGTGGTGAAGAGAGTGGCATATCAGTACGCCCACCAAGGATCAACCCCCCTGGCAACATGAATAAGCAGTTGGGATCAGGTCCAAGCCCTGGGTGAATTTGACTGAAGAGTATCCCATGTTGCAGCAGCTTAATCGACCTCCTCGGGCCAGTTGTAATCATTCATTTGAGTTTAAAGGAACCATAGGCAAGAATCGACAATACCAAAACACTTACAAATCATTCATTTGAGTTTAAAGGAACCATAGGCAAGAATCGACAATACCAAAACGCTTACAAATTGGAAACATGGGCCAGAATCCATACAACACCGACGAAATAAAAAGTCCCAAACCCTAAAGCTAGGATTCTGATTTCTTTTTGAGGACAAACAGATGCACTCTTAAATACAGATCAAGGCTAAGTGCTGAAGTAGAAAACCATAGAATTAGGGATTACCCGAGGTTTTATCATGGGAAGATGATAAGTATTTTCTCCCGATTTGCAGAAGACCATGGCCGAGATCAGTAGAAAACCCTAGAATTAGGGCTTACCCGAGGTTTTATCATGGGCGGGTGCTAAGGATTTGCTCCCGATTTGCAGAAGACCATGATCGAGATCAATAACTTAGCGGATGGTTTTAATTGGTACTCATTCAATATATGATTTATGTTCTAGTGCTCCATATCCTGTCGTGTTGACAATGAAATAACTTACAACCCCGAACAATAAAGATGATTATGAATAGTGATAGGCGAACACCATTTGGATGTGACACATAATTATCATGTTTCAACTCGATTTGATGATCGGTAAAGTGGGTTTGAATACCATGTGATATTTCTTTTATTAAATCGTAATCTTAGTGGGTTGGGGTTTTTTTTTTTCCACAACCAGAAAAACATCATCTTTACACATGGGAGTTAGAGTTGAGTAGATGGATTTGGGAGATTGGTAAAGTAAGTGCAGTATTACTTTTAAAAATAAATTTGGGAAATTTCTTTGTTTATATATAAAAGATTTTTAGTTTGTAAATGCTATAATAAGTTTAATTCTTTGGTTTGTAAAGATTATTATAATTTTGATTTATTCTTGAATATTAAGTTACAAGTTTTCTTTCTTTTGAAAAAAATAAGTATTTAATTCTATTTCTTCATTGTTTTTAAAATTTGTTAATTAATCCCCGGATGCGGGTAACTATGTGGACTGAACTTCACATGTCAGAGAATGCGTGGAGACATCTATTTAAAAATAATCCAAGTTGTATACTATTAATGTTACAATTTACTAAATTTCAACATTGCAAATGGATTCGGAGACCTGGGGTCTCTGAATCCATCTGCAGTGTTAAAATTTAGTAAATTGTACAAATTCATTATCAAAATTATAATTTTCCACTGTTGGAATGACACAACTAAAAATTACCAATTGTTATGTGGTTATTTTTAGTTTAGTTCTTATCTCGTGACCAAATTGGTCATTTTTAGCTTAGTTCTTATCCCGTGATCAAATTGGTCAGTTATCTTGGTCATTTTTAGTCAGTTCACTTAAAATTTATCAATTTTGGTCATTTATCCCTTGAAAAGGCTGTGGTGACCAAATTTTTTGGTCGCCTGGTCACTTATCTCTCATTTTGTACTAGTGGGTGGCCTACTATTCACAAAGATGCAAAGGAACATTGCCAGAGCTGCGATGTCTATCAGAGGACAGGGAAGCCGTCAAGAAGAGATGAAATGCGGCTGAAATCACAGTTGACACTCCAGGCATTTGAGAAATGGGCGATTTATTTCGTGGGACTGATAAAGCCACCAGGAAAAAGGACTGGTGCGAGATACATCATCACTGCCACCGATTATCTCACCAGATGGGAAAAAGCGAAGCTAGTGAAGGAATGGAGCGCAGCTACAGCCACGCAGTTCATTTTTGAGAACATCCTTACGAGGTTTGGATGTCCGAAGATTTTGATGAGTGATCAAGGCACTCATTTTCTGAACAGAACTATTGAGGCATTGGCTGAAGAATTCCACATTTACCACCAGCGAAGTATGCCATATCATCCGCAAGCAAATGGAACTGTGGAAGATTTCAATAAGATACTAGAGAACGCGCTGACTAAGGTATGCAATGTCGATAGAGATGACTAGGATCTGCGCATTCCAGCTATGTTATGGGCATACAGGATGACTTGCAAGAAATTGATTGGCCACACACCTGTTAGGTTGGCCTATGGATAGGAAGCAGTAATGCCTATGGAGTACCTTGTTCCCATATTGTGAATAGATGCATTTACAAGCATGGAAGATCAAGAGGCACTAGAAGAAAGACTTCTACACTTGGTTGGGTTGGAGGAAGATCGTTTTATTGCAGGCTTTCACCAGCAAGTGCTAAAAGATCAAGAAAAAGCATGGCATGATCGCCATATCAAGAACAAGTCTTTTCAGGTAGGTGATCTAGCTCTCCTGTATGATAGCAAATTTATGAAATTTCCTGGGAAGTTTAAGATGCATTGGCTTGGTCCATATACTATTGTACATGTTACTAATGGTGGCGCAGTTTAGTTAGCCACATTAACCGGGGATACCTTGCTAGGTTTAGTGAATGGAAGTAGGCTAAAACCCTAATGGGATAGTCCTACTTCGCAGAATCCGCATTAAGAAGAAGAAAATAAGATTTCTAACTGTCAAGTATAGTTGAAATTGGGCATTAGAAATTCGGCAGAGTCTGTATGCAGTTTTGGTCTGACATGCGAAATGTGACAGAAAGGATATATGTACGGCGCAGCGAGTGAAGCTACGTGGATCGAAAAAAAAGGACAGCTGTGCAGAATGAAAAAATGCGACAAGAGGCACGTGATGGAACCAAAAGTGCAAAGTCAAATGCGAAGAAGCACACGTATGAAGAAGAGCCGCATAAGATTCCCTTGACGAAACCGCCAGCATAGCACGACGAAAATGTTAAACTGACGGTCGGTTAATATGCCGTTATCCAAATTGGTGGCACCGATGAGATCAAGCATTAACAACAAAGATGACCATTCGGGCATAATAAAGGGCGAAGTGACCGAGATCTCACCAAAATTCGGCTGATAGGCTGGCAATTAAATGCTGACTTAACTAATTTAACAGCTTGACAGTACTAGCACCTTTTTGCAATTAAGGAAACATCATTGGTTCAAGCATGATGATTGGTCGACAAGACCGAGATCTCAGAAGAAATCTGGCGAAAGGACATTGCATTAACCAATCCATTAACGGTCAATTGCCACGTCAAAACCAACAGGGTCTATAAATATCCCTCGGCCAAGCAGTTATATGTTTTACTGGGAAATCTATCTCGTCTGCGTGCAATTTCAGAGCTTCCAGAACCAGAGAGCCGAGCTGGCTGTGAGTGCATGTCCAAGCCACTTACCAGTGCCAAAGTCCTCAAAATATTCATCCAGTCGGATTTCAGGGAGTCATGTCGGCTCCAACTACCAAACTTGTAGGGGAGAAAGGTGCTTCATCTTGAAGCTCTGCAAGATAGGCTGTAGGGATGGAGAAGAATAATCATCCAACTAAAGACCAAGACGAGGCGAAGACAACTAAGCCGCAGAAACAAGTGACCTTCCACGAGTGACCCATCCACCTTGTCCACGAGTATATGCCACCACAGAAAGATGATGCAACACCTGTCAATTTGAAGAAAAATGTTATTTACTAGATCCCAATCCCGCCCATGTCTAGTAAGGTGTGGGTTGTAAAAGACCTTCTAGGGCAGGTCCAACACTGTAAATTCGAAGACCACGAATTGCTAGAAGGAGCACAGTCGAAGCCGAAGAAGTTCCCCCAATTTGAGCCAGACCAATACATGCGTCGGTAGGTTGATGAATCCGACGGCGAGACTCTGTATGTCCAGGACTGGCTCAAAGGGCTTAAGTCATCGGGATTGTTGAACTTGTTGTGCATCCTGCACTTTGATAGAAGTCCAGAACTCAACGCCATAGTGCGCATTTTGTTGTCCCGCGTACATGACGGATACTTATGGTTGGACAAGAAAATCGATATCAATATCGATAAGATAGACTGCATTACGCTTCTAAGTAAGAGAGGCGATGACCCTTTGCAAGTGTTGGTAGGGAAATCTCAGGAAAAAGAGTTCACCGCCAAAGTCATAGAGGAATTTGGAGTAATCCGGAGCAAACGTGGCTTTCCCACCAAAGATATCAACGATGAAGCGACCAAGTTCGTAGTTCAACTGCTCACAGGAAAGATATTGCGCAAAAGCAGACCTCCAGAGGTATCGTCTACAGCAATCCGACTCTCATTTAAGGCATTGAAGGGCACCTCTTACAACTAGGTGCAGTACCTACTAAATGAGTTTTTGGTAGACGTCGAAGAAACTCAGGAAAAGGGAACCCCATTCCACTATAGTTGGTTATTGGTACTCATTGCCTTCGTCGATTGGAAAGAGCCGGATGGCTACCAGGGTCTTCCAGTTTTCGAAGGGCAGTCCTGCGGGACACACTTCGCCAATTTGTGGGCAAACCCTAAGTCCTCAAGGCAGCACCAAATCAATGAATTATTTTACATTTACTATGAGCAACACTGTGATGTAATTCGGTGCACTCCGCGCGTCTCAAAGCCATTAACAGATACCTACAAGGGGATAATGAAATTCATGGTATACAAGCATAGATCGTACATTCACCCAAGGGATGATTCCAATAAAGAGCTATGGTATCCAGGATTTTATTGATTAGATGATGAGAAGATTGAACAGATGATCAAGGACTGGGCACCAGACTAGAAAGTGGCCCACCCAATTGACATTGAATCCGATTATGAACAGCATAAATATAAAGAGAAAAATGAAGAGAAAGCTGATAAGACAGACGAGGAGACAGATGAGGACAAGGATGAAGAAAAAAGTGAAGACAAGGAACAAACTACAACAATCCCGATTGTGGAGGACAAAGAAATTGCACAAGACAAACCAGAAGGCCAAGAGGGTGGAAAGCGAAAAGCAACTGCGAGCCCCTCATCGACGAAGGGCCAGCATAAGAAGTGAAAGGTTGTCAGGCCCAAATTGACAACGATGCTGCACAAGGATGATTGTGAATCCATTGCAACAAAGGTTCAGGAACTGTGGGAAGAGACCCGTGCAGAGAAAGACGCAAAACAAGAGCAGCTGCAGCTAACCCTCCTTCAGGCGGTCGAATCTGTGAAAAAAATGGTCGTGGACATTCGCAGATCAGAGTCAAAGGGGAAGTCAGGAGGGACAAGCGTGCAGAAGAGGCAACCTCATTCAATGAGAACATACCTTAGGGTAGTTCATCTAGAGCCGACACACTTCATCTTCCCAAATGATAATGTGCGCGAAGCAGCATAGGACGTGGCCCATTTCGACCTCAACATTGGGTCATTGCCACTTGAATATTTGAACAATTTTCATATGAAGCTCATAGAAGAGATTCACGAAAGAGGCATTTCCTCATATGACCAAAGTACCCAAGTTCAAGAACGCTTCGAAGAGCTAAAGCAGGAATCTGCGCATAATATCAGGGAGTTAGCCGAGGCTAGAGAAAGGGACCGCAAGCTAAACGAGACAATATCAGCGGTATGCGCAAACATACCAGAATGCACAGAAGAGAAAAATGTCGAGGATGCCATAGTAAAGATGGGGGCCAAAGTGGAGTCCCTTACGACCAAAATGATGGAGATGGAGATCTCTTATAAAGGGAATATCGCAGACCTGGAAGCTCGGCATCCAAGTACCCCACCGGATGAGCGCGTAGCTCCACTAGAAGTTGTACAAGCCACTTTAGACAGTATTTAGGCCGAGGTCTTGAAGTGTCAGAATTTGCTCGAAGAAGCAAATACGGTGGTGGTCGGTTTGAGCGATTATCCCGCCCTTATGCAGGTCAAGGGTGATTTACAGCGAAGGAAATAGGAAATTGAGGCCGCAAATGCGGAGATGAAAACCTTGTTAGCAAAACTGAAAATGAAAAAATTCAACGAAGTAAAAGAAATGCAGAAAGATTTAGCAGTGCTAAGAGAAAGAGAGGCTGTCATTTCAGCAAAATTGCAGCCTATAGAAGAATAAGGGATGGCAATCATGGAGCATATTGATGAGAAGTTCCTTGAACTTCAAATAGATGATTGCACATTGAAAGAACAAGGTTAGACAAAGGTCTTGTAGGCGATGCTGGAGACCATGCAAGAATTCGAAAGTAAGGAAAAGTTAACTGTTGCTGAGGTAACTGTTTGTCCTAAAGTTTGCATCGACTGCTGAGTACAAAGTTTAGGCACCTCGAATTGAATGAATCTGGATTTTAAGTAGCAGAAGAGGGATCTTGAAGGGATGGATGAATGATTCAGCCTAAAACACTGACCTATCAGCATAAAAAAGATAAACCAGGATGATATAAAAACATGTGTCTACAAACAGTAACAATGTCAGAACCAGTTGAACAGCAAGTTATGTAATCACAAACAGTTGATCGTATAACCAATAAACATTCTTCGGACAGAAAGACCTTCAGCAGAAAGAATTACAAACATTGGCAATTTGTAATAAGAAACTAGGACAGAGACACTGTCCATCATAAAAATTACTACAGACACAAACAATATTTGCATGAAAGGAAGACAACAATGGCTCATAAAAAGATCTCTCATCCTCAATACATTTCCAAAATATACTAACAGGCAGGAAAGAAACTTAGATTGATAATTTCACCCTTTACAATAACACACACAGCCTCCAGGCTAGAACCTCTCCCCTAGTTTATCAAAATGCTTTACAATTTATAAGAGTAAATAATCCTAGAAAGTTGCTCTAAATCTAGTTTCCTAGGATCTTATCATCCCAAAAATAGAATTTGAAAGACAAGTGTAATAAGTTTGAAAACAACTCTGAAATGACAAATATTACTCCTAATCCAAATTGACTTGTGAGATTAGATTCACCTAGTTGCCTGAGCTAGTGCTATGACTTCATTCCCTTCTCGATTAGTCTTTACAGGGGTCTTGGCATATCTAGTGGGAAATAGTACTTCACCATCAGAAGCAATCAAAATAATATCCCTGTCTTTCTTCTCCAGCTTAAGTCTCTCAAATATTGGCTTTACTGAATTACCATATGCAACTAAAACCATCACAGAATCTTCATTTGTCACATTTTGTAGCCTTGCTGCAAAAATGCAAAGCTTACCATTCTACCTGAGATTTGTAGCGAGAATTTCTACTTCCTCTAAAGATACTGTAACTTTAGAAGGTTTTTCCAAGCCCAACTCTTGTACACTCTGTCCACGCCATATATAAGCAACTCCCATCTCTGAGACAGCAAGAACACTTAAGCCCTCAGTCGTCATAGGGTTCGAACCAATATTGGCAAACTCACTCTGCATCTGACCATTTACCGTATCCCATATCTTGACACGTCCATCTCCAGTTGCAATGGCAAGAAAGTCTGCTAACGGACTGAATGCTGTAAGCAGGTCTTTCAAATTCGATGGATCCATGGATATAGTCAAGTATATAGCCAACAAATGAAGGATACAGTCTCTGCAAAACAGTGGTACAATCAACAAAAATGGAAAAACGACCTCCTTACTCAACTCCCACAAACCAGCAGAGTGTGGCTCGGCCTCTTCTCAGCTGAAACGACCCATAAAAAGAATGGCGGTTCCCTTTCCAACGAACAACTACCTGAACAACCAGCCTCTTCAACACAACAACAAGTGCGCCTTATTCATACCACCACATAACTAATCCAATGTGTAAATCTCCATGAATAAGTGCTTGTGTCCTCTCACAAAACTTTGATTTCTCTTCAGCAATTTCCACCTTCAATTGATTATCCTCCCGCACAGCCTTGGCATTTTCATCAAGATAAGGAGAAGACCAACAGTTGTTTGGTGCTGACATTTATGGATATGAAAATATGACCTATTCGGTCAACCTACACACCTGGTACCAACAGTAACCGTTACTTTATGAATAGCTTCATTGCGAAGCTAAGTCCCATTGGAGAAGCGCAGACACAGTCAGTCGGCAATGGAAGTGGCTCAGGGACGAGCCACAAGTAAGTGTTAGGGGCCTATTGGGAAGGGCCCAAGTGGGCATGATTTTGGCATAGTATAGTTTTGGGAACTACGCAGTTTGGGCTGCGGAGCCAGATGGCACAGTTTTGGAGGTGCGCAGTTCGGATGTCATAATCATTTTTGCGCAGTTTAGCTGGTGCGCAATGCCAGTGCAACAACCATTTGTGGTAAATAGTACAAGGGAAGGTTGAGCCGGGAAAGCAACCTGTTTTGCGTATGGAGAAGCATGAACTCAGATGAAAGCGACCTGTCAGGAGAGTGGCGGAAAGCAATTAAGGAGCTAGGCCATGAAGTCGACTGTGACAGGAAGGCTAAAGGGGCGGAAAGTGACAGACCACGATGTAGTTGTAACCATTTTGAGGATGATTGCGGTTGTCAGAAGGGCGTGAGAGCCACGAGTGGCCCAACAAGTCGGCCTGGAGTGAGTGGAGCAAGTTGTTGACGGCGACAAGAAGGATGGTAGGTAACCGTACCAGTTGGGAAACCTTAGGGTTTTTTCCATGCATTGTAAAGACATGACCTACGGGTATGATCTATAAATGGGGAAATTTTGTAAAGGGAAAGGGTTGAATCTTTTGAGTATGAATTGTAATATTTGTTGAACATTAAACTCTATTGAGAGAATATTGTAAAGGCTCTGCAAGCTGTGTGCGCAGAGGCCTATTGAGAGAGAAGAGAGTTTGTAGCTAAGTGCACAAACTGGAACTGTTGTACCCTTCCCAAAATAATATAACAACAGTTCCTGTGGACGTAGCTCCCATCCTGGGGGTGAACCACGTTAAATTCTGTCTTATGTGATTATTTATATGTTTGCACTTGTCTATTTGCTTACAATGAATACTTGAGCTCCTGCTTATCATTTTATGTGTTTTACTTTTATATGTATTCACCATAGAATGAAGATGGGAATAATATGTTAAGTGTCGCATATGTGGATGAATGGTAGATGCACAAGTATTTCTAAGTTTGTGAATGTATGAATCGGTTGGACAATCACTTAAATAGATAAGACCCGCACAATGCGCAACACCGAAAGTGCGCAATATATTGTGTTATCATATTGCACGAGTCTTAAGATAAATCAACTAAGGCAATAGTGGATGCATAAGAACTGTTAGGTACAATTAGTTGAAGTAGTCCAATACCGAGGAGGAAGCGCAATTATCAGTGGCAATATCCTATTGTTGAGTAAGCCCCCGAACCGCGCAGTCCTTGTATGTGCGATAGCCTAAGTGCTAGTCGCGGAAAAGTGGAACTCTGCGCAGCCCGAAGTCTACAGTGCGAGTCCTGCAGTGCGCTGCTCGCCACATCTGTTTAAGCACTCATCACTTGGTTGTGGAAACCAGATTCCACAACCCCCCCATAACTTCGCCTCGGGTGAGACCTTAGTCTGTTCGCAGGCTGTTGTCGAAAGGGTTGGTGAAAAGGGGTTTTGTTGGTTCCTTGAACCGCGAAGAACCTGGGTCTACATTGGAAACCTCTAGGACAATTATCTAAGCCAACTTCTTGCTGGAAGGATTTGGGCTCACCCGAATTAGCCCCCTTGAACACACTGCTTACCGCCTTTGATGGAAGATCTTTCTGTCCACACGGAGTCTTACTATCATTTGATGTTGAACTTGCGGGTAAGTTAGTGTCTGTAGAGGTTAAAGTACTGGATGCTCCGCTTGACTACAATTTTCTGTTAGGTAGGATTTGGACGTATGCAATGCAAGCAGTGCCATCGGCCGTTTTTCGAGTTCTAATGTTCCCTCACAAAGGCAAGATCATCACAGTTGATCAACTTTCGTTTGCTCGGAAAAACAAACAGACTTCATCGGATTCATCGATTATGTTGGTTGATCAGTCTCACCCATCTATTGAGAGTTTAGGAGCATGTCTCTACGGGTCATTAATGGCCACTTTTGACCTACCTTCTCCTGCTCATTTTATTGGTTCTGAGGAGTGTTCATCGTCTGAGATATTCACAGTCTGTCCAATGACGGATCCATGGATTCTCCCCACTGAATCAGAACCAGTAGTTCCTTTATCTGTTGCGGAAGTGGCTTACTTAGAATCACAAAATGTTGCAACAAAACATATTGTAACTCCATTGGTCTCTGCCAAGTCAGATATGGACTATGCACAGGCATGGTCAGTAGACTCCATCCACTCTTTTGACTGTCTAGATACTATTTTTCCCTCTAATGAGGCCATTTTGGATGCAATGAGTGGCCTGGACCATCCTTGGGAACACATGCACCACAGGTCATATTTTCTTCCCGATCTGGACAGGATAGAGAGAGCAGAGTTTTCTATGAGACCTAGTGGTAGTGTTGATTTGTCTGCTATCCCTTCTACTTCAAAAGCTGTTTATGCCGAAGGGAATATGGAAAACATATCGAGAACTATTCCGATCAACATTTCAATCAAACTTGGAGTCGTGGAAAACCTTTTCATTAGGGAGACTGTTCTCCGGAGGAGATCATTTTGTATACCAATCTGTTCAAGGAATTCCGCAATGTTTTTTCCTAGTCGTACGAGGAGATGCCAGGCATCAACCCAGCCATTGTAGAGCATGTCATCACAACTTATCCGAATGCTAAGCCTGTGAGACAGAAGCTCCATCCAGTCAATCCTAGAAAAGCAGCATCCATTAAGGAAGAAGTTGAGAAGTTTCTCAAAACCGGATTCATCTATCCAATTGCTATCACGGAATGGGTCTCAAACCCTATTTCGGTAGATAAAAAGCAAGGAACCATTAGAGTCTGTATAGAATTCAGGGATTTAAATAAATCTTGTCCGAAGGACAATTACCCAACACCATTCATAGATCAGATCATTGATGCGTGTGCCGGCGATGAAATGTTTTCTTTCATGGATGGGTTTTCAGGATATAACCAGTTTTAGATTAAACTTGAAAACCAGCACAAGACAGCTTTTATTTGTCCTTGGGGGACCTTCGCTTATAGGAAAATTCCATTTGGACTGATGAATGCTGGGGATACCTTTCAGTGTGTAATGAACTTTGATTTTCATGATATCAAGCACGTAGTCGAACCTTACCTTGATGATCTCCCAGCGCGATCTCGCAAGAGACGAGAACATCCTGATCACTTAAGACTTGTGTTTGAACGGTGCATATATTACAAGATTCGATTGAATCCTAATAAATGTGTATTATGCGTCGAGTCTGGACGTTTACTGGGTTTTATCGTGTCCAGTCGTGGTATCATGGTTGATCCACTTAAAGTTGAGGCTATTGTAAATCTACCTCCTCCTTGAAACCTAAGACAACTTCAGAGTCTGCAGGGTATGTCCAACTTCTTACGACGTTTTATCATTAACTATGCCAAAATTACAAAAGGTTTCATGAGATTGCTCAAACAAGACACCTACTTTCTGTTGGATAAGGCTGCTCAGACATCCTTTGAGGTCTTGAAAAGGGAATTAATATCATCCTCCTTGTTGAGCCCTCCAGACTATACGAAGGATTTCCTCTTATATCTAGCCTTATCCATATACACAATCAACATAGTACTTGTTCAGGAGGATGACAAGCTCCAAGAGAATGCCATTTACTATTATTCTCGTGCCCTAATAGCTCCCGAGGATAAGTATTCTTACGTGGAGAAGTTGGCATTAGCTGCTGTCTATGTTGTTCAAAGGCTACATCACTATATCTTATTGCGAACTACCACAATGGTCGCAGAGGTCAACCCATTTCCATATGTTCTCACTCGACGTATCATCGGTGGGACATTCAATAAATGGATTGTAATCCTGCAAGAATTTGACTTGGTTTTTCAGTCCACTAAGTCAAAGAAATCACTGGTTTTCATTGAACTGATTTCTGAATTTCCTAGTGACATAGTACACCATGAGGAAGAGTCATCATTCCCGGATGAACACATCTTCCTTATAGCGTCCTCTAACCTATGGTATGGGGATATTTTGGTATATCTCCATACTTTGAGGTGTCCCCCTGCTTTCTCTCGGGACGAACGATGAAAACTTAAGAGTCATGCAAAGAACTATCTCATCATTTCTGACACTTTGTACAGACGTGGGATAGATTCTATTTTACGCCGTTTTTTGACCTTAGAGGAAGTTGAAACAGTATTGAATGATGCTCACATTGGAGCCTGTGGGGGTCATCTTTCTAGGTTGGCAACAACCCAGAAAATACTGCGTGCTGGTTATTTTTGTCCCACGATCTTTAAATATTGTGTGGAAGCTGTCAGCGATGTCATTTTTTCACCAAAAATATGAGAGAACACCCAGCTCCTCTCCATCCTGTGATTATAGCAGGCCCCTTCACCAAGTGGGGGATTGATTTTATGAATTGCAATCCAGTTTCGGCTGGACACCATCATCATTTCATTGTTTACGTCGACTACTTCACCAAGTGGGCAGAGGCAATGCCTACTGTCAAAGCAGATGGGAAACGACTGCTTATTTCGTTTTCAACCAGATCATTGCTAGGTTTGGTGTACCCAAAGAAATCGTTATAGACCACGGCCATCACTTTTAGAACAGCATGTTGACCGACTTATACACCATGTTAGGTTTTCGGCAGGAACATTCATCTTCATTTTATCCACAAGCGAATGGTCAGGTCGAAGCGGTTAACAAAAATTTGAAGACCATCTTATAAAGAACCGTTAATGCCAGTTGAACCAACTGGCACATCATGCTGTATCCTGCTCTTTTGGGGTACTGAGCTAATGTAAATACTGCCACCGGGTTCTCTCCCTTCCAACTTGTTCATGGGATAGAAGCAGTCATTCCGGTTGAGTGTGAGATTCCTTCATTGAAGTTGGATGTCCAATTACTTCCTGACACTTCAGTCTTAGAAGAACGTTTGTTGCACCTAGAGCATCTTGATGAGTAGCACCATGATGCACTCACAACAAACGAAGCACATAAGAATAGAGTTAAAGGTCAATATGATAAGTCAGCTAAGCCTAGGGTTTTTCTCGAAGGAGATCTTGTTTTTCTCTACGATCAAGACAAGGAACCCTTAGGAGCTGGAAAGTTTAAGTGAATGTGGCTCGATCCTTACATAGTCTCTAATGTTCTGAAGAAGGGTGCTTATGAGTTGATGGACTATGAAGGTAATAAGTTACCGGAGCCTATAAATGGGCTCTATTTGAATAAGTACTACACTTAGGCCTCTGTGCTTTTTCATGTATTATAGTTGTACATTTTGTAGAGTTAGCTTTGCTTGTGCTTGTCGTTATGTCTTATGTGTCTATTTCTTTGTGTTTCAGATGTCAACTGAACACTTTATAGGATTTGCTGATGGCGCTAGCCGCCACACCCATCAGTTGGCTGCAGCCGCCTGGGTCATTTACTCACCGACTGACCAGCTTATCTCTTCGGGAGGGGCTTGCTTGGGTCCTACAATGAACAACGTGGCTGAATACAGCGCGGTCATAGAGTTATTATGAGATGCTCTTTACCATGGCATTTCACATCTGGAGGCAAGACTCGACTCGCAGCTGGCTGTGTTTCAGTTAACGGGTGAATATCAAGTTAGAGATCCTGTTTTGCTACGTCAGTTCTTGCGAGTTAGGTTGCTTGAGAGACATTTCAATTACATTACTTATCAACATAGTCCAAGGAACTTAAATGCATTAGCGGATTCATTTGCAGATTACGTTTTAGATTGGCATCTACATCATACACATCCATAATAAACAATTCACGGATAAAGATAATAACACACATGTAAATAAATTCGATAATATATATATAAATTCGTATCAAACAATACATGAGTTTGAGTCATAAGTCTGTCATAATGTCATAATATACAAAAAAGGGCTCGATGGCCTAAAAAATATACATATATATCTCCTTCGGAGGGGCCTCATCTGCCTCTGCCGCCTCTGCCACAACATCTCTGTAGTAGATGACTAGCCTAGCTACTTTCCTTAGTAGCCAAATCCATGCTGGGGGCACACCCACAACATTTTCCTGCATGTCGAGCAGCATCTGCTCGATCCTGTATGTTGGAATGTCATGAGTCAATCGACTCATCTTCCCCTCGATGTTCGCCAACATGGCGTCAGCTGCTCCTACTATGACTGGTCTCATGAAGGTACGAGGGTGTCCCTCAGGACGCACCGGCCCAACATCTGCATAAGACATTTTGTTCAGTATTTCAAACTCATTAAAAAATCATATATATAAAATGAAAAAATTAAATAATTTTTCAAAAACAAACTTACCAATCTCTTCCTAGGATGCCCCTGGAGGAAGAGCCAGCTCAGGATCATTGCGGAAGTCTATACCCGCATAAGGGAACTGCTCAAGAGCTGGTACCTGCCGGTCCCACCATGCCCAGAAATCATCCTCATGTTAGTAGAAGTTTCTCTTGCCACCACCCTGGCGTAGGAAGATGTCTCCCCAATGAGACATAATAGTCTCATGAGGATTGAGTGGGGGCAAGGCCATCCCCATGCTCAATGCAGGGACCCTTTCAAAGAAAAAGGTACAAAGTATACTTCCGTACCCAAAGTTCTTCATCCTCCCGGTTTTGCATCCGAAAAGCTGAAGTTTCATGTTTGTCAGTAAGCTAGAACACCAGTCATACATTGTCCCTCATAGGCATTCAGTGCCCACATGCATATAGTTCCTCGAATCCAAGTGTTGTGTTGCGCTTCCTCCCATCCGGTTCAGAATACTTAAGATGACTTTTAGTGGAAAGCTCGCAACGGTGGAGATAAGAACTTGGCTACCGGTCTTTTCGGTACCCGCCACACAGTAGGTATTTGTCACGTCCCCTCCGATCATTCCATACCACGGAGGGAACATGAATGTAACATGGGGGTGTCTGATTCTTCCCCAAAGCCATAAAACTAAAATTCTCAATTAAAATAAAACACACAATTGTATTATACAGCGGAATTAAATATATTAACACACAGATAGAATGAAATGCATCAACTTATTTAGCCCAGGAAGATGATGAATCAACATGCAAAGAGTTCAATCTCGTTCTCATGCTATGCACTGAACTCATATCAATTTCATTAAGATAATCATTTTGTTTCCTTAACATGAACAATTACCATTCAGAATTAACACATTGCATAACACATAATGCATATAATGTAAATCACAGAGAACACTTATCTTGAAGATGAAGTTGTCCAAACAACTGGCTATGTGAGAGCAACGTTCCACCCAACCATAGATCTTTGTCCAGCTTGTATTCTTTCAGCTGAGAGATCACCCCTGAGCTAGGTTGTGTATCGACTAAGGAGGAACTAGACAGGCTCGCTCACAGCCATGGTTTCACTCAACAGCTATGCTAAGCCAACACACAGTTGGGTTTATCAAGCATATAAAAGGAAAAGGAAGGAAAAGCTAAGCTAGTGAGCTCAACCACATAGCTACAGGCATCTCAAATGAATTCAACAGTATGGCACCCACAATACCTACCTCACCCAACACAAGAAAGGTCCCCTTCTCTGCTACACAATCCCTCAGGTGCCCCTTCCCTCCAGTGCTATTCAAGGTGGGCATAGAAAGGTCCAGCTGCTAATTCCTTGAGATTCTAGCCTTCACTGGGTTTATCAAGCAAACCCAACCTCTTCTTAGTCATCCACACTTGGATTTCTCACAATTCTGTTATCCAATAACTCAATCCCGTGACTTCATTTTTGGGCTGTAAAAACTAGGTTTTCCAATGGATTTCGGGGTATCTAATACTCTCAATTTCACCCCAAGGTTCATATCCATGGATCCCCCATTGGATTTTACTGTCAAATACCAAATCTAGGTGTTTATGGCTCTTCAAAACGTGGGTTCTTGCAAAGTTGCGATTTCTGGTTTTGCTCACTGCTGGGAATTCGTAATGGATGAAAATTGACGCTGGGTTCTTCACCATGGAATGGGAATGAAGAAAAATCCATTCCCATGAGGTATAGTGACTTGTGGTACAAGAAAACAGAGCCAATACTCTGCCATATGAATTTCTGGGCTGCCCATGCTCCATTGAAGCCATGGACTGAATTCTTCAACAACTTCCTTGCAACAAAATTAAATGTCAGCAAGAAAATTCAAATGGGTTCTCACAATGACATTTGGCAGCATATGGTTCATCCCCACAACCCTCTCACCTCTCCCTAGTGGATACACATGGCCCCTTCTCATTCGTTGCTCCCATAGCCAGTTTTGGTATTTTATTGCAATATCAAATATTTACATCATTTACAATATTCCATGTCTTAATAGCACATGGGTAACAAAATATCAAATGCTTGTCCATTCTAAATAAAATCCGAACATACACTAGCGGGGCCTTGGCCTTGAGCTCCACGCTAGGGAAACATACATCACATGTATACAATATTTACATTAAAAGCCAATATTTCATAAGGGTCAAAATTGGGGTATTACAGTATTGATGTAACCTTGCACGAACAAGGCACCCACATTTCGAGAGGAACCTTTGAGATTCACTACATCTCCCCTTCGAGAGAGACCCATAATGAAGTAGATGTCATCAATTGTTAGTTCTAGAATCTCCCCTTGGAGATTGAACACCAATGCATTGGCATCCCAATACTGAACTAACCTCTCAAGTAATTGGATTTGTGCCCGCATGTTGACCGTTCGGTAGAATTTTAACAAACCACATCTTCTTAATGCATGCAAGGTCAATGGATCATTCAAAGCATGTCGATCCATCTCCTCATGTTCCCTTTCACACCATAAAAGCACCATCCTTCCAAGCAACCATTTAAACGTTGGTCATTTTTTATTTTTTGCCCTATGTTTTGCGGTGAACGCTATTGTTTGAAATAGACAGTAGCGTCCTGAACGCCACTATGTTGAAAGTGAACTAGCGCACTTTTGTCGAGTGCACTAATTTTGTTCAAATATAGTAGCGCTCGCACATAAATGTATTTAAAACCTTGTTAAAAAATGAAATTGGCCACCAAAATTAATAAAATTTACATGCAAATGACAAAGGAGGATGAAATAACTTACTTGGTGAAAGCGGAAGTCGGTTTGGTAGCCTGGTTTGATCGCAATGAGCAAAGGAAGTTTGGGGGTTTTTCTCCACACCTTTCCCTAAAAACTTGAAATGGTGAATTATGTTTTGAAATTGAAATTATTTATATAATTTGGGTTTTATATTTTTACCCACTTTGATCAATGTGGTATAGTTTCAATTTATTTTTTAAATGACCATTTAATTAGCTAATATATTTTTGAGTTTTGGTGAATTAGGCGAATCATATATGGCAGATCTTCACTATATTTTCTCGTCAAGGTGTGTATTCGTCATTGACATGTCGAATTAGGTATGGCATTGTTCCAGTACTTCATGTCATTTCGAGAAAATTTCTTTTTGCGATATATCACTAATTTGGCTGTCCAGAATTTTGTCAACTGTCAGGTCATGAACTTATGATTCCTGAAGTTGTTTTAAGTCATTTTTAAGCTCTTGTTTGAATTTTCAAAAACAAACAAGGTTGCCGAGCATACTTGTTCCCTTCAGACTCGTTAAAGGAATTGAAGGAACATCCGCTTAAGTATAAGTTTAACCCTTTTCCGGACTTTTGCAGATTACTTACGAAAAAGGAATACTCTAGTCATCCGTGGCTAGAAGAGTTCTTCTCTCATTGTTTTACACTTTTTCGGGTGAGGAGACTAACTGTATGAAAAATGACCTTTTGGAATCTTCTTTAGGTTTTTCATACTCTCAAAACATGAAAATACCAAGTGAGCATTCACCTACTCGAGCTTGATGTGAAATCCACGAGAGGGTATATAGAGGATTGTTTAAGTTTTTCAGACTCTATAAACAGGAAAACACCGGCGAGCACATACCAACCCAGGCTCGATACTAAAATCCACGAGTAGGTGTATGGAGTTATTGTTTAATTTTTTCATACTCCTTAAAATTGAAAACACCTGAACAGATCTCGGCTCGATATTAAAATCCAGAGATCAGTATTATAGAGTATCCGTCTATATTTTCTTCGAACTCTGTAAAAAATGAAGAAAGGCTATTGAGTTTGCTTTCTTGGACTCATTAAAACAACAAGAAGGATATTATTTTGACAAAAAGAATAAGGGAAGAGAAGGGTGTCGACATATTTTCAGTTTCAAAGGCAGCTAAGTCAGTCATGTCCTTGAACAAAACACCTATTTGAGTCCATCATTCAGTTGGGTTTTAGTTTTTGACCTTAGGGTGAACCTGATCTCAAATGTTTTGACTCCCCTGGTTGGTTATTCTTCCAATCATATGGAGAGTCTGCTAATGTCTCCTACATTGCAGGCTTATACCACTTTCCCTTCATGTTAAAAGCTTCCTAAGTCACTTTGTGTCGTGCTCACTGTTCAAGGATACAACCTGTGTCGGCCATCCTGGTGTCAGTTTGTTTCATCTTGTTACTTGTCCTACTCCAAATCAGCTCAAACTTTTGAGTGTTCCTCATGTTGGATGATGAAGGATGCATTAAGGCCTTCCTTCCAATGGACTTCTTCCCATCGACTTCAACTCATTATGCTCTGGTAATGAAGCTTAGAATTTTCAGTTAGTACCTTGGGGATTGTAGTCATCAGTGGCATTTTCCCTCGTTGTTGGCTAATGGGAATACATTAATGTCTCTTATTCGACAAGTTCTTCAAGTGTTCGACTTCAAGTCCACTTATTCACACTTGTTGGAACATACTAGGTACCTTGGCCCCCATTATCATTATCGATGGAAGCCCTCACGTTTGTTAACGGTATACATCAATGACCGGTAATCAAACAATACCCCCCATGTTCGACTCCAGCTCATTTATTCACATGGTTAGGGTTTGTACCTTGGGTTGTTTGGATGAAGACCTTGGGACTCTGATAGCATCACCATATTTATGTTATCACCCAAGTTGCACAAGACTGAGCCACACTCATTTTTGGCTCTTCATGAGACATAGATCCAACTTGTTGTTATGGCTATGATCTCTTATCTTTGTCATGGATCCATGCTTGTATTTTAGTGGCCATTCTATATATACATCTCCCAGTTATGTATTGGAGATCATGTTGTATCACACCGAACATCTATATGATGTCAAGATTGTAATTGCTCGCTGACCTTGATCTTTGTTTCCAGGTACTTTTGTGACTTGGTTCTGTGGTTTCTTGCTCTTCCTATGACTTGGAATTATAATGTATTCCGTCCATCGTTTCCCTCTGACCTCACACATTAGGGGGCATCTGTTATAGGTTAAATCTGCACTTCTCCGTCCGTGATCACATTGCACTGTCGATCACACAAAAGGACACCATGGATGGAAGAGCTATATTCACCTTGGATGAGTTATTACTGAGATCACACATCTTCAACTAAAAATCATATTTTTTCTGCAATTTTCACTATGTGTGCACTACTATTGCCACTAACTTCTAGCGTTCTAAACATTGGTCTTACTGAAGAGAACCTGCGCACTTATCTCAAAAGATGTGTGCACTAGTTGTAAAGAACAAGAGTTGCATACTATGCGTTGGTTTAATGTTATGATACCTACGCACATGTTAAGATGAATGGAAAAAATATATTAATATTATGAATTGGGATTGTTGAGGTTGGTTCTGTAACTCCCCCAACCTCTTAATTCAACTGCCTCACAAATCCAACTTCCAGCCTTGTCCCATAAATACAAGGGAAAGCCACGAGGAAAGGGCCAAGGAAGAAGAAGCTACTGTTACGCTGAAGGATTTTCTAAGTCATTGTGAGGAGCAAGAGCCCAGGACTTGGTTGCAGAAGTGTCTAGATAGATCAGGTATATCTGTACTTAACTACATTTCTTTGACAATAAAAGGTGGAAATACCCTTCGTGTCTCAATGAAATGTCTATTTTATTGAATGTCTGATTATGATTGATGTTAAATTGATTTCAATTCATTATATATATTATAGTCAATATATGCTGAGGAAGGTTAACTTGTTTTGTGGGTGCATTACTGTGGAAGATTGGGTGAAAGCTAGGACCAGTCGTCGTTAAAAAGGTACTATTTTCGGAATCATAATCTTGTTTCATTCATAGTATTTAGTGCAAAGCATAATGTTTTTACTTGTCACCCCATGTAAGTTGGTAGTTTCATCTCCCCCACTATAGGGTATATTCCTGCACAACAGAACTAGCGACTCCACTGGGGAGCACCGGTTGTTTTTGCTCTGGGGACCTTGTCTAGGTTTTATTTCAGTTTTACAGTCTGTTAGTTTTCTAAGAGGTTCTTATAGGATACTTTTCTTTTGCTTTTTTTGTCTTGATTCACTTCAGTATGACTGAGCAAAGCTATTTTGATTGCTTTAAGTCCCCGTGCGCTGGTTTTTTGTGCATACAGAAGCGCATTTTCTTCCTTGTGCGCTAGTTTCCCTGAAGCATAGCCACGCATTTTTTGTTGTAGGCGCTGGTTCTAATACCAAACATAAGCACATCTTTCCTGTGGGTCTAAGCCTTCTACTAGGGTTTGGTTCCCAGGTTGTTGGGTCTACTTTTGGTATTTTCCTTTTTTCTCTGACTATTGTTGAGACATTTTTTGTCTTGTTTGAGTCTTGTTTAACCTCTTGAAAGTCCCTTGAGTTTGCTTCACTTGCTTCAACACTTCTTTTAGGTGTCTTTTCTTTTTTTAAGCTTTTTTGAAGCTGTGCGCGACTATCTGCTAGATACAGTAGCGCACTTTTTTCCCTAGACGCATGTTGCATCGATACAGACCTGTGCACTCAACGCTTGTTGTATGTTGCAATAGCTGGGCACTTTTATTGAGTCTTGTCCTTTTTTTAGGGTTTGATTCTAGTTTGAGTTTTTAGGGTGGTTTTTGAAAGGTTTGTTGGTTTGGATACCTTTTAAACCCCTGTTCAGGTCAGTCTGAACTAGTTGATGCCTTCTGATTAGCTTTTCCTTTGAGTTTGTGTGGCGGTAGAGTTACCTTGGTTTGCTTACCTACCCTATTTTTTTGGGAGATGATTTTCTAGGGTTTTGATGCTTAGGAGCAACATCTTGGTTTGTTTTTCCTGTTGCATGCATTTTTTTCTGTTTTCTTTTATATCTCGTTCCAAATTTAGAGTTTTTCATTTGAACAACTCTATAGGTCAAGCCTTCGTCAAGTCTGTTGATTTGTTTGGTTTAAGCCTTTAGGTTCTTTCATCTGTACCCACACTCCTTTTAGATCTTGCTTGTTTCCCTTTTTCAGATTCATTTTCTTTTGCAAAGTAGAAGAAAAGATCAAAAAATTGAAAATTGGTAGCGTAGTAGTAAGATTTGCCATTTCTATTTCGAAGTAGGATAGATCATTTTGCTATTTGCTTTGAAAATTAAAAGAAAAATTAAAAAAAAAATGCTTATGCTTAGGTTTTCCCATTTCTTGTTTTGAAAGACATCAACGAAAAAACAAAAAGAGTCTTTGTGAAGTTTTAAAACCATCATTTGTACACACTTTGCTTTCTGTTGAAACCATTCCACACACTTCACTACCCTTCTTAAGTAAAAAGTAGCCTCTAAAAAGAAATTTTAATAAAATTAATTCACAACTTTTTCTTTTTAGGTGTACACAACATCAACTAGCTTAGGCTAGGGTTTCGAGGTAAATCACCTTAAACTACCCGAAATCAGTTTCATTGCTCAACAATCATAGTAAGACAATATCTTAGGTAAATCCACCTATATAAAAATATCCTGGGAACGCTCTACTCAAATCAGAGTTAAGCACGAGGCCATGTGAGACTGGAACTGTTGAGGATACCCCCTCACTTTCCTTTCAAACATAAACTAGAGCTGATTCGCGTACATGGGTCCACTAGTACTTTTAAGTGCTTTTGGATTTCGGGCTTTGCTACCCTACCCATGCGTCTTGGCTAGGCTGACGACTGTTCCCACAGGTATTTTGGTATTTGTGGTATCGTTAGAATCATAAACCTAGGGCTCTACATAGGTAGAGTGGAAGGATATTTCCACTTCACCTTGGACAGACACGGAAGGTAACCCTTTGCAGTAATCCCGGGAGGGCGGTTTGGTGATTCAAATGCTTGCACCTAGAGGACCTCCATTGGACATCGTGTAACTGAACGTCGATACTCTATTGGTTTGTTCTGGGCCCTCATTGTCACAGACTTTCTTTTGAGAGTATTAGCCTCGTTTTCCTTGTTTTGATCACTTAGGACAATGTTTTAGTGGTATGTTGTTTGCTCCCTAGTCGTTTAGTGGCCATTAGGTTTTTATACTTAGTTTGATTTTTATATAGTTGTGGAGGACCAACCTCTTCGTAGGTCTCGGAGGTTGAAAAAACTTCCCCCACTCATTGTGGAGCCTCCACCGCCACCGCGACGCCGGAGGATGGATTCCCGTGGTTCATACGAACTTACGGGCGAAACTGAAGTACTTGGAGAACCACAGGTAAGATTTCAGGATCAACAGGTATTTGATACTGTTGAGGTTAAGGATTTAACTTCTCAATAGTTTAGCACTCCTTTCAACCCTCCCCTGACTGGACCAAATGATCCATTACTTATAACTGTATACTCTCTAGGCCAACCCGAGTATAGTGCATATTGGTTTACCCTTGGTTATACTATGACTAATCTAGGAGATGAGGCGGGAGTTCCTCAAACTCCCACTACAACAATGGTTACAAGAGTTCTCTCTTCTTCCTTTACAAGTACCGTGACACCTAGCTCTTTGCAGACTGCTTCCGCTTCGATCCCGTCTTTTATTTTTAATGCTGGTACTGTAGGTATGTCGAGATCGCAAGCTTCGACATCAGCTAATGTATCTACCCCTAGTTTTGGACCAGCTAATATCTCTTTGACGGGGATAGCTGCAGTAACATTTACTCAACCTCCTGTTACTCAACAGCCCGAGGACATACCATAGTCTTCTCCTTCTACATATTTAATAGGATCAATCCCCACTGCATCAATTCCTATTATGGGTTCGACGACAGCACCATCCGTTACAACTACACCTGGTTTTAACCCCTACGTAGGTTATAATGTAAATCCATCTAATATAACTGTAGGGAGCATCCCCTTCTCACTGTTTGCTGGAGGGGGTGGTAACATTTTAAACCCACCTCCTCATGTTCTAGCTGAATCCTCAACTAGTGTAGTGAACAGAAGAGGCACATATCCCAATTGGTGACTAGGGGTACATCTCCAAAGTGTTGAAAAGCTCATAGCTATTCAACTCAATAATCAAACTGGAAAAATATTTGATTGGGTGTCTCATACTCCTTTTATAATTTAATTTGTCTTCTAAGATGCACCGTATGTGGACCACTAACCTCATCCAATGCACCCTCATAGGCTAAATTTGGACTTGCAACTTTATCTTACTTTTTCCTTGCTTTCTTACATTTCCTACTTTAGTTTGCTTTTATTCTTTTGGAAACTCCTGCTTTTCCTTGATTTTATGTTGCTTTCCTTCTTTTCCAGTGCTTTCCTACTTTTCTGCTACTTTCTTCTTTTATGTGCTTTCTTGATTTTTTCTTTCTTTCTGCTTTTATGTGCTTTCTTGCTTTCTTTGTTGCTTTCTAGCTTTTTAGTTGATTTATTGCTTTGCACTGATTTTCTTCCAATTTCCTTTGTGGAAAACAAATCATAGGGTCCACTTAATCTTCTATGCGCCCTCTTGGGAAGCCTAAGCATTTCCAACTCGTCGCACTATTAATTATTAATTAAATATTTACAACTTACGAAATACATCACTTCTCTATGTTTTAATTTAATTAAACTAGATACCCATAAACCCAAAATGACTAAATTATTGAACTTCTGCCATAACCCATGGGGATTGATTGGGTTAGAAAGATAGCCATAGGGATGGGACATTACAGTCCTCCCCACCAATATTGTGTGTCCTCAAACAATTGCAATCCCAAATGCTGTAAAACCTGCTCACCTTCCCATGTTGCATCTTCACTTGGTAAATATTTCCATTGAACAAGTTATTCTCTAACGGTCCTATTTCGTAGCTTCCTCTCTCTTAACTGCAAAATATTTTCTGGAACAAGTGTCAGGTGTCCTTCATCATCAAGTGGAGCTATCTCCTTTGAAATTTCCACTTGTTTCCCAACTTCCTTCTTGAGACAAGATACATGGAACACATTGTGTGTCTTGCTTCCTGCATGTAACTCCAACTCATAAGAAACCTCACCAATCCTCCTCACAAATCTATATGGGCCATCGAACCTTGGTTGCAATTTTTCATCCCCCTTTTCTTTCAAGGAATATTGCATATAGGGATGCAATCTCAAGTATACCAAGTCACCTTCTTGGAAGGTTCGCTCTGTCATATGCTTGTCTGCATTCATTTTCTGTTGGTTCTACACAACTTGCAATTTCTCCTTGAGTTATTTGAAGATGTCTTGACTTTCTTGGAGCCAATCCTTGGCATTTTGGGCCCTATAATCTCCAAAAAACAAATCCGCAAATGTAGGAGCATCATACCCATACAAAGATTTGAAAGGTGTCATTCCAATGGATATGCAGAAAGTTGTGTTGTAGCAGAATTCTCCTAAATATAACCATGTGATCCATGCTTTCTGCTTCCCTATGACATAGTTGCTGAGGTATCCTTCAATCCATTGATTCACCCTTTCATCTTGTCCATCATTTTGAGGGTGATAGCTTGTGCTAAGATCCAATCGTGTCCCAACCGGCTTGAATAATTCTTGCAAAAATGCACTTGTGAATTTGTTATCTCTATCACTTATTATGGTTTTGGGAAAACCATGCAAATTGAATACTTCTTGAAAGAAGAGACGAGCAACATGGCTTGCTGCAATAGTGGATGTAACAACAAATAAATGTGCAAATTTTGTTAGCCTCTCAACCACCACAAAAATGAAATCTTTACCTTGAACCTTTGGCAATCTGGTGATGAAATCCATGGAGGTACTCTCCCATTTATGCTTAGGAATGGGTAGAGGCTGTAATAGGATAGTAGGATGTATATAATCCACCTTGTTGTGTTGACATGCAATGCACTCTCTCACATGATTCACCACATCATTTTTTAGGCCCTTCCATGAGAACCTCTCTCTTACCTTTATGCAAGTTTTCAAGAAACCAGGATGGCTTGCCAAGGGTGCATCATGAGAAGCTTTTAAAATTCTCTTTTTTGAAACCGATTATGGCACTAAGAAGATTCAGTCCTTGCAGTATATGACCTCATTAAGAACCTTGTATTCATCATCATGTATTAATCCATCTAACAAATCACATGGAAATTTATTTCTAGAGCACTCTACTCCTAACTGAGCGTTCCAATCAATAGGAAATTCCATTAAAGAAAGGGTCATCTTCCTAGAAAGTGCGTCTATAACTAAATTCATTTTCCATTTCTTGTACTCTATGTAAAAATCATAGGCTTGAACTTTACTCGCCCATTTTTTATGCATGTTATTAAGCTCATTTTGTGTCAAGAAATGCCTTAGGTTGTTGTGATCAGTATTGACAACAAACTTTCTCCCCACCAAGTATTTTTGGGACTTAGCCAATGCATGCATAATGGCCAACATTCTGTTATCATATATTGAGTAGTGCCTTTCACGTGGTTGCAGCTTTATGCTCTCAAAAGCAATGGGGTGCTTATTTTGCATCATAACTGCTCCAGTGCCTTCACTGGAGGCATCACATTCAAGCACAAATGGCTAAGTGAAATATGGTAAGGCAAGCACTGGGAAGCTACTCATTACTTCATTTTGTTGAAAACCTTTTCAACTTCCTCGGACCAACAAAAATATTTCTTCTTTGTAAGGTCAGTAAAGGGTGCTATATATCAACTGTGAAAATCCCTTGAAATTTTTTTTGTAATAGGTGCAAAATCTATTGAATCATCTCAACTTAGTCACATTCTTGGGGCTTGGCCAATCAAAAATAATATGGATCTTCTCCATGTGGAATTTTACCCCATCTTGTCCAATCACATGACCAAGATATAGTAACTCCTTCATTCCAAACTCACATTTTTGCATACAATGATTGTTTTGCCAAAATGGTTAGTACAACTTCCAAATGTTGCAAGTTTTCATCCCAATTCTTGCTATAAATTAGAATATCATCAAAGAATGCTAACACATACTTACGGAGCTTCTTACTGAATACTCCGTTCATGCAATATTGTAATGTAGATGGAGCATTAGTCAAGCCAAAAGGGCATGACTAAAAAATCAAAGTGTCCACAGTGACAACAGAAAGATGTCTTTTGTATGTATTCCTCTCTCATTATGATTTGATGGTAACTAGAACATAGGTATATCTTGGAAAATAAATTGCCTCCATGTATCTCATCCATCAACTCATCAATTCTTGGAATTGGGTACCAGTTCTTAATGGTATTCTTGTTTAAGGCCTGGTAATCTATGAACATCCTCAACGTTTCATCTTTATTCTTCACCAAAACCATTGAAGATGCAAAAGTACTCGAACTTGGTCTGATGAGCCCTAATTTAATAAGTCCCTTTATATCCTTCTTAATTTCATCCTTGAACTTCTTGGGGTGCTTATAGGGGCAGTTCATGGTAGGTTGTGTTCCCACCTCGAATTTTATTATATGCTCCACTCCTATATTTTGTCATGCCATGTGGAAGGTCTCCAAAAACCTTCTCATGCTTTCAAAGCAACCTCTTGATGTCCTAAGGGTGTTTTGAAACATCTATGTTGGTACCTTGAGTGGTGATGAGGCACTCAACAATCCACTCAATGTCTCCATGCCTCAAAATTGATCTCATATTGTGTGAGGGCACACTTGATTAGGATAGGTGTTGATGCTTTGCAAGACTATATGCTTCCCATCAGAATCTTTGAAGCATATTTGAGGCACCTTATAATTCATGGAATTTTCCCCAGTGGACTACAACCATTTCACTCCCAACACTAAGTTAGTGTTAGCCACATTCACAACATAAAAAATGTATGTTAAGGAATAATATCCTATGGTTACTTGCAGCTTTGGAATCCAACTAGTACAATCCATGGACTTATTACTTGGTATGATGGTTGTGAAAACTTCAAAGGTTTCAATAGGTATCTTCCTTCTTTCCACCAAGGCTGCATCAATGAACTTACGAGTAGCACCTCCATTAACCAAAATTGTAACTCTATGTCCTTGAGCCACTCCCTTGAATATGAGAGTGTGGAAGTGAGGTACTCCTTCCAGGCTACAATCTTGCCACTTCTCGGTGGTAGTTTTTCTTCATCTACAGTCTCATAATCACCATCTACTTCAACTGGATCCTCCTCCTCATCCTCCTCACCTTTTCTCTCTAATAATATCTCAATGTAATGTGCCTTTACCTTATCACACTTATGGCCTTGAACCCATGGTTCTTGGCAAGTGAAGCATAACTTTCTCCTCAGCAATTCATCTCAATCTATGAAATTATTCTCCTTCTTGAAAGTGCCAGTCAAATTCCTTAGGGGAGGTCTGTGACTCTTGAACTTGGTAGGTACAATATCCTTGGGAGGAAATCTTGTTCTTGGGATGGAATCCTGTAGATCTCTAGTTATGCTCATTGCATCTTGCAAACTAGATGGTCTATAGGATTTAACCAACCCTTTTAATGCCTTTTCTAATACTTCTATGAATAAAAGGATCAAGCGAGATTCAGATATGTATATGGCCATCAAAGATAGATTCTGTAACTCATAAATATATGCCTCGGGATTTCATGTCTGTCTCAGATGCGCTAGTTCCCTAAATGATATTTCAGGATCCTTCCGATCAAATCTATCTACCAATCTACCAGTGAACTCCTCATAGGTTGACACTTGGTCATGACCCAGAGTATTCATTCCATGGAACCACCAGTAATTGGCCTCTCCATCAAGATGTAGGATAGCCATTTTGATGGCATCCCTTTCAGCCATGGGGTTCAATTGAAAATATGTGTCTAATTTATGGATCCATGAACTTGCAGTGCATTTTGATGAACCATAAAAATATGGAAGATAGATCTTACCAATGGAATTATTCAACTCAATATTGTGAGCAGTCATCCTACTGCCCCGTCTTGGATTGAATTTGTATTGGGATTCACAAAATTCATTAAAAGGCAATGCTCTCCTACAATATTCACTCAGAGTCTGGTACTCTACATAGCAATCCTCCTATGTAGAAATTCATTCATTATGCCCCTTTGGTTCCTCTCTATGTTCATCAATGAATTTGGGCATAGTAGGATATGGTTGACTCTTGATATCACTATTGAACTCATGAGGCCGATTGTGAGGCCCTATCTTTGAAAAGACAGTCTCACCAAAGACCTTCTTTCCTTCATGCTGAGAGCCATTGTTGCTCCCTTCTTTGTATTTGTTCACCAATTGCTTGGCCAAAAATTCTCAAGTATCTTGAAATGAACAGATGATGTTATGGGATATATATTGCATGCCCTTCAACATGATCTTAACAAAGTATCTGAATTCTTCCATTTCATCCATGTTAGACATCTCTTTTTCTCCTTGGATATTTCCTTCCGTGGAGTCAACTTCCTCTTCTACAAGGGGCTCTTCTGGATATTTCCTCTTAGTATATAGAATTCTCTTTGGACTCATCAATGATAACCAAGATCAGTTTCATAGGACCATGCTCTGATACCACTGTAATGTACCTCTTTAGGAAAAAAGACACACTAGGAAGAATTACAAAAAAAGGATAACTAGATTGTTTTAGACTTTCTTCAAAAAACACCAAACCTTCCTTATTATTCCCAAACTTATTACTGAGGTCAGCTACAGCCTTAGTATATCCTACAAGATCCTTAGATAGACACCCAACTTCGACACATACACATTATCTAGGTGCATCACACCTGGGTAGACTCCTTTGGCTAAACCAAAGGCTTCTAGGAAATGGCTCCATGACTTATGTGGAAACGGATGGCTACCGGTGCATAACTGGAAGTAGATTGTATATATATACCCCAACCTTCTATTAAAACAATAATATTGTCAATTGGACTCAACTTGGCATAGTTTGGAAGCTAGGAAGTAGATTGCAAAGTTCAGGACAACTCAACTAAAGAATTTCCAAGCGATTCCAAAGGACTCAGGAAGGTCACGAATTTCTGAAACAGGGATTGGAATTTATTAAAATAAACCTTACCAACCTACATCAACTTACAAAATGTAATTTGGATATGTGGAAGATAGTTTATTACAACAATTCCGAAGACTAGCTAGATTGGCATCAAAACGAGCATACAAGTAGAAATTCATTGAAAAGAAAGAAAGATTTGCAGAACAAGAAGCAACTTAATTTCATTAAATTTCAAAGGAGAACATTTACATTATATGGATGTAGGTACATCAAAAAATATCCATGAAATCATCATCCATCATTACTAACTTGGACAATTACAAAACATTGTTGAAAGTACACTAATAATGCTGGAGACTTCAACACTGCTAGAACATAAGCTTTCTTGTCTGGAAGAGAATTGGACCTGCAAATGATAGCATGCAATTATCTTCAGTGAGAAAGGATGGATTCCTTCCTCCGCATGGTCTAGTTGAATCCTCAACTAGTGTAGTGAACATAAGGGGCACATCTCCCAAGTCTTGAAAATATGAGAGCTCTTCAACTCAATAATCAAACTGGAAAAAGATGTGAATGGGTGCGCTCATCTTCCTTTTATAAGTTAAGTTGGATTTTAAGATGCATTGTATGTGGACCATTAACCTCATCTAATGCATCCTCACTGGCTAAATTTGGACTTGCAGCTTTATCTTACTTTATCCTTGCTTTCTTTCCTTTCTTGCTTTAGTATGCTTTTCGCAACTCTTGATTTTCCTTGATTTTTTTTTCTGATTTTGTACTTTTCTAGTGCTTTCATGATTTTCTGCTACTTTCTGATTTTTTGCTTCTTTCTATTTTTCTGTGCTTTCCTGCTTTCTTTGTTGCTTTCCATATTTTTAGTTGATTTATTGATTTGCACTGCTTTTCTTCTAATTTCCTTTGTGGAAGACAACTCACAGGGTCTACTTAATATCTTATACACCCTCACGGGACACCTAATCATTTCCAACTAGTCGCACTATTAATTATTAATTAAATATTTACAAGTTATGAAATGCATCACTTCTCTATGTTTTAATTTAATTAAACTAGATACCCATAAACGCAAAATTAATCCCTATTAAATTATTGAACTCCTTCCAGAACCCATGGGGATTGAATGGGTTAGAAAGATGGCCATGGAAACACTAGGGATGGTACATTACATGTATTTAGTTGGTAGATTGGAGAACATAGAAGTTGATATTGATGGGATAAAAACCATGGAAAACTTTGAGATGATTGAAATTTTGGATGGGTCAAATCCTTATCCTGCATTGTTGGGAATTGATAGGGATTTTGAAAATAATTGAATTTGAAGCAAAGGACTATGTCCTTTGAAACATAAGAGATCAGATTGATTTCCAAGATGGTCCCTAAAGAAGGAGAAATATATTCAGAGGAAGTGAGGGATGGCATAGAGAATGATGAAATAGAAAATATTTATAATATTATAGGATGAAAGGAGGGCTATGTAAACCCAACAAAAGATGGAGAGATCAATTGGCACAACATCTGTTCATTTAATATAGATTCTGAAGAATCCCGTAGGGGTGTAGCTCAATCGACGATTCGCTTGATATGAAGGAAATGTTGTAAATGGAGGTCACGAGTTCAAATCACCTCAGCTTACCCGTGCCCCATGCTTGCGGGATGTGTGGGTGCACCTAGGGGTATAGTGGTAGCAAACAGGATTGGATCCCTGGACCCCATGTCACGCGAGTACCAGTCCCTTCCCAGTTGTCGATTCCCCTAGTTACAAATATATATATATATATATATTCTGAAGAAGCTATGGAAATAAGGTGTAATAGGTTATATGAAGTGTCCAGTTGAAGATGTGTTCGAGTTGTTAAATATTTTCACTGGATAGGAATTGAATTATGTGATACTCCACAATTTGATGGAACAAGAGTAGTAGAGGAATTTATAAACCAAATGGAGGAAAAAGTACCATAACCGGTAATAATACAAGAAATGGATATTGTTATGAAAGGAACGCCTATGCATTGGTGGGAAACCCGTAAAGAAGAATTTTATAGTTGAGGTAAATTTGTGGAATGTATTCAAATTAGATTTTAGTTTTTAGCGGAAGTAGAATTGAAAAATAGGTATAAAGGGGTTCAAGATCCGAAGGAACATGTTTAGTTTTGTGAAAAGATATGGGAAGAGAAACAAATTCCTAATAAATAATGGGTTCACGAGTTTATTCATACATGGGATATCATACCAAGAAGTTGGTGTATTCAAGAGGAAATGAGAAGACAAACAAACAATTGGAAGCATATGGCGAATTAATTTTTTGCAACATTTATTTTTTTATCTGATAATCTTGTGTTGAAGGATATTTTGTGCATAATCGAGAAGTACATTGTTTTAGAAAAAACCTGTAGATCATCCACATAGAGTAATTTTTCGTGACTCATAAGAATATGGTAGAACTCAATTAGCAATTTCATTGTTGACAAGTAACAAAAGATGGGTGTGAAGAAGAAAAAGATCCCAAGAGAATAAATATTATAGAGACTGAAGGGTAATGCATGATACAAGATACAGTTGAAAATCATATTGTGTTGGAGTATTTATATCCTATTAAGACAACGAAATATAATATTTGTACATAATAATATTCTAATACGGTTGTAGTTGGAGATTATTGTGATCAGGAGATAGTGACACAAGTAGTGGATTTGCAAAAGGAGTATGATTATTTATTCCCAAGAAGTTTCTCAGGAATCAAAAGGTATTGTGGGATCATTTGGTGAAATGAAGATTCAATTAAAACTAAACATAAAACCTGTAAGGAAAACACCTTATCAACTCAATTCACGATATAAAGAAAAGGTGTGCTAAGAGTTGGATAGGATGTTGAAAGTACGAATTACAGTACCAATGGAGGAATATGAATGGATTAGTCCATTGGTAGTGCAAGATAAGAAAACTAGAGGTATAAGGGTATGTGTGGATTTTAGAAATCTAAATGCAGCTTGTGTCCATGATCCATTTCCTACTCCTTTTACATAACAAGTTCTAGAGAATGGGGGCGGAAGAGAGGCTAGATATTTTATTGATGGGTTCTTAGGTTACCATCAAGTGAAATTGAAAAATAAGATATGGCTAAGACTGCATTTGCAACATAATGAGGTTATTTTGCTTATACGGTGATGCCCTTTGGATTGAAGAATGTTATTGCAGTATTTTCTCGTATTGCAGTGGCATATTTTAAATTCTTTATGCATAATTTTTTGGAAGTTTATTTGTATGATTGGACAATGTTTAGCTTGTTGAAAAATCATGTCCAAGTATTAAGATTGATGTTACATACATTTCAACAAATGAAGATTTCTTTGAATCTGCAAAAAGTGAATTTTTGTACACTAGTTGGAATTTTGTTGGGACATGTAGTATGTAAAGAAGGACTACTTGTGGATCCAACTAAAATTGTTGTTATAGTAAATTTACCAACTCCTACATCAGTAAAACAATTGCATGTAATATTAGGACATACATGGTATTACATTAAGGATATAGTAAAATATGCAAAGATTATGTTGGAATGTGTAATTTTAATATTAAGTGTAATGATGTCTAGTATGATGTCGTAGATGTCTGATCTAGCATTGGAAGACATAAATAACTCTAATATTATGTAAAAGGCGTTATCCCACATGCATCTTGGATTAATATGCTCCTATTACCATTCATTATATAAAGAGGTGGAAAATCATTTAGCCCACATGTATTTTGGGATAATATTCTTCCATACCTCTTGGTATATAATAGAGGTGAAGGAGAGACTTTGGGAATATGTTGAGAATTATATTCTTAGGTTCATGTAAAGATGTGGAGCATATGTGGGGTGGATATCTCTTGTAATATTGGAGATTTCTGAAGAATAAAGAAGACCAACCCTTCCCATGTATGTTTCCCCATTTGAGGTTTTGTTGCATATATTTGGCGTATTGTTCTCTTATCTCTTATTTCTTACATGATTATTGTTGCTTGTATGGATAGAAGGCCGGACTAGTAGATATTTGCTATTGATTTACATGTTAGTGTAAATGTATTATTGTGTGTTTATGCATATTCTCAATATTCTAAGAGATTATTGTGTCGTTGGAAAAAATGTTGAAGAAGGAGAATAAATATGTATGGAGCTAATATTGTAAAGAAGCTTTTGAATTGTTGAAAGAAAAAATTGTAACGACACCAATCTTGATTTTTCCTTACTAGATGAAGATATTTCATGTACATGTGGATGCATCATAAATTACATTGGGGATAGTGTTTGCACAACCAAGTGAGGGAAATGTTGATCATCCCATTTCATTTGCAAGTAGGAATAGGAAACTTTCAAATGCAAATAGAAATTATAGTATGAAAAAGCATGAAGGACTAACGATGGTATATGCACTTCAAAAATTTAGACATTATCTATTGGGAAAATTTTTAAAAGTTTTCACTGATCATTCTGCTTTGAAGTACTTGGTGAATAAGCCCGTATTGGGGGGTATAACTTGTAGATGGTTATTGTTGTTCCAGGAATTTGATTTTGAAGTTGTAGTAAAACATGGAAAATATAATGTCGGAATAGACCATTTATCAAGATTGGAATCTAAAGAGGTTGATGGAAGTTTAGATTATCAATTACCAAATGTGCAATTGTTTTAGGTGAATGTGGTGTCAAATCAATTTACAAAAATTGCATCGTTTTTTATGATAGGGAAAGCACCTATTGATTATACAGTTGCTCAAAGAAGACAGTTAGTAATAAGAAGTGTTGACTATCAACTGATTGTTGAGCAGTTATATAAATTGGGAGATGATGGAATACTATGAAAATGTGTAATGGAGCATGAGTGAGGCACGATACTATATGAGGCACTTGAAGGAGTAGAAGGAGTGCATAATGAAAGAAAATCTATTGTGTGGAAGGTATTGCGTGTAGGATTATGGTGGCCTTCATTATTTAAGGAAGAAAATGAATAGTATAAACATTGTGATGTTTTCCAGTGATTGGAAAACTGTCAGTTCATGATGAATTACCTTCGTTCCCTATTAGTACAATGGAACCTTTTGAGAAATGGGAAATTGATTTTGTTGGGAACTTGGTCCTATTAATCCACCCAAAAAAAGTTCAGGCTCTAGATATATAATTACAACTGCTAAGTATTTGATGCAATGGGAAGAAAAAAGCTAATACGGGATTGTATCGTGGATACTTGTAGTGTTCCTTTTTAATAATTTGGAAAACTTGGAAAAATTGCAATTTTTTTGTGAATTCGAACCTTGGACTAGTGATGACTGAAGTGCTTCCAAATGGCTCCTAAGGATTTTGAATTGGGTCTAAATGTATTTTAAGGGTATTAGGACATAAAAGAAGCTAATAGGTGCTTGGAAACTCTCAAAATACTTCTGAAACCTTCATTTGCAATTAGGAGAAAATGAGGAATTTACTAGTAATTTCGAGGTTCAAACCCCCAAGGGTAGAGGTCACTAATGGCTTCCCAAATGCAGTATGACCCTCCCAAATTTCATAACAGAGAAATGGATTAATTAGATGACTTCAATGGGAACCCAAATGCATCATTAATTGGTTCCTAAAGGCTTCTTCAACTCCCATAAATCATATATTTCTAAACATATCATCACATAGGGGGGAATGAGAGAAAAACGCTATAACATGCTACGAAATTTGAGAGAAATGTTCCAAATACTTGCATAAGGTTCATGAAAATTATTCAATACGTTAATGTCTATACAAAAAAAATAAAACCACTGATATTGACTGAAAAAAATCCATATCAAACAACTTCGAGCTCTTACTACAAGATATATGGGAAAATGGCACCATTCATACATAGTTTGGCATGTTTACATAGTTTCACTTGGAGTTTCGATCTGAGGTTCATATGAGCATAAAATAAAGAGTGTAGACATCATATTACAAATAAATGGGGCCCCTTGGAATCCCCCAAAGAGATCATCATCTCACCATGTGCGTCATTCCTCCAAGAGCAAGAATATGAAGAGAAGAGTGAGAGAGACGTGGGAACAAGTTGAAGAAGAAGTGATCGCGATAAACCATGTAGCTTAAACCTGTAACAAATGAATTCATTTAATCTCCAAATGAAAGGTATGAATGGCCTCTCCAATTTCCAATTAGGATGGGAATCTTTCACCCTCAAAATTCATGCTAAGGCAAGTAGAATAAACACTCAACTTGCATGGACAAGCTATGCTCTCCAAATTACCAAATGAGAAATGATAAAAGTCTGCTATCCTTTTTTGTTCTTGTCTTTTATTAGCTTTCCAATCCCTCCATGGTTCAAATTCCCTCCAAGAGCTTCATGCCAGCTCGAACTGGGAAGAGATTCCAATGAGTACCACTTCTCCAACAATTCCTAGCCTCCCTCTTCCATCAATTCGAATGGAGGAATCTTTGGCTGCCCTAAATCCCTTGTGCGCCATCTTGGAGGCTATTTTTAGCCTTGACATGTCATATAGGTCATATGTCAGAAATTAGGTCTGATCCTTGTCATAAGTGTCATAGCATCTTCATCATTGTTGTCATAAAAGCTAGGGAATCTAGCCCAAGTGTCACAATACCTCTAAGATGCCTCTTCCTCTTCCATGGGAGTTACTCTTCCTCTCAAATTAGACCCTCATTGATTCATGCAAGTATAATTCCCTTCCAACTCCCCCAAGAACATTAGACTCCACCTTGGATTCGAATGGGTGAGAGTAGGATTCCATGTGGCATGGAGAATCTTGCTTTGTGTGGGTCCCACACCACCAATGTGCCCCTATGAGTAAGTGCCACCTTATTTTTCTATTATAATTATTTATTTTGCCCCTTTTAATATATTTGTTTCAAGCTAATGTCCATTTGGGGTTTTATATCTCCCTTATTCCAAATCTAATGTTTCCACCCCAACCTAGGGAACTAGTAGATTGGTGGAATTTTCCCTTCTAGTGATTTATTTGGATGGGGACATTACAGTCCTCCCCACCCAAGATTGCTTTCCCTCAAGCAATTCCAAATTGGGATGCTGCAATTTTTTTTCATCTTCCCATGTGGCATCCTCACTTGGAAAATATTTTCATTGTACCAAATATTCTCTTATGGTTTCGCTCCTCAATTTCCTTTCTCTTTCCTTCAAAAAAATTTCTAGAATAAGTATGAGTTGTCCTTCATCATCTAATAGAGGGAGTGTCTCTGAAATAGAAATTTGCTGACCAATAGCCTTCTTAAGGCATGAAACATGAAATACATTGTGGATTTTTCTACCTTCCAGACGTTCTAACTCATAGGATACCTCCCCAACTTTCTGAACTATCTTATATGGACCATAATACCTTGGTTTAATATTTTCTGATCCTTTCCATTTTAAGGAGGTTTTCTTATATGGTTGTAGCCTCAAATAAACCAAATCATTCACTTGAAAATTTCTTTCCTCCCTATGTTGATCCACAGATTGTTTTTATTGATTTTGGGAAACCTGTAAATTGTCTTTTAGAAGCTTGAAAATCTCTTGACTTTCCAAAACCCAATCTTTAGATTTTGGGGCTCTACTATCACCAAAAATGTTCCCAACAAAGGTGAGTGCTTCATAACCATAAAGTGATTTGAAAAGAGACATGCCAATGCACATATGGAAAGTAGTATTGTAGCAAAACACACCCAAGTGTAGCCATTTAACCCAATATTTTTGTTGCTCACCAACATAGTTCCTCAAGTACCCCTCCAACCATTGGTTCACCCTTTCTGTTTTCCCATCATTTTGAGGATGATAGCTTGTTCTAGGAGTCAATTGAGTGCCCACCAAATTGAAGAGTTCTTGCCAAAAAGCAGTCATAAATCTTTTATCCCTATCACTCACAATGTTTTTGGGCAGTCCATGCAATCTGAAAATATCTCTAAAGAATAGATCAGTCACTTGTGCAGCAGTAAAAGATGGTGTAATAGCAAATAAATGAGCAAATTTGGTGAGTCTATCCACCAAAACATAAATACAATCCTTACCCAAAGCCTTGGGCAAACCTGTGATGAAATCCATTGAGATGCTTTCCCATTTTTGTTTCTTGGAATGGGAAATGGTTGCAATAGACCAGCAGGATGGGTGTGTTCAACTTTGTTTTGCCGACATATCTTGCATTCATTCACATACTTTAGAAAATATTCCTTCATCCCTTTCCAAGAGAACCTTTGTCTTAATTTCCTATATGTTTTAAAGAAACTAGGATGGCCTGCTAAAGGATAATCATGAGCTTCCTTCAAGATATTGTGCTTTAGGTTCGAACCATAAACCAAGTATATTTGGTCCTTATAGTAGATTATGCCATTCAATATCTTGTATCTATCATATCCTTTGACCCCATCTAACACATCACAAGAAAAACTATCTTTGGCATACTCTATTATTAGCATATCTTTCCAATCTTTTGAAATGTCCATAAGGGAAAATGAAGGTATCCTAGATAATGCATATGCTACAATATAATTCTTCCCTTTTACATATTCAGGTCAAAATCGAAAGCTTGGACCTTACCTACCCATTTTTGTTGTCTTTCATTGAGATCCTTTTGTGTGAGGAAATGCTTTAAACTGTTATGCCAGTTTTGACCACAAACTTGTTCCCCACCAGATATTGTCTAAAATTGGCCAAGGCATGCATGATGGCTAACATTTATTTGTCATATATGGAGTAGAGCTTCTCATGTGGCTGCAATTTTTTTCTCTCAAAAGCTATGGGGTGTTGAGTTTGCTTTAGGACTGCCCCTATTCCTTCTCTTGATGCATCACATTCCAAAACAAATGGTTTATAAAAATATGGTAATCCAAGTACTGGACAACTACTCATTACCTCTTTCATTCTTTGGAAATCCTTTTCAGCCTCTTCATCCCATTTGAAAGCATCCTTCTTGGTCAAATCAACAAGGGGAGTAGTTAGTTTGGAAAACCCCTTCACAAACTTCCTAGAGTAAGTGCATATCCCAATGAAGCCTCTCAATTCCATGATGTTCTTGGGTGTTGGCCATTCAAGAATAGCCTTTATTTTCTCCAAGGGCACCTTTACTCCATCTTTCCCAATGATGTTCCCAAGATACAAAACCTCTTTCAACCCAAATTCACACTTGGACAATTTAGCAAACAAAGATTGTTCATGCAATATTTTCAATACAACTTCTAAATGGTGCAAATGTTCCTCCCACGTCATACTGTAAATCAAAATATCATCAAAGAAAACCAAAACAAACTTACGGAGCTGCTTGCAAAATATTTTGTTCATGCATGATTGGAAAGTGGTTGGAGCATTGGTCAAACCAAAAGGCATGAAAATAAATTCGAAATTACCATAGTGACATCTTAAAGCAGTTTTCTGCACATCCTCCTCCTTCATTTGAATCTGATGGTATCCGGATCTAAGATCAATTTTGGAGAAGAAATTTTATCCAAATATCTCATCCATGAGCTCATCTATTCTTTATTGTCTTCTTGTTTAGAGCTCTAAAATCAATGCACATCCTTAGGGTTCCATCCTTTTTCTTCACCAAAACAACTGAAGAAGCATATGGACTTCAGATTGGTCTAATGAGTCCCAATCCCAAGAGATCTTGAATAGTATTCTCAATCTCATTTCTGAACCTTTTTGGGTATCTAAATGGTGGTATTTGTATAGGTTAAGTACCCACCTCCAAAACAATGGTGTGCTCAACCCCTCTGTTAGGTGGCCTTCCAGGAGGAAGGTCTCCAAAAACCTTTTCATATTTGTGTAGTAGTTTCCTTATCTCCCATGGATGTTCTGCAATATTTATGTTTGGATTAGGGGAAGTGATGAAACATTCATCATCCCATTCAATATCCCCATGCCTTAATATGGACCTCATACTGTGGGAAGACACCACTTGATTCAGATAGGTTTGCATTCCTCTCACTACCCTTTGTTTTCCTTCCGAATATTTGAATTTCATTTCAGGTATTTGGTAGTTCACTGTATGTTCCCCTATATAGTACAACCATTGCACTTCCAAGACCACATTTGTATCAGCAATATCAACCACATAAAATCTATCAGAAAATGTGTAATTTCCTATGGTGAGTTGTAGCTTTGGAATCCATGTTTTGCATTCCATAGAATTGTTACCTGGAATGATGAATGTGAACCCATCAAATGATTCAGTAGGTAACTTTATCCTCTACACCAAGGTTGCATCAATGAAGTTATGAGTGGCTCCTCCATCTACCAATACCAAAACTATTTTCCCTTGTACCACTCCCTTGCATCGAATGGTGTGAAAACAAGGCACTCTTGAAAGCACTACCATTCTCCCTTTTTCAGGTGATGGATGATCTTATTTTGTTGTGTCGTATCCATCTTCTTTGGCTGAAAGATGTTCTTCTTCCTCCATGTCCCCTTTGCCTTCATCATCAAAAAATACTTCAATGAATCGTGCTTTCCCCTTAGCACATTTATGCCCTGCTACCCATGGTTAGAAGCATGTGTAACATAGTTTATTTCTTCCGAGTTCTTCCTTGCTTGGTCCCTCTTTCTTGTCTTTTCCAAATGCATCTTTTTTCCATGGCTTCTTGTCAAATCTGAATTGGAAGGAAAGTTGGTTTTGGGGGGATACTTTGTCTCGGGTAGCACATTTTGCAGATCTCTTGCCAAGTTCATGGCATCTTTCAATGAAGTAGGTTTGTGGGATTTAACTAAACCCTTAAAAGGTTCAGCCAAACCTTCATTAAAGATAAATACCAATCGAACCATAGATATATCATCCACCTCAACTGATATTTTTTGAAATTCCAACATGTACATATCAAGGGTTCCAATTTGCTTCAACTGTGCTAATTCCTTGTAAGGCATTTCAGGGTCTTTTTGCTCGAATCTTTCAAATAACCTGTTAACAAATTATTCATATGTTGCGACCTGATCATGTCCAAAGGTTTTAATCCCATGGAACCACCAATCATTGGCTTCTCCTTCAATATGCAAAATAGCCATTTTTAGAGCATCCTCTTCAACCATTGGATTCAGCTGAAAATATACATCTAACTTTTGTATCCAAGTATTTTCAAAACTTTGAGATGATCCATCAAAGGTAGGAAGGGGCATTTTACCTATGGAATAATTCAATTCTTTGTTTTGGAAATGAGTTCTATTTCCTCCCCTCATCTTGAGCTTGTTTGAGACAATAAAGAATTGATCAAATGGTAGGGTTCTCCTACAATCTTCACTCAACTGTTGCCATTCTGCTAGAACTTCTTGCATTCCATATTGGGTGTGAAGGTCCTATTTAGTCTCAATAAACTTGGGTGTGGTGGATCTTATTGAGCTCTGAAATTTATTGGGTCGATTATGAGGCCCTGTCCTTGAGAAAATGCTTCCACCAAATGCCTTATTTTCCTCACTAGGGGAACTACTGCTGCATCCTATTGCCAATTTGCTACCAATTTGACTAGCCATCAATTCAAACCCTTGCATTATCTTCCTTGTCATGTCTTCAAAAAATAGTTTCATGAATTTCATAAACTCCTCTTTTTCCTCCATATCTGAAGTTCCTTTCTCATCCTTAGCCATAGTCTCAACAAAGTGCACCTCTTCTCCTTCTTCTTCCTCTTCACCAAAGGTACTTTCAGTTTATGTGTCTAAGGGTGGGGGATGACTTATTGACCTCATAAATGGTCACCCAAACTAGGTGTAAGGACCATCCTCTGATACCACTTGTAGTTTCCCTTTTTAATAATTTGGAAAACTTGGAAAAGTTGCAATTTTTTGGTCAATTTGAACCTTGGACTAGTGATGACTCAAGTGCTTCCAAATGGATCTTAAGGCTTTTGAATTGGGTATGAAGGTATTTTAAGGGTATTAGGACATATAAATGAAGCTTATAGGTCCTTGGACACTCTCGAAATACTTATGCAACCTTCATTTGCAATCAGGAGAAAATGATGAATTTACTAGTAATTTCGAGGTTTAAACCCCCAAGGGTAGAGGTCACTAATGGATTCCCAAATGCAGTATGACCCTTCCAACTTTCAGAACAGAGACATGTATTAATTATATGACTTAAATGGGCACCCAAATGCACCATTAATCACTTCCTAAAGGCTTCTTCAACTCCCATAAATCAGATATTTGTAAACATATCATCACATAGGGGGAAATGAGAGAAAAACGCTATAACTTGCTATGAAATTTGAGAGAAATGTTCGAAATACTTGCATAAGGTTCATGAAAATTATTCAATACATTAATGGCTCTCCAAAAAGAAATAAAACCACTTATATTGACTGAAACAATTCCATATCAAACAACTTCAAGCTCTTACTACAATATATATGGGAAAATGGCACCATTCATACATAGTTTGGCATTTTTACATAGTTTCACTTGGAGTTTCGATCTAAGGTTAATATGAGCATAAAATACATAGTGTAGACATAATATTACAAATAAATGGGGTCCCTTTGACTCCCCCAAAGATATCAGCATCTCACCATTTGTGCCATTCCTCCAAGAGCAAGAATATGAAGAGAAGAGTGAGAGAGATGTGGGAACAAGTTGAAGAAGAAGTGATCACGAGCAACCCTGTATCTTCAACCTGTAACAAATGAATTCATTGCAGCTCCAAATGAAAGGTTTGAATGGACTCTCCAATTTCCAATTAGGACGGGAATCTTTCACCCTCGAAATTGGTGCTAAGGAAAGTAGAGTAAACACTCAACTTGCATGGACAAGCTATGCTCTCCAAATTACCAAATGAGAAATGATCCAAAGCCCCTCTCCTTCTTTGTTCTTGTATTTTATTAGATTTCCAAGCCCTCCATGGTTCGAATTCCCTCCAAGAGATTCATGCCAACTCGAATTGTAGAGAGATTCCAATGAGTGCCACTTGTCCAACAATTCCTAGCCTCCCTCTTCCATCAATTCGAATGGAGGAATCTTTGGCTTCCCTAACTCCCTTGTGCACTCTCTTGGAGGTTATTTTTATCCCTGACATGTCATATAGGTCATATGTCAGTAATCAGGTCTGATCCTTGTCATAAGTCTCATAGCATCTTCATCATTGTTGTCATAGAAGCTAGGGAATCTAGCCCAAGTGTCACAATACCTCTAAGATGCCTCTTCCTCTTCCATGGGAGTTACTCTTCCTCTCAAATTAGACCCTCATTGAGTCATGCCAAGTATAATTCCCTTCCAACTCCCCCAAGAACGTTAGACTCCACCTTGGATTCGAATGGGTAAGAGTAAGATGCCATGTGGCATGGAGAATCTTGCTTTGTGTGGGTCCCACACCACCAATGTGCCCTCATGACCAAGTGCCACCTTATTTTCCAATTATAAGTATTTATTTATCCCATTTTAATATATTTTTGTCAAGCTAATGTCCATTTGGGGTTTTATAGCTCTCTTATTCCAAATCTAATGTTTCCACCCCAACCGAGGGAACTAGTAGATTGGTGGAATTTTCCCTTCTAGTGATTTTTTTGGATGGAACAGTACAAGATTTTTGCGAGGTTTATTTTTTAGAACGATACTGCAAGATTTGGTTGTCCTAAAGTGTTGATGAGTGCCAAGGGACTCATTTTTTTAGAGTAATTATTTGAGCACTAATAAAAGAGTTTATGATACATCATTAGAAGAGTACACCATACCATCCACAAGCAAATGGGATAATAGAAACATTTAATAACATGTTGGAGCATGCGCTAACAAAAAATTGTAATGTCCAGTGTGATGTTTGGGATTAGAGAATTCCTATTGTGTTATGGGCTTATAGGACTACCTGCAAAAGATTAACTAATTTTACACCATATTGTTTATAGGAAGGAAGTAGTGATGCCATTAGAATTTGTAGTACATATGATTGATGATCAATCATTACAATGTAGATTGAATGGGTTAATGGAATTAGAGGAGGATAGAATACTTTCAGGATTTAGTCAACAAGTTGAGAAGTGTAGACGTAAAGATTGGAATGATAGAAACATAAAGAGAAGAGAATTAGAACCAGGTTCCTTATTTTTGTTGTACGATAGCCGGTATATAAAAAATAAGAGCAAATTGCGAATGTGTTGGATGGGTTCATTCAGAAGTACGTATATTATTGAAGCTAGCGCTGTCAAGTTATAGAGTTTATGGGGTAAGAAGCTTACTGGGAAATGGAAGCAGACTTAAGGTGAACTATGGTCGAGGATTAGGGGAATGACAAATAAATAATATTTAATACTTTTGTACATTATTTAGATTGCGTAAATTGAAGTGGTAGTTAATTTAGGGTATGCCCGTTGTTTTTTTTTTTTTGAAGTTGAAAACACATATAATTTAAAAAAGGAGGGCAAGCAGTTAATGTTGAAATTTGAATAAAGTCAAGTACAATTGAATGTCGTTACATGCATTTATGGAAACTATCATTATGATTGAAGGATATTGAAATGAGGATAGCTCATGTGATGATGACAATGATGGCAATACATATTTTCTATTGGAAAAAGGATTAGAAATATTGAAAGGATGTGTTAGGAATTATTATGAAGAGAAAGGTAATTTAATCTTACTGATAAGAGGCGGTGAAGAAAAGCAGTTTTAAAGTGGTGAGGTATTGGAAATGGTTATAGTTCTAGAGAACACTCATGTAATGTGCGATATTGTAAGTATGGTATTCTGCAATCAGCTGAATTGGAGATTGAGTAGATTTGATTTGTTTTGAGTATAATGTCGACTTCTGTAGCACCTAAAGCTTGTCCTAAGATGAAATATGTGAAAGAAGTTGAGATTTCAATGGTTGATATTGATACTAGGGTTGACATAAAGAGCCACTATTGGATAAAGTACCATCTATAGAATTTTTGGACTTTAATTTGCAGTATGGTGACAATTTTTCTAGTTAACAATTGTCAAACTATGCAGAAATTATCTTGGCTGGATATTATGGAATTGAGAGTGTTGTACCCAAGGAGTGGGCACATAAAATTTATCAATAAGGAATTATGTGTTTGTTGGATGTCCCACACTTTGGGCGCAACCCCATTATTACTCACTGCATCAGATTTTTGTTAAGCCGGATGCAAGGAGGGTGCTTGTGGTTAGATAAAGCATACCTGTTGGATGTGGAGGTAATGCATAAGGTTTCAGGCTTGCTGCAGTTAGGAGAAGACCCTACAGAAGCAATAGTTGTGCTAGATTTGAAAGTTGAAGAAGCATATCAGAAATATGGAACACACTACGGGACCAGAGGAGTTGTTATTTATGTAATTTCTAATCCATAAATCCATTTTGCTGCACAGGTTTTAGTAGGGAAAGTAGTAAGTGTCACAAGGATGAATGCCATGTAGGGGTATAGTTTGTAGCAGAACATTGTACACAAGGTATACAAATGAGTTGGGCTAAGTACTTATTGAATGAATTTATTTAGGACTATCTTTATACTCATAATCTAGGTAAAGAATTCCATTTGAGTTGGGTCTTATTATTAGTTGCAATGGTTGAATGGAAACCTCCACAAGGACAAGAATATAATCTAGAAGTGACTTCCTCAATCCCTGCTCCTAAGTTCAATATTTGGCAGCATAGCACTGATAAGGAGGTGCAACAGAGTACAAATTTAGTGTTTCAGTGTTTGGTATACGGAAATTATACATGCAATAACAAAGTCATATATAATTCCACCTTCCCCTGTGGATAAATATGATGATGTGTTATGTTCTTTTAGTTGATGTACATATTATTTTTATTACGTCTTGTGCATATCCTCGGAATAGAACTGAGGTGTTACCTTTCTATGTTTGGAAAGAAGACATTCAAGAAGTGATGGAGGATTGGCCTCCAGAATTTCAGTTACAACCATATCCGGATGTTGAAATATTGAAACTCCACAGAGTAAGTCGAAGAAGAAACAAGAAGCTCGAGGATATACTAGTGCTTCAGTTCAAGAATCCCCACGATTATCTACAAAGAAAAAGAAGGAACAAGACATATTACCTGAATAAGTATTAGTGCTTGAGAGGATGAAGCATACATGTAAATAGAAATCTCCTACTCCCAATTAAAAATTACCAGAACAACAAGAGGATAGGGTGACACCATCACTAGATAGAACACTGTCTAAAAGAGCAAGCAGAATTCCAAGTACATTGTTTTTAGAAGGGGAGCACCAACTATCAAAACAAGATTTAACATCATGGCAGAATAGGACTCTTAGTACACTTCATGTTAGTATTGATGTGCGACAGGTACTTTAGTTCGATTCTACACATTAGCTCCTGGATTTGAAATCAACGTTAAATTAGGGACTTCTAAGTAAAGTACCCAAATGCCACTTTCATCAACTATGGATATAGAAAATATTGTACAAGAGTCTAGTTTGATTCCAGGAAGGTAGATTACAGAGATAGAAAAGAAAATATGTATAAGTTTAGATCCCCGCGTGGTGGTGTACAAGGAGGTTGCAAGTTCATCATCTGTAGCGCTGAGTTTTTTTGGTTTAGAGGTGGATCTTCCACGAGTACCTTTTCAGTAGATTCAAGAATATATTACAATACTTACAACAAAGATGAAAGCGTGACACACAGGTTTGAGTCTAGCCTATGGCGTTATACATTAGGTACATGCTAAAGAAGTTGATTCCCATGCCTTGTTGACTACTGCAATGGATGATTTATATCCAGTACTTTATAAGGAAGAAACATAAGAGATTGAGAAGCAAACAATAGAGAGTAAGTTTGAAGAAATGAAGATTGTAGTCAAGGAATTAGAGCAAAACATCACAATGAAAAAGCAGTTTTTAAATCTCCAATAATAGAATAGTTGGAGTTAAAGGAGCAAATAACTCATGTAGATGAATTGTTTGAGAAAGAAAAGGTTAATGTTGAGGGTATTTCCAAGTTGGTAGGTACTAGTTTTATGTTGTGGACACATTTACAGGATGCGCCAGACGTCTGTGCCAAGGAAGATCAAATTAAGTCCGGGGAGGAACAAATTAAAATCAAGAAGCAATATTTAGCTACTTTACATTTATTTGATCGTATAGATGCAATGACAGAAATTTCAAGTTTGATTAAGTAGATTGTTTCTACTATATTCGAGTAACAACAAGATACTAATCAAGTTATGCAATTTTAGGAATAGGCAGAGCAACAATATTTACAGTTTACTTAGATTTATACCAAATAAAAGAAAACAATTGAATTGGGAGAAACTATTCGACCACAACCATAATATTCCACGTTGGAATAGGTTGTTAAGTTTAAGCAAGATTTTGAGTTGCTATTATAATCTGTTGAGCACTTGGATAGTTTCAAATTTTTCCGAGAAGTTGAAGCAAGACCTTCCATCGGTCCAGCAGGTTATCGCTAGAGAATGATTGCTGGCTTGAGGGAGAGCCAAACATAGTGGTCGGGGCTTCTTGGTGCTATATTGTTAGCGTTGTGTTTAGTTTTGTAAATGAATATTGTAATATGTAACAACATGTGCAGTAGAATGGAGGAGGGATTATGTAGTAGAAGTTAAAGATAGAATAAGAAGTAAATAGATTATAGCTTAATTAGGAGTTGTTAGTTAAAATACAGTTAAGATATGTTGTAATTGTGTGGGATTTTGTATAAAGACTAGAAAGATATGAATTGTATCGTTTACTGTTGATTAGACCTTTTGTCATATGATAGTTTTTTTGTATTGTATGTGTTGCTCTTGATTAATGAAAGGAATAATCTATTATTCTAGTTTATATGTGTACGAATATGAATCGTATATGTGATAAATGTGTTTTACAGTTTGTGTATTTAAGAACAGAGTGATGATGCATACTTTTGATACCTTAACTCAGTTTCGGTTCTTTACATTTCCTACGAGTCTCAGGGGATACTTTTCCTTTTAGGGTAATGAAAATGTTGATTCTCATAGGGATATTGTTGGTAGGTGATTTAGAACCTACGGTCTAATTTTGTGTCAACATTTGACAAATACGTGATAATTGAGTAATTGATTGTTTTTATAAACAATTAATTTGTCCAACAATCATGCAAGTATTAGGGAGCTGGCTAGATGATGTGTTGAGGCATTGTCTATACCTTCCAAATCATCATGGTGGAATGCATGACATGAAAAATCGTATTCCCGAATCAATATAAAGGTGCATTGAGTGGATGTGCATAAATAGATTGTTTAAATCTTGTTGCACCGAGAGTAGCGAGGTGCTTACAACCTAGTATGGGGGAGATGTTCTCACGTTTGTCGCTTTTGTCACGTTTGTCACATTACATAATTTAACGTTTCCATGTCGGCTCATACCTTATCAAAAATAAAAAAGTAATTAAAAAATTTAAGATAAAAAAAATTACACCTCAAGAAATTGGATCCCTCTTGGTGCTTAATAGATTTGGGTTTAAGATGGATCTATGTTGTTAGTTATTGCATCGAGAGAAACGAGGTGCGTTGGGGAGATGTAACGTTTGTTACAAACAAAATAATTAAACAAATTCATGTCGGCTCATAAAATAAAAAATTATGGAAATTATTTTAAAAAAATCCATGTTTGTTCATAAAAAAATAAAATATTATGAAAAATAATTAAAAAATAGATGTTCGTTTATAAAATAAAAAACTTAAAACTTAAACCCGGATCTATCAATCAAGAGAGATCAAATTTCTTGAGTTTAAATATAAAAAAAGAAATACACCTCAAGAAATTGGATCTCTCTCGGTGCTTGATAGATACGGGTTTAAGATGGATCTATGCTGGTGGCTATGAACACATATATGTTTGAATGCATTGTGTAGATGTCTGCTTGTGTTATATTTCATTGAAATTAATATGTTATTGGTTGAAATGATGGAACGATTTGTAGGTTATAATTTTAAGACTATTTCATGAACTATTGTGGATGTAATGAAATAATGTTTGTATGAAAAGTAGTCAAGTTTTGATGACTACAATAAATGTTTGTCAAAAGAACCAAGTTGCATTAAAAAAGAAGAAGGATTTCTTAGATATTAGAATGAAAGTAATCCATAATGAAGATAGGGGCTATTGCTTACACTATTAAAAGCTAAGCAATGTGTTGAACATGCCATAATATATGGAATTTGATTTATATTCATGATTGGTTGAAAAATAAAGAAATAACTTATAATATTGTATATTTATGTTTATGATAGGTGAATGGTGAATATAGCTAGTAAGGGAAATTGATGACTATTGTGAGCTAGAAATCTCAGGAAGAAGGTCGTTGTGATGACACTGGAACCATATGATTGTCACAAGTTACTGGTTGATTAGAGGTTATTAGTGGGATGGATGGAAATAATAATATATGAATTGATTCTCTTCTTGCATGTGAAATAATTGGAAAAATGTATTGCTTGAGGGAATATTTAGTAGAAAAGAGGATGACTCAGACTAGAAGGGAGAGTGCAGCAAGGAAGAGGAAACTTAAAATGAATCTACTGTGAGAGATTCATATGGAAATTCTACTGGAATCAAGGAGGTCGTGTCAAAAACCGTAAGTGAGTTGAACCCTTCACTAACAAAGAAATATTGTATAGATAATTATTGGACTAAAATCGTGTGCATGAACTTGCAATCTACCCAAACGTTTTTCTTTGAACTTAGGAATTTTCCCAACTTCGCATCGAAACTTGAGGTCATGTGGGAAATGCCTTGCCTCGGCTATAGGGGTTAGACCAAACTATGCCTACAAAAAATAGACTATGCCTCTTTGCCTAAGGTATGCGCATAAGTTCCCCTTAGACTACAAACCATCAAATGCAATTAGGTCCTACTTAACCAAGTTCATTTCATTGTAGTTTGGCATTCATCCAACTGCAACCTCTAAAACATCCTAGCAATATTTATAGTGACAATATTCAACATTTACCCAACTATGAACCTAGCCAATGTCAACAATTAACCAACACAAAGCATCTCATGAAATGGTGTAACATTCATCCCAACAAATTAACCATAATACACATGCACATATACAATTGGCACCCAAGGAAATGCCTTTTAAACTTTATTTATAAGAAGAATGTTTACAACACATAGCAAGCCTCCTACGTGCCACTCTTTTATAAAATTACAATGATTCTAAGGAAAATAATCCTTGTTCCAATTCCCAACAGTCTTGTACAAATCAACTCATGAAGCTACCGCAGGCCTACATCCCATATTCCTTGTTAACCACTTCGTTTTTCACATAGCCAGTGCAAATTCTCCCTACTATGCAAAACCCATAACTTAGCACCATCGTAGAGAACACTTTGAACTTCACTTCACTTAGATGATTCTTCCTTAAATACTTAATCACTTTGAGGACTCCATTATCTATATGAGTCTCTCCAAAACCTAGCGAGCCCTTCCAAGTATAAGTGGACTCAAGCGTTCACATGCAACTCAATTGTGCCCACATGAATTTTCTGCCAATGCCTATCTGCAATGATGTCGTTCCCATTATGCCATGTGATCGTGATTGCAAGTCCATCCAACATCCAAGTGCCCACAAGTGCACCCATCGTATCAGCGTTTGTCACAAGCTTGTTCGATAGGTGCACCTGTCTCATCCATGTCCATAATAAGTGTGCTTAGTAAGTGTCCCCATCCAATATGTTTCCATACAAGTGTTCCCAACAAGTGTGCCCATCACATCATATCCATCACAAGCCTTCCTGGCAAGTGCACTTATCGCATCACATTTGTTGCAAGGGTTCCTATCACATCCACATATGTTGCGAGTGCCTCCAACAAGATGTGCTAGATTGCACCTAGGAAATGCTTTCAGAAAAGTGCCTCCAAGTATGCCTAGTTGTCTTGTGCCCCAAGTACCCCCAAGGAGGTGCACCCAACATGTGCATGAAGGAAACACATGTCCTTCTAATATGTGTCCAAGTGCCTCTAGCCAATGTGGATCCAACCAAGTCTCTCCACATAGTCTACCTAACCAATGTGCATCCAATGGAGCTTTCCCAAGTCACCTATAATTTGATTGGTTCCTCGTGTCACTTTGTCTATCATGCGTCACACATGCCTACGGGAAAGGTTGTCCACAACAACCTTCTCTACCTTTCCAAGTTCCCTCCAAGATTTTCTTGGTCTATCCAACTAGTGTGAGATACCATTGTTTGTTTTGTGCCTTGCCTTCATGCAAGGGTGTCCGACACATATGTGGTGTTCCTTGCTGATGGGCCAAGGCACCCAAAACCAACTCATCTAGACATCAATGTCTTGTCACATCTGTCTATGCACACAAGTGACCACAAAGATGATTATACAAAAAAGGTGCCCAAAGCCTCTCAAGACAAGGGTCTTATAACCATTTTTTCACTAACTAAAACACTTAGTGTTTCCACCCTCGATAATATTTAGAGAGGCTCATTTTCTCTCACCATTCTTAGGACATCCCTAGGAATAGTGCTTCTTATCATTATTATTTATGTATGTAATTATGTTTAATTACATACATGATTATGCATTTTTATAGGCTTATTTAAATGGTTCATTCTCTAGAATGACTGACAGAATGAATCGCTCCCAGAAAACCCTAGCACTAGTCGGTGCCACCACAGGGCCTCATGGACGCCTGGCCACTTCAGGGAAGCCATCGCCTTTTCCAGTGAAGCTTCCCACGGTCTTTGATCATTTCCGTGATCTGCTACATCTTGGAGACAACTTCGATTGGCTGAAGAATGAGTGGCCAGACCCTAAGACAGAAGCATCTGCGACCCTTCTTCCTCTCGACAGGTGCATGAAAGCTGCGAGATGTAATAAAGAAGGAACCCCGGCTCTCCCTCATAGGATGCTCAATTCCTTGCGCAGGTGCTTAATGCAAAACGTGTTGGTTGTGGAGCCAGATCTTCCAGTCTCATAGATGATGATTCAGCCGTGTTCGTACCCCAGGTTTGGTTATGATCCCGGCCCGATGCTCAGGGGGTCCGAGGGGGGTCGACTCCCCCCCTCGGCTAGGGGGCCAGTGGGCCCTCACTGGGGGTTCAGGGGCAGAGCCCCCGAGAAAAAAATTTTGGGGTTGTTTTCGCCAGCTGTTTTGTGGGCCTATGGTTTTGGGTATCCCGTGGTATTTTTCCCATTGTATTTTCCCTATAAAAGAAAGACATTGTAATATGGCTAGGGTTGATGTATTAGGTTTTATGCATTGTAAATATCTCTAAGATCAAGAGAGATACTGTGAGGCAGTGAAGAGGAAGTGCAGCAGCTGTGCTGCAGGTTGTATCCCTTCACCTTGCTGGACGGTAATAATAATAAGGACTGGAAAATTCAGTGTGGACGTAGCCCAAGTTGGGGTGAACCACGATATATCTGTGTCTCTATTGTAATGTGTGTGTGATTATATTTGCATTTCTGTTTATTGTTATTGCTCTACGATCCTGTTTTTCTAACAATTGGTATCAGAGCTGAAGGTCTATTTTGCAGATAAACCCGCAGGAAGCTAGGGTTTCTGGTTCGAGTGGGAGCAATGGCAGAAGAAGGAAAGTTTAAGGTCGAGAAGTTTAACGGCCAAAACTTACAGTTATGGAAGATGCAAATGGAGGACTATCTGTACCAGAATGATCTATTCCTACCGTTGGGAGGAAGAGCAAAGCAGCCGGCAGCCATGAAGGACGAAGAATGGGAGGTTCTTGACAGAAAGGCTCTGGGAACAATACGGCTGAGCCTGGCTTCATCGGTGGCTTTCAATATCTCAAAAGAAACGACAACGGAAGGTTTGATGACCGCACTGGGTAAGCTGTATGAAAATCCCTCGGCCTCCAATAAGGTATTTCTAATGAAGCGTTTATTTAATATGAAGATGTCTGAAGGTGGATCTGTTACTAATCATTTAAATGAGTTTAATACTGTTACAAATCAGCTAAGTTCTGTAAGTTTGAACTTTGATGATGAGGTTAGGGCTCTTCTAATCTTGTGTTCATTGCCAGAAAGCTGGAATAGCTTGGTCATGGCTGTAAGTAACTCTGTCTCTGGTTCAAACACCTTGAAATTTGATGATGTTATTGGTGTTATTCTTAGCGAGGAAATGCGAAGAAAAAGCACAGATGAGATATCAGGTAATGCATTGAACATGGAGAGCAGGGGAAGACAAAAGGAGAGAGGAAAGAGCCAAGGTAATCGTGGCAAGTCTAAAACGGGTAGATCCAAGTCCAGACTGGGAAAAATAGAGTGCTGGAACTGTGGAAAGAAAGGACATATGAAGAAAGACTGCAGATCTCTAAAGAAGAAAGGAGATGCACAGAAGGAAACTACCTAGGAAGCAAATGTAGCAGGTGATGTGTTACAAAATGCTTTGATTCTTGCATTAGATAATACTATTGATTATTGGGTAGTATATTCAGGAGTTTCATGTCATGCTACACCCCATAGGAAATACTTTCATGTGTATGTTCCTGGCGATTTTGGACATGTTTTATTGGGTGATGATGAGCCATGTAAAATTGTTGGAATGGGTAAGGTATGGATAAAAGTTAAGAATGGAACTGACTAGTTGTTAAAAGATGTTAGGCATATTTATGCTATGAAAAGAAATCTGATCTCAACAGGGCAGTTGGGAGATGGCGGCTGTCTATCTACATTTGGAGAAAAGTGGTGGAAGATCACTAAATGATCAATGGTGATAGCAAAAGGAGACAGGATAGGTACATTGTATTTGTGTCCTCATAATACTGACCATTCTATCTCTTTAGCTTCCACAAGAACAGATACAGTATTGTGGCATCTTAGGCTTGGCCACATGAGTGAGAAGGGGATGCAGATTCTCCACTCAAGGAAGTTGCTACCAGATTTGAAGCAAGTAAGTTTGGAATTCTGTGAGAACTGTGTTTATGGAAAACAGAAGAGAGTCAAATTTCTCAGGGTTGGAAAACAAAAGAAGAATGAAAAGTTAGAGCTAGTGCATACAGATGTATGGGGACTGGCTCAGGTACAATCTCTTGGTGGCTTTCATTATTATGTTACATTTATTGATGATGCAACTAGGAAAACTTGGGTTTATTGCATTAGATAGAAATTTGATATGTTTGCTACTTTTAAGAAGTGGAAAGATTTGGTTGAAAATGAGACAGGAAAAAGGTTGAAGTGTCTCAGATCTGATAATGGAGGTGAGTACTGCGGCAAGGAGTTTGATAGTTACTGTTCATACCATGGAATTCGTAGAGAGAAGATAGTCCCAGGAACACCACAAAAAAATGGTGTGTCAGAAAGGATGAATAGAATAATCATGGAGTGTGCAAGGTGTATGAGATTGCATGCAGGGTTGCCCTTACAGTTTTGGGCAGATGCTGTAAATACGGTTGTTTACTTAATAAATAGAGGACCTTCAAGTGCTTTGGATGGTGGTATTCCAGAGGAGGCATGGACAGATAAAAAGGTAAACTACTCATTTCTGAGAACGTTTGGTTGTGAAGCATTTGTCCATATTGATAAAGAAAATAGAACAAAGCTTGAAGCTAAATCCAAAAAATGTACCTTTATTGGATATGGGGTTGATGAATTTGGTTATCGTTTATGGGATTATGAAAATAAAAAAATCATCAGGAGTAGAGATGTAATATTCAATGAAAAGGTCATGTATAAAGATCAGTTGCAGGGAAAGAAACAGGAAAAGGAAAACACAGAGTACACAGTACTTGATGAAATTGAAAAAAATGAAGTTCCAAAGGTGCCAAAAAATCAAGAACAGCAGCAACTACCTGAAACTCCTGCAACTATAAGAAGATCTACCGGGTTAAGTAGACTCCCTGAACGATACTCTCCTTCAATGTATTATTTGTTGATGACTGATGCTGGTGAACCAGAATGTTATGAAGAAGCAATGCAAGTGGAAACTAGAAAGAAGTGGGAGCAAGGCATGAATGAGGAGATGGACTCATTGGTAGGAAACCAGACTTGGGATCTGGTTCACTTTCCTGCTGGTAAAAGAGCATTGCAGAACAAATGGATTTATAGGTTGAAGGAAGAAGAAGGAGGTAAGAAGCGGTACAAGGACAGACTTGTTGTAAAGGGGTTTGCACAAAAGAAAGGTATTGATTTTGATGAAATATTTTCTCCTGTTGTTAAGATGACTTCAATTAGGACTATCTTAAGTCTCGTGGCGGTAGAAGATTTGCATCTTGAACAGTTAGATGTAAAAACAGCCTTTCTCCATGGGGATTTGGAGGAAGAGATATATATGTAGCAGCCACAAGGGTATGACGTCAAAGGTAAGGAGAATTTGGTGTGCAGGTTGAAAAAGAGCTTGTATGGCTTCAAGCAAGCTCCAAGGCAGTGGTATTTAAAATTTGACAGGTTTATGACAGAACAAGGTTATAGTAGATGTCATTCTGACCACTGTGTTTATTTCAAAAAGCTAGACAATGAAAAATATATTATCTTGTTATTGTATGTTGACGACATGTTTGTTGCAGGGTCTAACATGCAGGATATAAATGTACTCAAAAGGAAGCTAGCTAATTCATTTGCGATGAAGGATTTGGGTGCTGCAAAGCAAATCCTTGGTATGAGAATAACAAGAGACAGGAAAAATCACAAATTGGCATTGTCTCAGGGTGAGTACATACAAAAGGTGTTGGAGAGGTTCAAAATGCAGAATGCAAAACCAGTTAATACACCTTTGGCCAGCCATTTCAGTCTAAGTAAGGAAATGTGTCCCAAGACATAGGAAGAGACAGATTACATGTCCAAGATTCCCTATCAATCAGCAGTTGGCAGCTTGATGTATGCCATGGTGTGCACAAGACCAGATATTGCACATGCAGTGGGAGTTGTGAGCAGATATATGAACAATCCAAGTAAAGAACATTGGAGGGCAGTATAGTGGATTCTCAGGTATTTGAGAGGTACAATCACTCAGGCATTATGTTTTGGAGGTTCAGACACTGTTCTACAGGGATATGTTGATGCAGATATGGCAGGTGATAAGGATAGCAGGAGGAGCACCACAGGGTATGTGTTTATGGTAGGTGGAACAACAGTAAGCTAGATTTCGAAACTGCAGAAGGTTGTTGCACTTTCAACAACAGAAGCAGAGTATGTTGCTATTACAGAGGCTAGTAAAGAGATGATTTGGTTGCATAGGTTTATGGAGGAAGTGGGTAAGAAGCAGAAGGATAGCAGGTTGTATAGTGACAGCCAGAGTGCCATTCATCTTGCAAAGAACTCAGCATTCCATTCCAGGACTAAACATATACAGCTCAAGTACCATTTCATACGCTCTGTTCTGGAAGATGAACTGTTGAAGCTGGAAAAGATACATACTAGCAAGAATCCTGCAAACATGTTCACAAAGGTAGTGACCAGAGAGAAGTTGAGTTCCTACTCGGTTTCAGTTGGCCTTCTAGCATGAAGGTGAAGATGAGAAAGTTTCCAAGTCCAAGGTCCAACAAGTACAGCAGCGATGGAGTTGTTGTGATCAGTCTCCAAGTGGGAGATTGTTAGTTGTGGAGCCAGATCTTCCAGTCTCATAGATGATGATTCAGCCGTGTCCGTACCCCAGGTTTGGTTATGATCCCGACCCGACGCTCACGGGGTCCGGGGGGCTATTTTCGCCAGCTGTTTTGCGAGCCCATGGTTTTGGGTATCCCGTGGTATTTTTCCCATTGTATTTTCCCTATAAAAGAAAGACATTGTAATACGGCTAGGGTTGATGTATTAGGTTTTATGCATTGTAAAGATCTCTAAGATCAGGAGAGAGACTGTGAGACAGTGAAGAGGAAGTGCAGTGGTTGTGCTGCAAGTTGTATCCCTTCACCTTGCTGGACGGTAATAATAATAAGAACTAGCAAATTCAGTGTGAACGTAGCCCAAGTTGGGATGAACCACGATATATCTGTGTCTCTCTTGTAATGTGTGTGTGATTATATTTGCATTTATGTTTATTGTTATGGCTCTGCGATCCTGTTTTTCTAACAAAACGGTCGCCGCCTCTCATGCATTTGCATCCTCCTCAGCCAGATATCTCGAAGGAGTAAGATCTCGTATTCGCTGCCCATCGACCTCTTTCAGACCTGATCACTTCAACGAATCTAGCAAAGTCGATATGAGCCATTGCTTCCAAGACTCCTCAAGATCCTACTTCATTTTCGATTTGTGTAAGATCTCTGATGGGTTCTCTCTTTGCTTGCGAGTGACACCTCAGAACTCTGTTCTGGAGTTGAAATCCTTGATTCATCAGGTAGAAGGTACCCCTTCAAGACCGCAAAGGCTTACCTTTGTAGGGAGGCAACTCTTAGACCACCGGGCCATCAAAAAATCCACAGCCTTGGGATCACAAAGGATGCATGCATTTCCTTGGTGGCAAGTTTACGAGGAGGAAACAACAAACCCTCTGCTTCTCAAATCAATTCCTTCAAGGATGCAACACGAGCGAGGCTCTCTCATGCACAAAATTTGGTCCAGATCCCTCACCCTATCTACATAGTGGACAAAACAGAGGAAGTTCTCACATTGGAGATCTCTCAACCAGAAGTCAGCGAGATCATTCTCTAGTTCAAGGAGTAGACCCTAATCTGCAGATTCAATGGATTGTGGCCAAAAACAAAGGATCTCCTTGAGTGGATAGATTCAAACTGGCCCAAGGATGCTTGTGTTTTACTTTGCTCTAAAGGGTTTTTTTTAGTGATTTTTTCTTCTCATGAAGACCTTCATGTTGTTACGAGCAAGGGGCCTTGGTTCTGGGGAATTGCAGGGCTCTTCATAACCCCCTCGTTCCCTAATTTTGATCCTTTAACTATGGTAGTGACGAAGGTGCCCATCTGGGTACGTCTTCCAAACTTACCAATCCATTCCTGGACTCAATCGATCTTCAAAGAGATATGTAACGCTCTTGGTTGTTTCTTGTCCTCTGATGACACTCACTCGGTTCAGGGTCTTTTCACCTTTGCACTCATCAACGCCACCATCGAAATCAGTTCAAGCCTTCCCGACAAGATCAACCTGAAAATAGGCAGCTCCATCTGGACTCAGGATTTGGATTACGAAAAAATAGCCTTCAGGTGTCGGATTTGTCGACACATGAGACACCTCCTTAATGCTTGCCCGCAAAGAAATCCCCAACATCGTAGAACATCGAAGGCTCACAAACCCAAAAACTGGCAACCCGGGTTGTCCTCGTATGAAGATGACAATCAAGATGACCAGATTAAGGAAGATACGCCCCCAGCAAAGCAGGAACAGAGATCCAATCCACCTCCGCCTGAGGTGCACATGCCTCTTCAAGAAGATGAAAGCACGAAAAACGACCCCCCACAAGGGAAAAAAAGATATCATGATCCTTCCTCTTTAGACTCTGATAAGGAACTCGTCCCATGGACGTGCTGCAGCTGGCCTTAGTGTCCCCGAATTCAAGGGGATGGATACAAGTCAAGAAAAAACAAGGAAAAAAAGGAAAGACCTGAGAATCAGCCCATTTTAGGGCTTTGATTTTTTTTTCTTTGTAACATCCATGTCATAGCTTTTCTTTCTGCTTCTTTCTACTAGAACCCCCTATGGGATCTGACATTAGTCTTTTGTTGTGCCAATTCGACTGAGAGTTCTTAGATCTTCTTTTGGCAGATAGCCTCTCCTTTCCGCCTCACTGGGCCTTCAGGAAAGTAGCGGAAAATAGTTTGTAACATTATTTTCTTTTTTAGCAATACAAGGTTCTTCACTAGCTTAAAAAAAATAAAATGGTTCATTCTCTATATGTGCAATTATTGATGTCCACTCATCAAGTACAAGAAGGTTTGAAGATTTCACTTTGTTTTTTTCAATTTGATGAACAAAATGTTAACAATCTGAAATACATTCCATTACTTTACAATAACATTTTAACCATATATTCAAAATGTAAATAAAAAATATATATATTAAGCATATTCGCAATGTATCTCCTTTTTGGGATTAGTAAATCTTGTTTCTAAATATTTTACAAAAGTATTTTTGAGACAATATAAGAGGCCAAATAACTTAAAATTAATAAAAAATAATTTTATAAAAGATCAAATCTCTAGTCGTAAACTCCAAACATAAGTACACATAAAAAGATAACAATATTTCTATATCAATATCATATGTATAAATCTATTTTATCTCCATATAGTAATTAAATAATAATATTATATTTATTATAAGTATTGTATTTTTTAACCAACAATAAATATTAACACCTTTGTATACCTTTATCATAATAATATTAGATGATTGGCAAACTTTGTTTTTTCTATCTATTTCAACGGATATTAAAAATATTAACTGAAAATTAAAATTATACATGAAATACATTTTTGTTATATTTATCTTTACCATAACATTAGAAGTTTTGTTAGGGTTAACCTTGAGTGGGGAATGAGCAAGGATGTATGTGGTTTCAGGCACACGGTTTTTGTAGCCCGTGGTTTCTTGCTAGTTATATTTGCATATCTGGATTCCTCCATTGTAAGTTGCCAATGTGAACAAGAGAGATGCTCTTGGTGGCCTTGGACTAATTTGGCCAAGGACCAATAATAGATCTATTATTGATGGTTGTTTTTCCTGCTAGAGGTAGATACATATATAAAAGGAATGCATAATGACAAATGCTTAAGGTTTCAAAATAACCACCTTGGCCTTGTTTTAAAAAAATACAGATTGATAAAGAAATGAAACTCAAGTTAACAATAATATTAATTTTATTAATCTAAAAAAATTCTTACTTCAAATTTAATTTGTTCTAGCAAACCATAGCTCTTACATAGTAACTAATAATACCAAAATTAAGATCTAACTTTATTCTTCTTTGCATGGTAAGTTTTCTAACAAGCACCTCTATATGTATGCACCTTACTCGAATCCACAATCAACTCCATGATACTATGTACTACCCAGTAAAGGTTCTGCATCTGCTACTACAATGTTACAGTATGACTAGTCAACGGCTATAGAATGAAAGGAAATAGCTAAGCCAAAATTAATTATCTTTAGAATACTAGATTTAATATCACGGTGCATTACAAGACAGTTATGGCAATGATCAAGACCTTCAAGCCATTGTTGCAAAAATCTTACTTATTTTAATAAAGCTGACTCCAGGTTCGATTATTTAATAATCAGAAAGGACCATTAAAAACAACACAAATTCCGTGTATATATTTATGTTGTCAAACCATATATAACTTTTGACGAATGATAAGAATGCCAAAATATGGAAAGGTTTATCTTTTGACAAACATATACTCACCCATATATCTATTTGTGATGAAAATCCTTTAAGAACAATGAACTTTATAACAGGACACGAAGCAAACCCATAAAGGTTATGATCCATGTATTCAAATACAAGACATAAGCAGAAGGACATACTTGAAAACTGAAGTGACCAGTGCTTTCAAATTCACATTTCACATTTAATGATCAAGCCTATGTAAAAGCTGGATCTCTCTCTGGCCATAAAGCGCAGGCTTTTAGGCTCCAAATTGTCAAAGTACAGCTCCTTTAGATCAACAATTTTCCAGTATCGAGATCACAGGCCTTGTACACATTCTTACAAGTACCTTGTCCAATATTAAAAAGAAATTATATGAATGAACATGTTCACAATATAAACACCCAAGCAATCATTCTGAATACTACCATGGGTTTTATGGAATGGTGTTATGGATAATGACCTCACTAATTTGTTCGCACTTGTTTGCATAGTATATACACAACAATTCTTTAGCACAAAGCTATTAGCATACACTCTTACTCTTTTGACAGATTCTGTTATGGCATTTCCAGAGGGAAGGAAAGATGTAACACACTGGAATGCAGAAGGGGGATATTGCATCATAGCTGCCACTCTTTTGAAATGAAAGGCTACCAGTGGAAGGCCTTTCCCTTGTGGCAAAGAATGTTGAAAGATAATTCTAACATACCTCTTGCTTGGAATTAGAAGACCTTATGTTGTCAATATTAGGCACTTCTATTTTATTATTGAAATTTAAGATCATTTGACAGAGGACCTTCGGAAGCAGAGCATGTAGGAAAACAATCTTTAGTCAACAAATTACTCTTTGAGTAGAGACCATTAAAACAGAATACTTCTGACCGAAGGAAATGATCACAGAAGATCCAGAACCTCAGATATTTTTGCCAGAGCTTCTAGTGGTTGCTGTGCTACCCTTATTGGTGCGGAGCATCGATTAAGAAGTATCAAGCCATTACTGCTGGAGGTCCAATTAAGGGAAATATCAAGCATCCACAACATGGCAACTGCTGCTGGAGAATTGATTAAGAGATTTACAGATATCGACCCCGTGGCCATTAGAGCTAGAAGATTAAAAAACTATGTTAGAACAGAGTTGATCATTTACACAGCCCTTTTAGATGGAAGAATGTTTTCCTGTACTGGGAAAATAGGGTTCATTCTTGGAAACTTGAAGATCATCATATGACCTGTAGGGCCGCAGAGGCCATGCTCAAATCTGCTGGACCTAGAAGATTTCCCCAAAGAGATACCAGATACAAGAAGATCATTCTTCAAGATAGGGAGACTGGATGTAGAGACCTTGGAAGAAGAAATATTATTCACAGAACTTCAGAGCTGACACCGGACAGGAATTTCATCTCTAGAGATGCCAATAACCATAGCTGTAGCTCTCGCTGCTACAGAGCTGAGTGTGTTCGATGAGAGGATAGGAACACCGGATATGGACACAATGTCCTTTGAGCGAGAACTATGAACGGAGTTACTGGTAGATGACTGAACACAGGGTTGTCCAGTAATGGGCATCCCTGTGATCCATTGGGGCTAAAATGTCTCCCCACCAGTTTCGCCAATCTCTGCATACGCCGCACGCCGTACCAATTCGATGCTGAAGTCTTCCAGTTGGCTGGCCCTTTGTCCAGTCAATCTCTGATAAATACAACCGACATATCATTACAGTAATAAGCTATCTCACGTCACTGAATGATACCATATACAAAGAAACTAATTTTCTATCAAATATATGATGTAGTGATAATAAGCGCTTAACTTAAGCCTCAAAGAATTAGTTAGAGATGCCATACAGCAGTTTTTTAATATAATCGGAACATAGAAAATACCATTCTCTTTCCTCGGTCTGCTGTTGTTACGAAAACGATGCCTTCTTTAACATATTCAATCGACTCCTACATTATGCCACGTTACATCTTCTCTTGACATCTCAAGTAGCATTTGCAGTGAAGGTGGATCAAGACTGGGACAACCCTCGAATTCGAGGATTTCTAAAGGAGTCAATAATATAAAATTCTCTGGCAACCTTTTCAAACTTGAACAATCGTTCATATACAATATTCTTAAAGATTGAAGCTTCGAAATTGATCCTGGTAGTTCCTCTATAGACTTGCAATCTGAAAGTGTGAGTTCTTGCAAAGAACTCAAATATCCAAAGTCTTCTGGCAACCTCTTCAAACTTGAACAAGATAGCATGTCCAATTTTCTTAAAAATTGAAGCTTTGAAATTGATCCCGGGAGTTCCTCTATAGAATGGCAAAATGAAAGTACGAGTTCTTGCAAAGAACTCAAAGATCCAAAATCTTCGGGCAACTGCTTCAAACTTGAACAAGCATAGAATCTCAATCCTCTTAAAGATTGAAGATTTGAAATTGATCCTGGTAGTTCCTCTATAGGCTTGCAATATGAAAGTGTGAGTTCTTGCAAAGAACTCAAATATCCAAAGTCTTTTGGCAACCTCTTCAAACTTGAACAATTATCCATATGCAATATTCTTAAAGATTGAAGTTTTGAAATTGATCCTGGTAGTTCCTCTATAGAGTTGCAATATGAAAGTGTGAGTTCTTGCAAAGAACTCAAATATCCAAAGTCTTTTGGCAACCTCTTCAAACTTGAACAATTATCCATATGCAATATTCTTAAAGATTGAAGTTTTGAAATTGATCCTGGTAGTTCCTCTATAGACTTGCAATATGAAAAATCCAATGCTTGCAAAGAACTCAAAGATCCAAAATCTTCCGGCAACTGCTCCAAACTTGAACAATTATAGAATCTCAATCCTCTTAAAGATTGAAGTTTTGAAATTGATCCTGGTAGTTCCTCTATAGACTTGCAATGCGATAGATTAAGCTCTTGCAAAGAACTCAAAGATCCAAGATCTTTTGGCAACCTCTTCAAACTTGAACAACATCCCATGTTCAATTCTCTTAAAGAGTGAAGCTTTGAAATTGACCTTGGTAGTTCCTTTATAGACTCACAAAATGAAAGATCCAGTGTTTGCAAAGAACTCGATGATCCAAAATCTTCTGGCAGCTTCTTCAATCTTGAACAATGGTTCATGCCCAATTCTCTTAAACATTGAAGCTTTGGAAATGATCCTGGTAGTTCATCTATAGACTCGCAATACGAAAGATTGAGTTCTTTACAAGAACTCAAAGATCCAAAATCTTCTGGCAAGTGCTTCAAACTTGAACAATTATTCATGTCCAATTTTCTTAAAGATTGAAGCTTTGAAATTGATGCTGGCAGTTCTTCTAAAGACTCGCAAAATGAAAAAGTCAATTCTTGCAAACAACTGAATACGTCACCCAACTTTTCAGGCAGTTTTTCTAACCTCTTGAAGTTGAACAATCTAAGTATTCTCATATTATGGTGCTGTTGTAGATCACTTGAAGAGATTTCAAAAGCATCCTTCAAAACTAGCTCTCCATCTAATTCCATTGGTTTGAGATCACTTGAAAAGATTTCAAAAGCATCCTTCAAAACTAGCTCTCCATCTAATTCCATTTGTTTGAGATCGGAAGGTATCTGCAAAAATTTGCATTTAATATGTGAAAACCATTACCATACATAGATTCAAAATTAAAAAAAAAAAACATAATGAATCGAAGAACACAATAGACTTGCCTCCTTAAGTAAATTCAAATCCTGCTGTTGGCATTTCAAGAATCTTAAATCCTTCGACTGTGACACAATGAACGGAAGATAGAGAACTTCTCCTTGAAAAAAAACCAACTTCTCAAATATTTGCTCACAAGTTCCCTCCACTTTTGCATACCTTCCTAAAGCAAGAATTCTCAGCGAATGACTCATCATATCTAATTTTATTGCAGGAATATCGAACGGTTCATAAAGTTCATTCAACGAGATACCTTTGACCCCTTCAATGTCCTGCATGACATTATTAAGCATAATTAAGTTGGTCCTAACAATATGAGACATACTTTGTTTGGAAAGTATTTGAACCAATACAGTTTTTGCAAGTTAACAGATTTTGTACCTTCTTTAAAAACTCTGCAATTTTACTTGCACTTCGGAATGAGAATCTCGTTCCCTCTGTCTTTTGCTGACCGACATTCAAAATGACATCGTGCACTGTTACAGCCATGTTTCTGTCTTTGTTGACAAGCCCTCTCTTTTCTAGCACATCTACATTAAACTCTCCCACAATATTTGTAACTTCGTTCCAATCCCATCCAATAAAAAATGAGCAGATGTCAAGAAATGGATCTTTAACTTGCTCAGGGAGACGGTCAAAAGCAAAGATATAGCCATCTATATCACCAATTTGAGCATTCCATTTCTTTTTCTCTTCAATCTCCTCCATCAGTATACGAAAAGTTTTTTTGTTGGCCGCCCTCTTCAAACCGTATGAATCTTGCAAGTACACTCAAAAGTTTTGGAACTCCGCCACATAGATTTACTACCCGTTGGAGTTGGTCACATTTTAGCAGCTCCCTGTCTTCGGTCTTCCCATAGTACATTTCTTCCTTTAATAACTTCATCGCTTCTGTCTCCCCAAGGAATTTCATACGATAGAATTCGACCGCACTCATTAAGCACCCTTTACGCACTTCTCTGTCCCTTGTAGTGATGAGCAGCCTCACTTTTTTTGCATTTTCCATATTCTTCGGCAAAAGCTTTTCAAGGGAATCTTTGGTAAGAGCATTGTCAATATAAATGAAAGATACCTCTTTTTCTAATATGCGGCCAATTTCTCGCTGTCCATCTTCAAATGTACGAATCTTCTCAAACACTGGCTTCTGATCTTCTTCTTTGCTTCCCAGCATCAAATCTTTTAATATGCATTTCTGCAACTTTATTATATTTGGAGTTGAGTTTATATCCTCAAACAGTCTAACCATAGAATATTTGCATCCTTCTATGTAAAGTCGTGCAAAAACTGCATCAGCTAGGGTGGTCTTTCCCATTCCACCAAAACCATGCACGACAACTGCCAGTGCATTTTTATTGCTTTCCCACTGTAGAAGTTCAATGACTTCTTCCAATTGTTCTTCAATTCCCACTGTAACATAAAGCATTTCACAAACTATTAATTTATTATTTCTACGAAAAAACAGGATTATTTTCACTATATATAACGACATACCTGCATATTCAGGATATGATCGCTCTCGTTCTTTAACTGGCGGACGCACATTGGCACATTCAATGGCATCCAAAATACATATAAACATCTGATTGTCCATACGTCTGTACATTTTCTGTAACTTTTGCTGAAATTTAGCGAGATCATCCTTGTTCACGGACGCTGAGAAAAACCTGCCAATAAAATTCCATTAAGAAATTCATTTCATTTTTAAATGAAAAGGGTCTTCCATGCATTTGATCAATAGGACAAAATGCATCCACGATATAGGAATCAATCAAACATTCCGCAGTCATACTCACCTTGAAATCCTGGAAGTGTTCATCTGAGTGCAGCACATGAGCGCTCCTTCCACAATCATATCTGATGCTTTTTTTATCGAAGCTTCCATCCCTTTTTTGGACCCAGCTCGTTCTTTAAGATCTTTAACATGTTGGGCCAAATTATACATTTCCTCTAAAAGAGACAAGCATTCATCTCGGTTTGCAGAAACCGTTTCAATTCTCTCCAATATATTTGCCACAACAAGAAGGCCTGCAGCAGCCCAGTGTGCCTGCCCTATTCCAGTTAGGAGATTCTTAACCTCTTTCATTGCTTCGCTAGAAATGGTGTCTTTCTGAAAACCATGAAAGAGAAAAATACCTTTACATATAATATTGATTGTATTCCTAATTCAATATATTTATAATCAGAAGCTTAGGGGGAAAATTCAGATTTAACACTAATTATACTCATATTTCAGAAGAATCTAGATTTGCTCTTATTCATTGAAATATGAATCTAGATTTGCTATTATTCATACTGAGATTTCAGGTTTAGTTGATTATTAAAATCTCATTGACGTAATACGCACCAAAGCAGAAGCGAAGTCTGCTGCCTCTGAGAGGATCTCTTTTAATTTCAAGAAGTTTGAACTGCTTGGCCAATAGTGGCCAGTGGACGGTCTTTTATCGGACGACTTTGTCTAAGAAAGAAACGAAATATATTCAATATGGTTTGTCAATACATATTTACAATAATCTCCAATACGATTCACATATTCAAATAGCATATTAGCAATTCACCTTACCTTGATGATTTTCAAAAGCACAGCTATATCCTCGATGAGGCCGTCAAAATTGATGTTGCCATTTTCTCCATCAACTACAGCGGCATCTTCAGTTATCTTCTTAGTAAGTTCGGCCAGCGTTGCAGGAGACTCATTCTGTGTTGGGGCAGCAGAAGAGGCACTTTCTGCTGAAGAAGAAGCAGCATCATGAGAAATGCAGATAGGAAGAGGAGTGGATGCAGGAAGAGGGGTTTGGGGTTCCTGCCACCTTAGATCTAGGGGCCTCTGCTACAGAAATTGCTGGCGGAGCATTATTATCAGGAGCCTGCTGTGCAGTGTTGCCGCCTGGTTCCACACCTGGGAAAACGCAGCAGAAGTCTTCAAGCTGCTGGTGTGGCCTTGGGGGCAAGTCAGAGTCAAGTGCTGTCACTTGGGACTCGACTCCTCCGTCTAGGCTTTCCTAGCGAAGCCAAGGGGGGTGGACCCTAAAAAATAAAAATAAACTAAAGCCTCTAATCTAGGAGTTAGAAAAATGCTTTTGATAACCAAGAACAGACAACATATACTTTGATTAAATAAAACAATCATTTATCATTTGCTCTCATTTAAAATAGCCATCATTTAACTGCACATTAGTCAACACTATAAAATAAAATTTGCAACAAGACCAGTGCCTTATAATGGAGTCAAATAACAAATGCATAAGCAGAAAAGGTAAATGTTGTGCGAGTGTTCTTGGTTTATTTTAAAAATTAATGTGATGATGATCTTTTTATTAAGGTGGGTGGGTTCCCGATATACGCAAGGTACGGGGGAACATGTCCGGAATTTTGAAGCGTGGCTTCCCTCTCAGGCTTTGGGCTGAATCGGAGTCTCGAGGAGGTGTTCAGATGCTATACCAACGAGGGCAAGCCTAACGGTTTCCAAGAGGTCACTATCCAATGTTATCCCAAGCCTTCTGGGAAATTTGCCCACGACAACAAAATGCGTGTTGTGCCGGATTTTCACAAAAAGGATTTTTTATTGGGGTGGTGTTAAGTCCTATTACTAGTCATCCCCTCCTTTCTGATGTGTACCAACTGGATCAGACTAAGCTGCAAGCTGGCCACAGAGCATACGGGAGAAGACCTTGGTATTTTTATAAGAATTTTATGAACCCAAATTTTATCTTTTTTATAACCCCAGGAGTCTCTTTTCAGGCATGTATTTCGGGCAAGCCCTCATACAAAACCCTACTTCGGGAAAGCAAGGGGGGCGTTATGAGTTTGTAAAAAATGTAAAAAAAAACTAGGTTGTGAGTGAACTTGTGGCCCGCCAGTGGAACGGACCAACAAGGTTTATTTTAATCCTAATTTATTTTATTAAATGCCGGAAAACAAAGAAATAAACTACTCTAACAATCACGCCATGAAAATGAGACGACACAAGCCACCCCTAAAGAGATGGGGTATGGGCGCTGGCTAGCCCACTTGCTCTCGTTTAAAAATGTTTACAATGATTTAGATAAGTGCCCCAGTCTACTTAATGTGACTTGGTGGCTTACAAAATTATAGGAAAAAATGACCGGTTTTGAAAAATATGGAAATTTGTCCTCCGGATCGCCTGGATGCTCGAAATTTTGGCAGCACTTCCTCCTACCTGTTCGTCTTTTGCTGCAAACCAGCAAGCAATGGTTAGTATAAGATGCCCAAAAACACTTTAAGAGTGTCTTTGGAACACCTCCTAAAAAACCCAAAAATTTCTAAGTTAAAAACTAAGTAAAAATGACGAAAAATAACCAAGTAAAACAAGCTATGGGGCTTGTCTACTTGGGATCTTTGCTAGCCCTTTAATGGCTGCAAATTTCAAGCTCTAGGACAGCCAAATATATCTTTGCAATCAGATCTAATACTACTTTAGAAAAACTTGAAAGATTTCGACAACTTAAACTAGTTTTTGAAAAGAAAGTACTAGATAACCATAAAATTTGATTTTTTCTTGAATGAGAGAGAGAGAGATGGAACAAATCCTTGTTGAAAATCAAAGCTTTGAAGATGGTTCAGTGATGTTTGAAGGGACTATATCTGCAAAAAATGATTAGTAAGAAGGGGAAGCAAACAAGATCCTCCTTCCTACCAACTCAAGAAAACACCTGCACATCACAGATCTCACCAAACAAAATATCAAGTGTAGATATATATACTCATAAGAAACTAAGCTGCTACAATAAACAAATTGAAAACAACTTATCTCATAGATGAGCACACCACACCCTTGAAGAATGAAACTTATGCACAAGCCATCTTGGAAAAAGAATCAAGATACTACATCCACATATGACACAACACCACAAGCTGACCTCCAAAGTCTTCTTTTATTCAAATGAGAAAACAAATTACAATCATAAGTTCGCTGCTCCAAATCTCACTAGTGAACAATGGAGAGAGTGCTTCAATTTATAGAGAAAACAGTCAAGTGAAGAGGGGCGCACTTGCTAATGTGAGAGGGGGAGTGGTGGCATAGATGGTGGAGGAGAAAGGGCTGCCCACTCCCCCATCCTAGCTGCCCAATATGCAGCCCAAAACGTGCTAACAGCCAGCACTATCAGTGCTGCCATCTCCCAAAATCGTGGGCTGCCCAAACAAGGAATGCGCCCCCCTCAAGATAGTGAATGCGCCCCTCTCAAGTGGGCATGAAATCCTCCACTTATGGGGCTGCCAAATACCTTCCAAATCAGCCCAATATCCTCCTATAATAGTGCTGGTCCAAAACTGAGTTATCATTACTCCCAAAAATAATTAATTTTTTAAAGTCATTTTTTCACTTTTTTGATTTTTTCATGACTTTTTTGACTTTTTTGGGTTTTTTGGCCATAGGAAAATATTGAAGCACCCAAACCTTAGAAAAAGTGGGTTTAGGGGTTTAGGGGGTGCTCTGAGTTAGAAAACGAGCACCCCTAAGGCAAAAAATACCTCCATACGCCCCTTGTAGGCCAATTACAAATTTTTTAATTGAACCATTAAAAAATGGCCAAATTTACGGAAAAACCAAAACTCACCGAAAATTAAAAACAACCTAGGGGGACTTAGCACATGTCCATATGACTCAAAATTAACGCCTAGCATGTTCATATACATTTACCCATAGACTCTAATAACTCCCTAAGGCCCGTCAGCCTCCCCAGGCATTCCAGCTTTGGAGGAGCAGGAGAAAAACCAATTAATTATGTTATGCACTAATGCAAGACATAATAGATAGGTGAAAAAACTCCTTGGAATACCTGACTTGGCCAAAAAGTCCTAAGGAACCGAGTCTTTTACAAAACACCATGCTAGCACGTTTTATTACAAACCCCGCAGGGCCATGGACATGTGGAAAAAAATAAAAAACGGGGGCCTTTAAAAGGCCAGCTGGTCATCAAATCACCAAAACTGAACATGTATCATGTTCCACTCTGCCCGCTCTCTTGATAATCCAACCAAGTGCAACTTAGTTGGCAACATGCAGGAGGAGGCTGGGTGTAATTTCCTGAAAAGCAGGAAAAGAAGTTGCAGCAGCAGCACTTTTTAGCCATCGTTGCTAAGGATTGCTATACTGGAATTTCACCATGACTATGGAAGAAGAGGAGATTTGAAGGATGAAGGATTTCGCCTCTAAGTCTCGCCTGTCTGGTGTCAGAGCAACTCCCGCTTTTGAGTTTTTTCCCGTCAAATACAGGTCCACTGGGAATATACACGTCACCGGTGAAGTTTAGTTTTTGGGAGCCGTCAATTTGACGGGCACTCTAAAAAATTACTGGTATGTAAATTTTATATTATTATAAATTTATATATATAAGAGTGAGAGTTGTTTGTGGGCTGTGGGCCGTGGTTTGCAGCCTGGCGAGAGTTATTGGGTTTCAATTATTGCACAGTGCCATTAATAAATGCATTAGAATTTAGTGCCTGGCAGTTGGCGCCTACCTCCTTGAGTCCTAGACTACTCCTATTGAGTCCGTGTCACCTCGACATTAATAGCAAAACCAAAAAAAAGTGGGAAGTTCGTTTGCACTTAACACTAAAGAGGCTTGGAAATTGATGTCCCCTGGAACGTTTTTTTGTTTCAAAGACGTATTTGACAGGTGGATCTAGGATTGGCACGTCAGCATCTACGGGTTTAGAAAATTGCATCTCGTCAATTTGACGTTCAACTGCTTTGCTTACCCGTCATAAATTCTAATACCTCCTTCCACGTTCAACTACTTTGCTTACTGTCATCAATTCGAATACCTCCTTCCACGCATAAGTGGTAATAAAACAGAGGTGACTAATGGTTTGTAGCAATTTGGTTTATCTGTACAGGCTAAGTAAACTTTGGGCATTGTGTTATTTATGAGACAAAAACCTAGTAAATGTAAAAAATATTTTAAAAAATTGTTGTTGATAAAATTTCAGACCTAGCCTCGTTTTCTCGCGTGAGCTTCCCTCCACATTTTCATTCAAAGTAACAGAAGCGAGCATCATTGCGAGGTAATCCAAGGTCCATTAATTTATGCTCTGTCATTTTCTTCAAAGGGAGCTCAATTGTGATTAAAACACATCTGATATCATTAAAACACAACATGAGATCTTTCTATAATATTTTATATCTTCAGTTTTTGTGTATTGATTTTAGTTTTAATCATACAATCACTCAATCACTCTCAGTGCAGATCGTTGTTCATTCAATCACTCACTGTGTAGATCATTGTGCGTGAGACATATGAATACCTTGTCAACCTTGAAGTTTTTTGCAACAGCCACTATTCACTATCAAAGGTAAAGGCTTAAAGCTCAAGTAGTATTCCAAAATGATTGTGTAGCATCTTCATCAACATTGCGAGGTTGTGTAGAGTTCTTTGATTTTCAATCTGGAAACAAGTTATTTCACAGAATCCAGGTATGTTACAAGTTACATAACATTTTATTTTATTTAAATGTTATTTTTTTAATATCCCTCGTTTTTATTTGAATTTTTTTTTTTGTCAATAAATGTGTGTAAATAAATGTTCACTGTGAGTAAATAAGAATATTGATTGGTACTTAGGATTCACATATAGTGAACGTGATTACTTTGTTCAACTTAATAAGTCTCCATTCTATATTTTGCAAGACTCAATGTGTAGAGATCTGAATGGTATGAGGGGAGTCTTTGATTATTTTATTTTTTAATGGATTATCAACCTAGATCTTGTTATAAAAGAGAAGGTTAGGTTCAAGTTAGGTTATATTTTTTTATTATTTACCCAGAAAAGACAAGGGTAGGTTCAAGTTGAATGTTGAATGATTATGTTATTTTTTAATGGATTATTAACTTAGATCTTATTATAAAAGAGAAGGTTAGGTTCAAGTTAGGTTATATTTTTTTATTATTTACCTAGAAAAGACAAGGGTAGGTTCAAGTTGAATGTTGAATGATTATTTTATTTTTTAATGGATTATTAACCTAGATCTTGTTATAAAAGAGAAGGTTAGGTTCAAGTTAGGTTATTTTTTTTATTATTTACCTAGAAAAGACAAGGGTAGGTTCAAGTTGAATGTTGAATGGAAGGAAATTGTGTTATGAAGTATATATATGAAAAAATTTGACAGGTACAAACTTTCATAAAACGTAAAATGAAAGGCGCTTTAAAAATATAACCGCCATCAAATTCTATTTGACAGGCTACTAGAATTTGAAATTCCAGGCCTACTAGAGAGCTTATCCTGCAATATCTTGGCCTCTTGGTATGCGATTCTCTCTCTCTTAATCACCGGGCCGGATTCAATTGCATGAACCTTGGATTTGGAAGCAACATTGCTGCAACATGAATTATTGCTTTGAGGGCCAATTGGTGTCATTAATGTATCATTTAAGTTACCATCTAACATAGATATTTGTTCGAATTCCTTCGGCTCAGGGCGAGACTGCTTCATGGCATGAAGTTTCTCTGTCAACCTTAACACGTGTAATCTATTCCACAAACATTGGTGTTTCTAATTAGACGAACATTCCTACAAATTAATGAAGTTAATCCAGAAGGGAAAATGAAAGTATGTATATATTATAAGAGTTAGAGAAGTCAGTGGGAAACTGGCCCAAGTTGGAATTTGGGAAGTGGAATTGTGGAATGCGAGCTCCAGAAAACCCTAGCAGCAGGCTGGTCCTGAGTCATGGCTCGTGAGAACACAAAGGAGCAACAGAGAACACAATCCATGCGCCTACAGCCCAGAATCCAACATTCATTAGCTGGCTGTCGAACCTTGCAAGGTTAGTACATTTTGAATTTCATCTATTTTATACATGAATCCTGATTATAAAACTAGTTATGAACTTATGCGGCCAACCTCGTCGTGAATATAAACGAACCACTCATCAAAGATTTTTTAAAATTCTTGGAATAAAATACCCAACTAGTTATTTGTATTCAGAGCAAAGGAATCTTCAATTTTGCAGACAACTGTGGGTTCTTTGAAAAAAACCATGCCCTCCCTTATGTCAAACCCTAACTTAATCCGAACCCCAAATTGCTCGAGGCAGATCCGTTCTTTTGGCCATGGAAGCCCATTCGAAATGCGCTTCGCCCCTTCACACTCATGATCATTGACAATGTGCGGCTTGCAGTGGTCGCTGCTGCCAGCCTGCCATTGCTAATACTCCTCTTATTTTGATCACCTGAGATAATGCAGGTGGCATCTAAATCACAACAAAGGTTTTATGGCACTGCTTTCCTCGTGTTCAAGATATTGTTTTTGTTGTTTTGAATTTGATGAATATAAGAGATGGCCATACTTACTTCAGCATCAAGGAGGATGTCAGAAATTCCAGGCCCATTGGGTTGCATTCATTTCTACGTCAATGCCACTCCTCTTTTCAATCGAGGGTTTCTGCTATAGAAAGTGCTGGCAAAGCATTATTATCAGGAGCCTGCTGTGCAGGAGGAGGCTGGTGTAATTTCCTGAAAAGCAGGAAAAGAAGCTGCAACAGCAGCACTTTTTAGCCATCGTTGCTAAGGATTGCTATACTGGAATTTCACTATGAGTATGGAAGAAGAGGATATTTGAAGGATGAAGGATTTCGCCTCTAAGGCTCGCCTGTCTGGTGTCAGAGCCAACTCTCATTTTTGAGTTTTTTCCCATTAAATACAGGTCCACTGGGAATATACATGTCACCGGTGAATTTTAGTTTATTTTGGGAGCCGTCAATTTGACGAGCACTCTAAAAAATTACTCGTATGTAAATTTTATTGCGCCGAGAGACGCTCTACAGCCCAGTATGAGGGAGATCTTGTGAGTAGAGTGTTTGTCGATATTGTCGGCCATAAATAAAATGTAATAATTAAAAGTAAAAAGTAATAATATGAGGGAGATCTTGTGAGTCGAGTGTTTGTCGATATTGCCGGCCATAAATAAAATGTAATAATAAAAAGTAAAAAGTAATAATACGAGGGAGATCTTGTGAGTCGAGTGTTTGTCGATATTGTCGGCCATAAATAAAATGTAATAATAAAAAGTAAAAAGTAATAATATGAGGGAGATCTTGTAAAAGCTCACTGAGTGTAATACATGAAAAGAGGTTTGCACCTCGGGAGATTTGATCCCTCTTGGCGCTTGATAGAGCCTAGGATTTGGATCTAGTATTATTATAAATTTATATATATAAGAGTGAGAGTAGTTTGTGGGTTGTGGGGTGTGGTTGGTAGCCTGGCTGGCTAGAGTTGTTGGGTTTCAATCATTGCAGTTGGCGCCTACTTCCTTGAGTCCTCATGAGTTTGCGTCGCCTTGACATCAATAGCAAAACAAAAAAAAGAGTGGGAAGTTTGTTTGCACTTAACACTAGAGAGCTTATCCTGCAATATCTTGGCCTCTTGGGGAGGCGATTCCCTCTCTCTTAATCACCAGGCCGGATTCAATTGCATGAACCTTGGATTTGGAAGCAGCATCGCTGCAACATGAAGTATTGCTTTTAGGTCCAATTGGTGTCATTAATGTATCGTTTAAGTTATCATCTAAGGTAAATATTTGTTCGAATTCCTTCGGCCTAGGGTAAGATTGCTTCATGGCATGAAGTTTCTTTGTCAACCTTAACACCTGGAATCTATTCCACAAACATTGATGTTTCTAATTAGACATACATTCCTGCAAATTACTGAAGTTAAGCCAGAAGGGAAAATGAAAGTATGTATACATTATAAGAGTTAGAGAAGTCATTGGGAAACTGGCCCAAGTTGGAATTTGGGAAGTGGAAGTGGAATTGTGGAACACGAACTCCAGAAAAACCCTAGCAGCAGGTTGGTCCTGAGTTGTGGCTCGTGAGAACGCAAAGGAGCAGCAGAGAACACAATCCATGCGCATGCAGCCCAGACTCCAATGTTCATTAGCTCGCTGTCGAAACTTGCAAGGTTAGTACATTTTGAATTTCATCTATTTTATGCATGAATCCTGATTATAAAACTAGTTATGAACTTATGCAGCCAACCTCGTCGTGAATATAAACGAACCACTCATCAAAGATTTTTTTAAATTCTTGGAATAAAATACCCAACTAGTTATTCGTATTCAGAGCAAAGGAATCTTCAATTTTGCATACAATTGTGGGTTCTTTGAAAAAAACCATGCCCTCCCTTATTTCAAACCCTAACTTAATCCGAACCCCAAATTGCTTGAGGCAGATCCGTTCTTTTGGCCATGGAAGCCCATTGGAAATGCGCCTGGCCCCTTCACACTCATGATCATTGACAATGTGTGGCTTGCAGTGGTCACTGCTTCCAGCCTACCATTGCTAATACTCCTCTTATTTTGATCACCTGAGACAATGCAGGTGGCATCTAAATCACAACAAAGGTTTTATGGCATTGCTTTCCTCGTGTTCAAGTTATTGTTTTTGTTGTTTTGAATTTGATGAATATAAGAGATGGCCATACTTACTTCAGCATCAACGAGGATGTCAGAAATGTCAGGCGCATTGGGTACACAGAGTCTATCGAATATTGCATTCATTTCTACATCAATGCCACTCCTCTTTTCGATCATAGCCATGGTCTCCTCCTTCACATTTGTTCCCACCATCTTTACTTCCCCTTCCTCTCATCTGTTTTGTTTCCTAATACTTGTGTGCACTAGAGTTGAAGTCGAGATAGTAATTCAGCGGGCTCTATTATGTTTGATTTGTTCTCAACTATAGTCTAACTTCCTTGTTGTTCTTCCTTTTGGCATTCAATCCAATCCCAACTCTCCAATTTGAATTCCCAATTCTGGTAATTCTCTATGAATTAATTCATGCTTGTTTTTTTTCATGATAGGAGGAAAATAACAGGGAAAACTTGGGGCATGTGTATGTTGAGGAGGATTAGCATTAAACAAATTTGGGGCTATTTGGTGAGGTCAATTAATGAAATAATTTTAGTGACATAAACAATTTTCCATGTGAACTAACAAGGAGAATAAAGAGGAGGTTGAGCAATAGTAAACAACAATTGGAAAGATTTGGCTTTTAGCAATAGAAAACAACCATTTGAAAGATCTGGATTCAACCAGGTCATGGAATTAAAACCAATGACACATTATAAACCAACCAGGTCATGGATTTGGCTGATACCTCTGTTTTTTTTTTTTTCTTCTTCTTCTTCTGATGCCCTGTTTTGGTCATAGTTGTTGATGTGATGCCCTGTTTTGGTCATAGTTGTTGATGTAATCGGTTATTCATTACACATTGTCACTTTCAAATGTGGTCGCAAATAGCTTGAAAATGCTAACTTAAAACTTCAAATGTGCAAGTTTAACTGATATAATGTTATGGTAGAACAATAAAACAGAAAAAAAATGATTAATAATATAAATTGCATTAAATGAGCCATTGTTTTACACAAGAATCATAGTATTCTTGAACTGAGATATGCTTGTAGCATGAGGAAACCTTATCTTCTAGATGGATGGCTTAATGTGCATTATATATTGCCAAATGTTTTGGTAGGTGGATTGTCTTGATGTTTTCAGGCCTTCACCTTACTAGAGTTTTAGTTCTCATTGTGCCTACCTTTTCACCTTACTAGAGTTTTTGTTTTGACTATGCCTACTTGTTGTTGTCGTCTTTAAGAATCCAATCTTTGTATCAAGTGTGTATTCAACATTATAATAAACTATGTTGTAACTAGCAAATTCCTGCCTAGATAAGTTGCAATTTGGAAGGAAATGATGCATTGGAACAGGATGTTGTCCAATGTGAATTGATAAACTCTTCAAGTGAGGAATAGTAATATGTTATTCAATATTATATGGATGCAATATCCATGTGTAGAACTTGGGTTTGTGGATCAATTGTTCACTGCTGGGACCAATGAAGTTCAAAACAAGGTACTTATTCACTCCTTTGTCTGACTTATTTCCTTCAACATGCCTATTTTGATAGCTAGATGACGGGAATTGATTTTAACTTGACATACATTAGTAGTATACTAATGTCATAAAGTGTTTTTCTAGTTCTTCCTGCCAAAGTTTTCCAATCGTAAATTCCTTCAGGGTAATAGGTCTCTAACTCCAATGAATGTAAGGAAAATCTCAATTTCACAAAGAAATCCTAATTTAAGAACTTTTTGGCCATCCAGGAATAAATTTCAATAAAAGGGTAAATTTTTTTATTAAAGGTTCTATGCAGGGCAGTTTTAGAAACAAAACCATCAAAAACAATTTCATTGATGGGTAGGGTTGCCCATCAAATTTAACCCCTGGCACGTACGCATACCTCTGCAGAGAACACCGTCAGCTAGACGATCCAATGGATTGGGGCAGATTTGGATTTCAAATTTAAAATTTAAATTGAAAAAACTGCCATTTGCCTATCGTGTGGCTAGATTTCACTGTAATTAGTATAATTGGGATGAGCTAGATTTCATTCTGTAGTATGTACAAATACACATAGTTAATGAGTGGTTAGATCGAGGCTGTTTTCACTGTAAATATTGCTTGGTTTGTCTGGTATGTTTGCTACATTTGTAATTAACTCTGTTTCAACAATGAAATTTGTTGCCTCTTATCGATCCTTTGAAATCAATGCATGCAATGCGTCGTCTCATTCGTCTTCGCCCTGTGCCAACAATTGGTGGGATAAAGCGGAATTTCAAAGTCTAAATCAATATAAACTGAGTAGGCTTGATTGGGTTCGACATAACTACCTAACTTATGACTACTGTAAGGACGCGACAACCTAACTTACGACTACTGTAAGGACACAACAAGGTATTCTACACCTCCGCAGTTTATTACAGTTATTATAAATTTGGAGATGTAATTAATACAATAAGTCTAGTATAATTTGCGAGCTTTGATTCAGCTATGTAATAAATAAGAAACTTATTTGGAAACAGTATAGTAATCTCCACAAGTTGAAATTTTCATTATGATCCATGAAACATCTAGTTAGTTGTGCGTCCTGTTCTCGTTCTAAATAACAATATTGATTCATCCAGTGTTGATTTCGAAATAATTGTGATCTAGGACAAATGTTCTTACCTATGGGCAAAAAGTCTTGTTTCCATGTTTTCTCTTTAAATTGAATGTCCTAGAACCGTCACTACTACATAGAGGGGGTATTAAAACAATATTTGAGACAATATTTGTGTAAATTGTTTCAACTTAAGACAAAAAAAAAATTGTGTATTGTCTTAAATATTGTTTTTAAGCGAGTGTCTTAAATTATTGTCTTAGTTTAAGACACTGGCGTGGTTTCATTGGTCACAATTGTAACAATCTCTTGATTCTTTCAGTATTAAATGTGACCGTCAAAGCGGAAAGATAAGGCCAAATGGTTCCATCGTTGTGGAAAAGATAGGCGGACTTGCCCGTCATTGCGGAAAGAGAACCCAAGTTTGTCCGTCGTGGAAAGGTGCGAAAGCGTAAGGGGGGAGATTTATCCAAGTTTTATCCGCCGTTGCGGAAAAGATAAGCAAATTTATCCAGGGCTGTGGGTGATTTTATGTAACTTAAGGGAAACAATTCATTGGAGAAGAAGGAAAGGTTCATTTTCCTTTTTGCGGAAGAGTTGATTGGAAATGTTCGCCGTTGCGGAAAAAATAAGGCAAGTTCCTCCGCCGTTTCGGAAAAAGAGCCTTAACTCTTCCGTCCGGGAGTTTCTCCGCCTCCAACGATCGCATCACATCATCTTTTTTCGCAACAGTTTCATGATGTACTGATTCAGTTGATGGCTTTAGAGTATTTGGATGTAAGCTTCAATGATTTTACAGCCTCATCTATTCCTACTAAGATGGGTTTTCTGAAAAGCTTGAGTTATCTCAAGCTCTCCACAGCAGGATTCGCATGTACCATTCCATGGCAGCTCGGAAATCTCTCTAGCTTGATAGGGCTCGATCTCTCCACCTCGGATTTTATGTTGATAAGTCACGACCTATCATGGCTTGCAAATCTCACTGCCTTGAAACATCTTTCTCTCAATGGAGTCGATCTCTCAGCAACATCGTCCTCATGGGAACAATCAGTAAGTCATCTTTCTCATCTCATAAATCTTAAAAATGTCAAACTGTCTACTGACGGGTTCCATTCCCTCTTCCCTGAAGAACCTGACATACCTAGAAACTCTCTATCTAGATGGAAACATTTTTCAGTCTGAAATCCCTCCTTGGATAGTGAATATGACTAGTTTGGTAGCTCTGCAGTTGAACAACTCTTATCTCAATGGATCGCTTCCGTATGAACTCTGTCAGATGCCTCTCCTAGAATGTATTGCAAGTATCAGAGTTCTAATTCCGAAGAAGGGGAGGAGTGCGACGAAGGTGAACACCGGTGGGTTTGGAAGTGTGATTGGAGTGTTCGCGTTAAGCAGGCGATTGAGCACAAGCTATTACAAGTTTGTGGATAGCATTGTGAACTTGTTTTCAATATGGAAACTGTATTTGTACCGGCCTTTTATCTGAGTAATAAAAAAACAACAGGTGCAAAAAGCAAGACTGTTAAATAGAAAAACTGCAATGAAACATTTCTATGTTTTGAGCATTGTAGATTGATTACATTTTGCTATTTTAAAAATATAAATAAAATAAATTTCTAATGTTATTAGCTATTTTGATTTTTACTTAATAAGTTAAATTGTTTTAGATATTCCATATAAGTACAATGAAATATTGATTTCTCGATACAATATGGATGATTACATTTCATGTAATTAATAACGTTAAAATTTCGGAACTTATTCATTCACATTTGAATTGCTGGTTTTTCATTTCAAAGCATAAAAGTAGTGAATACTGTGGGCGATCAGTATTTCATTTACAACTAAAAAAAGAACTTGAAAATTGATAATTTCATATAGTAAGATGTTTAAAATTTTTATGATGAATATTGATATGGTTTTTTCATGTGTTAGCATAGTTCTAAAAGAAATATTTTCTCCCATTTAAATATCAACCACAATAAGGTAATAACGTTTAATATGAAATCCCCTCTACATGTTAGTGAATATTAAGTTAACCTGCTTTATCTTGTCAATGATCAATATTACCATGTATATTGATCACGTAGGTGAGTGTTTATCAAATTTTAATATATTTTTTAATTTTAAAATACAATTTTATCAAGTTTTCTTTAGATTAATATGAATAGAAATTTGAACCTAATCCATGTTAATATAAAACTATTTAAATGTGTAATATTAATATTTTATGTAAAAAACAATGTATGTGGATTATAGTGGATATGAGTATAAATATGGTTTTTTAAATATTAGGAATATAGTAACCATATATTAAATATTAATTAATTTGTTAAATCATACAAAAATAATTTGAAAGATTATAGATTGATATTTTTGTTCGGCATTCACGCTTGTCTCTGTCAAACACCAGCTCTCACGACTTTGTATGCATGCCCTCCTCTTAAACAAACTCTGCATACTCCTCATAGTAGTGGAGATCCAACCGTCTCTCTAAACATCAAGTGACTAGGTCTGTGAATTCTACGAGCTCTGCGTGTTGATATACAAGAGGTTTGTATGTTAAAATACAGTAATAAAATCTGCGTAGCTGATATTGTTCCTTGACCAATCAATGTTGTTCCAATTATTTGCTTGGGAATTCAAGAAGAGAACATTGAATGTAACCCTTTAAAAATGAAATACCAAACCAATTCTCACGCCAACGGATTCACTAGCAACGAGCATTTATGCACAAGGAATCCACACATCCAAGCTTCCACACAGAAAAAGAGCAGGGTGTTCACCATCATATATTAGGGTTTCGTGAAGTCAGTTCAACAATCAGTACAAAGAGAAGACACCCGCATCACACCATTGTGCAGGTACAAGTCTTCATATTAGCCGAGTTTTATCCGCCCTTGCGGAAAAGATAAGCGAATTTATCCGGGGCGGTGGGCGATTTTATGTAAATGAAGCGAAACAATTCATCGGAGAAGAAGGAAAAGTTCATCTATCCTTTTGCGGAAGAGTTGATCCGCAGTTGGAAAAAGAACCTTAACTCTTCCGTCTGGCCAGACTTGTTTGTCAAAAAGGCCGTTGTGGTAGACTTACACGAGTTTCTCCGTCGTTGTGGAGGAATTTAATTAAAACCTTTCCTCCACTGTTTCGGACAAAGAACCTTAACTCTTCCATCGGGCAAGACTTGTTCGTCAAAAAGACCGTTGCGGTTTACATGAGTTTCTCGGCCATTGGGGAGGACTTTAATTAAAACCTTCGGCAATTTCGGAGACATTTAATCTATTTCCTCCAACAAAGCGGACACAATGAGTAAACTTTCCACACGAGGTTCGACTGGAAGGAAACTCATGAAGCTCACGCTTTCACGACGGATTTTCCCTGTAAGTCGTGATTTTCAAGTTGATTTGATGTTCTTCTGTTCCTAACTTCTTGAATATCACATTTCTACTTCTTTGCAGCATGCTTCAGATATAGCATTTCATATGATATTTGCGGGCGATGTTGGAGCTTCTATAGGAGTAGCAGTGCTATTGCCATTCTCCTCTTTGTTAGATTCCATATCCTTTTCCACGTCATAAATGACTCGATGATCTCTGTTAAAACCTGTGGAATCATTCCCATGTCGGCTTAGGTTTGACCGAATACCCTCGATTTCGGCTTGTATCTATTTTACTTGTTTTTTCAAGTCCTGTACATAGCTGAGGGCGTCTCCCAATATGGACGCTTTATCCATCTGTGTTCAAAATCCATCCAAACCCAGGTCCCCGTGTCTCGGTTTATGTAAAAATCCGCTAGGTTACGAACACTCTCCATTTTCAATATTTCATATGCTAAATTATCTATGTTTACATATGTTGGATTTTCAGTTAATGTTTACACAATTTATAATCCAATGGTTCAGATATAGCGTTTCAATTACTATAAATATTTATAGTGGAGAGCAAATTTAAATTTGCTTTCCATACTTTATTCATATCGAAGAGTCTTTATAACAACGAAATATAAAACGAAAGGGATCATTTATGTTTCATGTGTCTTTGGGTTTCTATTTTCCAACACACTGATTCATCGTTGGGATTCTGTTTTCCTGGAAAGATGCGTGGATCCGTGATGTGCAGTAAGGGTACACCCGTTGAAATTGCCTTTCCCAAAAACTCCTTTCTATCTTTGTAACAAGGGTCTTAATTCAATTCATTATTAAACAAAAGCCGCTCAACCGCAATGTTTCTACAACGGAGAAAACTACGCTGCCTTCCACACACTTCAACCATATCAATTTTGATTGGAAATTTATCTTTAAAATTATGGTAGGATAAAGTCAATTTTTTTGAAAATTCTGTGAAAATCTTAATTTTTAAGATCTGCAATTGAAGGCCGAGGGTAAAAGTGCATCCCGCTCTTTTGATATTCCTTTTTAAAAGGTAATATTTGTATTAGATGTTATGTATTTAATATGACTTCGCTAATTTTTACATTGAAATTGCATCTACAATTTCATTTCTTATTAAGCATTTCTTTTAAGGAATTTCTCAATTAATGTATATATTGTATTTTAATTAAAAAACATCTACAATTTCATTTAACTCATTAAGCATCTGTTTTGAAATGGAATTTTTTTATTAATGTATGTTTTGCATTTTAATTAAAAATAATAATAGTAATATTTGCATTTAGTAATGATGATTGAGCTTTTTTGTTAAGATTATATGAAGGTTGTGAGCTCTTTTAAGATTATATATTGAACTTGAAAGGAAGAGTAAAAAAATATTTATATGAAAAGTAAATATTTTAAAAAATTATACACATACTCAAATATATAATTAATTAATTATTATTTAGAAATAATTATATTAAAAAAGTTTTAAGGAAAAAAACACTTTTATTATATCTTAAAACTATGATTTTTTTAATTTATTTATAATTAGAAAAATAAAAACATATTTTTAAACATTTTGATTATATAATTGATTTTAAAAACTTTAAATATATAAATATATTTGAAAATTTATTTTATATAAAGTTTAATAATTTGAGTTTTATGTGATATTTAAGGATTTTAAATTGTAAATAATGTTTTAGCATATTTTCTATTATAATTTTAATCCAAATATAAATGATAATTATCTAAACACATATATATATAGAAAGATTATACATTTAATAAACATATATTAAATTATATAAAAAAATTATACATTTATTAAATTATATAAAAGGATTATACATTTATTTTAGTAATCATATATTAACATAATTAAAATTAAAATTATTTTGAATAAATAAAATTATAATTATCGATAAGAATATTTATGCCGCTACTTCATTTTCAAGGCAGTACAAAAGCAAAGAGATCCGTAGAATTCTCAGAGCATAATAACAATAAAAACAAGCAGTATAAACAGCAAAAGTTAAACATGCTGTAGATATTGTTCTTGCTTTGTGCAGCATTCATCTTCCATTTAAGATTCTTGTCTGTACAAAGATCTCACAGTCTGGTTTTAATATTGCGGTTTCCCTTGCAAGTTTGGCTTCTATACAAAGGTGCCTGCCAAGAATGTGAACGATTCTGGGCTCTTTTTTTTTAAATTTACATTTACAAATAAATGATCATTGTGTAAACTCTTGTACCAAATTGATTTTCCAAAAGTGTGACTATATGCTTCCCATATCTCTATGTCAAAATTCTCAGTACCATTGAGAATTTTTAAATCTGTGATGTCTTTAATCTGCACTATGTTTCCCTAATTCCAAATTTCAATTGTATGGAAACTAGATTAGCTTCCAGTCTATCCAATATATATGTATCTTTCAAGGCAGAGAACGAAATGGATTCTCTTGGCTGATTTGTCAATCTTCCCCTTCAGGTAAGGTGGTCGTCATCCCATTTCGTTCCCCTCTTTGTCTTGTTATGGTGTTCTCTTGTGCCAGCGTTGCTAAACCGTCTGTCATCATAACCTCATAACAATTTCTTTCAAAAGATCATAAACAAATGATCACATGTGATGCCAGCATGTGCAGTGATGAGATTCAAAGGCGAAGAGAGGAAGCCACCGGTGAAAAGAATTACTGTAAAAGTAACTCATATTCACTGTATATAATATAAATCTTGATAATATATTTATGTTAAAAAATTTCATATTCATATTAACTCATATTCATTGTAAAATATAATTATTTTGAAAAAAGAACATTATTAAGTTATTTTGGAAAAACATTAATCCATACCGATACCGTATTGGTTGCTTTCATTGAATTCATTGCATAAACCAACCCCAAAATTTGGACAAAATTTATAATAAGGTGATCTTGGACAAGACGATAGTAATGAGCGTGAGCCAAGCTATTCTTGCCACCCCCTGTCCCAATATCACGAAGCTCTGCATTTTGGAGTAAGTACAATGTGGACATATTTGTGTGACACCAGTAATTCTATGAATTTCCACTTTACCATTTCACTTACATCTAGAATGGAACATTCACATTTACATTCCGGCTGGAACATTCACATTCACATTTACATTCCGGCTGGAACATTCACATTCACATTTACATTTACATTCTGTCTGGTTTTTTTGAATATTTTGTTGTTCACATTCACATATGCCATATTCTTATAGTATTTTAGTTTTAAATATTAGGTTTTTCTATAATGTTCACCAGCATTACTCCTCTCGTGTAAGATTTCCTTGCTATTGATTTCTATTGAGCTATGGTGTCGAGTCCATCACCATTGGAAAGAAGAAACTTGTTTCAGATGTTCTTGATGCTACAATCTACCATGCAGTTTATTATCAGCTTATTTGATATAAGATTATTATTCTTCGCCTAAAGATCAAAGAAATTATTTACTGACCTAGATTGCACATTGTGTCTATACAAAGGTTAGCAATGGAGCAAAATCAAATTGAATGGTGTGGAGAAAATCAATTGTTAACGTTGCTTCCCATTGGATGGACAAAATATGCAATCGAAAATCTGCTAACTTTGCTGCCCATTGTATAGGTTGCATTTCCTTTAAATATTTGTTTATCCACGACAAGAACAAGTCGATGCCATTATTGTGTATTCCCAGCTTGGTTTGACATATTTTTCACGCGTCCTTTTATTTTGGTACTCCTTTGGTTTTTATTTTCATCTTGGATTACGAGTCTTACCCACCAAGTCTTTTACCTTTTTCATTTCAACCAAAGAAGCAAGTCCCACACCAGCCTTATTTTCATACTGTTCGCGTTTTCCAGGGCAGATTCCAAGTCTGATTTTTACTATGTCCCAAGTAGGAATTGGCGTCCTTAAACCTTTCGTCATAATCCCAAGCGCTCTCTCCCACAATCTGCTTGATGTATTCAGATAGAATAGTGGTCGGCTGACACTGGAGTGGTCGGCTATGACTAGACTTACAATATAAAGCAAATACAACGTGCTCTGCATGAGAGGGCTGCGTCCTGTGGAGTGATGGGCTGCGCGGCCACTCTTAAACACATCTCCATATGTTATGGGCTGCGGCAACAGCTGTTGGCCCTGATCCCTCTGGCAAGACAAGGCCAAATGGTTCCGCCGTTGTGGAAAATATAGGCGGATTTGCCCGCCTTTGCGGAAAGAGAACCCAAATTTACCCGTCGTGGAAAGGCGCAGGCGGGAGAGATTTAGCTGGATAAATTCGCTTCCGCAACAGCGGATAAAACTCGGCTAAATCTCTTTTCTTTCCGCAAAGGCGGGCAAGTCCACCTATCTTTTCCGCAAAGGCCGAACGATTTTATCTTTCCGCATCAGTGTTATTTGTCACACTTGTGACAAGGGACATGGGTTTCGTAAGAATGATCAGTTATACTAAGCGGAAGCTCCGACAGGCCATTGGAATTTCGGCATCAAACAACGAGTCAGCGCACAATACACAAAACTTTGTCCAAAGTTTGGCTTCCAGGTTTTCTGTTGGTTTGGAGACTCGGAAGGCAAAATTGGCTGTTCTGAATAGACGAGTAAGGAATTATGTTTTCCTGCGTTTGTCACTGCTGGCAGCTCTTCTAACTCGGACATCCCAGCAACATTTGGAGCACTTCTAACTCGGACATCCCAGCAACATTTGTGGCGTGCTCCAAGCCACGTATGCTCTTCAGCTTCACACACCCGTCTGCCCAACGAACAAACAGAAATGAAATCTCTTCGCTCTCTGTTCGGATTCCTTCGTATGTATCGCATTCCATGGTGGTTGCGCAGGTTATCTTCACTGAATGAATTATTTTTAAAAATGGGGATTACCTGCATTACTCCTTTATGTCTTCTCAATCTGTACCTGTTCTTATGCTTGTGCATGGGAGTCAGTGGAGCAGGAAATGACAGGATTTTGCGAGTTCTATTGGTTCATAATATGAATGATCTTCCTATGCAGGATTTGAACCAAGCACCTCCACCATATCCTCCGCCTCTATCTCCACAGCCAGAACCACCACCACCAACATCTCCCCCTCCTCCTCCTTCGTTTTCTCCCTTTATACAAGTGGCAAGACTCATAAATTTGACGGCTTCAAATGGAGGAAAATTGGTACCTGATTTCAACGAGCTGGTGTTCAACTATGCTGTAGTACTGGGACCAAGGGTAAGACAATTCGCCCTCACTGTTACTTCCCCGAGGAAGAGGTATGTCTATATTTCCATTTCTTGCGTGCGCAATGTGAGATATATTAAAAGAAGATATGTGGTGATAAAGGAAAGAGCAGGTCGTCAATCCCTGTAGAACAACTTTGTAAAAAAAATATACCCTTGCATTTATACAAAGATATCATCAAATAAAATGGAATATCATTAAATGTTTTATTATAAATTTTGTTTTCTATCAGATTTTTAATTTAATTAATTTTCTTGTATTATTTTATGATGAATAAGATATTTACTTTGGCACATGATTTTTTCAATTATACATTTATAAATTTTAATATTATAATTATTGATATATTTTATTTATTTTTTACATTTCTAAGAGGATTAAATCATTTTATGGAGATTTTATTTTTAAATATATTTGAGAAAGATTTACACTATGAAGATTTTATCTCCAAAATTGATAAATTACGATTAAGATAAATTTAGATTAATTATAATATGCTATGTTGAATCATACTAAATAATTATTATTTTTTAATAGAAATGGGTATATGTACATTAATATAAAAAAGTTACTAATGTAAACATTCAATAGTACAAATTGTCCTAAAATTCAAAATATCTCTTATAAAAAATGCTAAATTCTAATTAAAAATACCAAATTCTAATTAAAAATGTTAATTTTTTTCTAAAATAATCACTTAATAATTGTCTTTGCTTACTATATGTAGATTGTAGCCTATGCCTTCAATATCTATATATTCTAACAAATTGACCACATACCAAAAGAAATTGGCAATTCATATAAAAACCTAAGACACTTATTTATGAATCCTTCCATAATTGGTTCTCTATTGTTCTTTGGCTCCATCATCAACTTGTCCCAATATTCTTCATAGCTATCCACATCTTGTACTTTTGAATCCTTCATACATACCTCCTTAATTGACCCAATAGAGAGTAAAGGCTTGGTAGTTGTTGGAGAGCTTCTAGCAAAACCAAGGATCATATTATAATGTGGCATACCCATGTCCAAAAGTAGCTTATCCACCTATTTCCCTTGAGCTTCAATTTGGGCCTCAAGGACCTCAAATTGAGCTTATTGAGCATCCATATGATTTCCAATGCTCTAGTCCAACTGGGGTATAGCTTCTTGAATGAAATCCATTTGCTTAACCTCGATCTGAAAAGCTTCCTTAAATCTATACCCTCACACAATGCACATTTTTGTGGATGCATATTCCATACTCTTGCAATGTATTGCCCCACAATCCTTTGTCAAATAGATTTTGAAGATAAAACCATGCCACAAAGCCCTATAATGACAAGTTAAACAAGCCTTTCCTTAAGCATTAATATGTTTTCCACACTCAAACCATTAGGCTCCAATGGAATTAAACAAAGCCACAAAAGTAAGAACCCGCCTTTTTGCAGACCCAAACCACTTAGAGATAAGTCTTCAAACGAACCTAAGGATCCCAAACAAAGGAACATTCGAGACCTCCTTTACTCAACCACATTCCCAGAGATGAATGTATTTCTTCCAATACACCCAAGATCACAACACCAAGTCACAAACATGTTCCATAGAGTAAACAATTAACTTTCCAGACCGACATACTACAAATTATCTAACCATCACCATTACAATCCATCACACTCACCATAAATATCCCTTTGCAAATGATAAAGCAGGATGGACCCAATTCATGTTAGCGTGGAGACAAAACCCCGACTTGTCAAAGGGAATACCAAGGAGTTTGCTGGATAATAGTTCCAAATGCTTGACACTAAATCAGTCGACACAATATTTGCTTTGCCCGACACCTTTGACCGACTCCTTCCAAGGCTCAGCAAACAATTTCTTATATACATACAAAAAATGTTTTTTCATGAAGCTTCAGTAGATGCATGCATATACAGCAAACTACATCGTGCATCAAAGGGCAAGGTATAACTGAGTGCTGCAGCAACTAAGCACGATATACTTTTGAAAGCAATGGAAATGTTTCTCTAGGAATTTGAATTTAAAAAAATTGTGAATTAAATATATTTATATCTTTATAGAAAAAGCAAAAAAAAAATTTCAAATGTGTTCCAAAAAGAAGAAGAAAATCATATTTCAAAGGTGTTCCAAAAAAATAAAAAAACAAGTAAAATAGCTACACCAACTCCATCTATAATTTTGATTGGTTAGTTAAAACCCTCTCTGGTTGGTGTCGTCATTGATCTAGCCTGGGTTGGAACATTTGGCTTTTTTTTAAAGCAAATCTCTGAGCGCTTTGATTCCTAATTCTTGGGCCAAAAAGGTGAGGTCCCCTTCATGAGGAATGCTGCTCTCATATTCCATGAATAATTTTTTATTTATTGAATGATGACATTTGAAAGAAGGGTAGAAATGTATTTATTTTTATAAACAAGAGCCACGAGGTGGCAATGTCCCTGACATTGCTACCTACTTTATTTGCGGGGAGGTAAAAAGCAATAAAGTGTACTAAATGAACAAGAGTTTATATGAATTGTAGAAAATAGGTTTGAGTAACTCTTCCTTATTATTCATTTTCTATTTTCTCTTTGGTGTCATGTTAAGAGTGTGGTGTTACAATTCTTTCCATGGTATTAGATCTTAGTTTCCTCTTGGAAGGACAACTTTAATTGTTTAGAGAGAACTTGTTCTTTTAGGTGTTACAATTCTTTCCATGGTATTAGATCTTAGTTTCCTCTTGGAAGGACAATTTTAATTGTTTAGAGAGAACTTGTTCTTTTATCCGTGGATTTAGAGAGGTTCAAGTTGACACTTATTTGTGACTAACAAATCTACTATGGACATATGAGACAAAAAAAAGTGGACAAAACAATGAATCTCTCCATTGAAATAGTGATCACACTATATTATTATCATAGCAAATATATGTCACACTATATTATTATCATAGCAAATATATGTCACACTATATTATTATCATAGCATTTTTAGCTTGTGACAGTTATATGCATTTAACGGGTGAAATATTAATTATATACAAAAATAAGCAACCAAACATCAATTTCACTAATGGAATACCTACACAGTTATCTCTTTATGAAGAATGTAGTCATGCACTTATTCCTTCAAATATTATGAAATCATTATGACACCGTGATTATGTCTAATTCTACATCTCACTCAAAGAGATACTTAATATAGGATGGATGTTGGTCAATTGTTTCCCATACCACTTAAACCAATTAATAAAATCACACGGTCTTTGCCCATCCTGAAAGTTACTGTATTCACATTGAAGTGATTTTTCTTTCAAGCATAGTTTCAACTCAAAAAAATATATAAATAGATGTCTCCATCATCCATTTGAACCCCACTTACTCCAATCTTTATCTTGATCTTTATCTTGAGACAATGCAATGTTAAAATAGACAAGTATCCTCTTCATATGACCATTTTATAATTGAAAATGCTATTAAAATAACTCTAAAACATAAAAGAGTTTTATTTGAAGAACCAATAACCTCCTCAAGAAAAGATATTGGAATTATAACAACGTTGTGTTGCAACACACACCTAAACTAAAAAACTAAAAAAACATTATAAATACTATGCTTCGTTTAAAATGAAAGCATTAGCACATATGAGCACTAAGCACATTAAACTAAGAAAAAATCATTACAAAACACAAGATCGAATAAAGTTTGTCTACATAGCTAACTAATTTTAACAACCATGGTAGAAAATACACTTTATTCTTTTCTTAAACTCTATGGTAATTATTTTGTTTAATTAAACATTTCAATAATAATAATAACTTTATTGTTTTCTTTAAAACTCTCACAATTATTTTGTTAATTAAACATTTAAACAATAATATTGATAACACACACCTAATATAAAAAACCTTGAACATTTTTTATTAAAAAAATCTACAAATTTTAACTTATTGCCAAACTTTTTGCGATTATGCTTACTGATTTTTGTTCATCCCTGCCTGCCAACCATTCCACAGTCTTCCCTGCAATCGAGAACCATTTTTGTTCATCCCCTTCCTCACAACTGGTAACGTGAAGCAATGTATTGTTGTTTTTGCTATGAGATTGAAATTTGCTGAAACCAATGATCTCAGACATGGATCTCTTTTTATCGATTTGAGCTGATGAATGTTCGCTCGGTCTCTTTTCCTCAGTTGTTGATATGTTCTTCGTTTCCAAATTGTCTATCGGCTTTATATCTGCGAAGGCATGCATCCGTTGTCGGTTGTGATCATCTGGGAGCCCAAAAACAACAAATCCGATGGCTTTCTGTCGCTCCATCGATGCTGCGACATGACATCCGACACAACAATACGATGAGCAAACTGACGAGCGAATTGTAGTTGCTTCGACTCCTTGTCGGCCTCCGAGAGCAACAACCCTTCCTTTCTCCTGCTACCGAAACACCCAATTGATCCGGAGGGTTCCGACAGACAAGCGCTTGCCTGTCTGAAGTTGTTCTCCACTCTAAACCCCGAGGACTCAGACTCGCCCCCTGGACCTGTCTGTTCCACTGCTATTGTCTTTGCCTGCCAACCATTGCACAGTCTTCCCTGCAATCGAGAACCATTTTTGTTCATCCCCTTCCTCACAACTGGAGACGGGAAGCAATGTATTGTTGTTTCTGCTACGAGATTGAAATATGGTGAAACCAATGATCTCAGACATGGATCTCTTTTTGTCGATTTGAGCCGATGAATGTTCGCCCGGTCTCTTTGCCTCAGTTGTTGATATGTTCTTTGTTTCCAAATTGTCTGTCGGCTTTATATCTGCAAAGGCCATTCGTCTGCTGTCGGTTGTGATCATCTGGGAGCTCAGAAACAACATATCCAATGACTTTATGTTGCTCCATCGATGCTACGGCATGACATCCGACACGACAATACGATGAGCAAATCGATGAGTGAATTGTAGGTGCTTTGACTCCTTGTCGGCCTCTGAGAGAAACAACCCTTCCTTTCTCCCACTGCCGAAACACCCAATCGATCCAGATAGTTCCGACAGACGAGCACTCGGCTGTCTGAAGTTGTTCTCCACTCTAAATCCCAAGGACTCAAACTCCCATAAACATTTTTTATTAAAAAAATCTACAAATTTTAACTTATTGCCAAAATTTGTGCAATTGTGCCTATTGATTTTGTCAATGAAATCATTTAAAAATTACAAATTATTCTCGGTAACCAAATGCAACACAAAACCAATGTTTACGTGGTTTGCGCAGCAAGGATTTGTTTGTGCATGAGACAATAAAGGTTACACTTGTTCCATTTACAGTGCTGTGAGGTGTGGTTTTTACTTTTAATACCTTTGTATCCAATATATGGCCTGAAGCCAATTTGCAGTTGTTGTTGCAACTGGAAACATGAGCTCTGTGGCAAGTTTGGAATGAACGAGGATGATCCCTAGATGGGTTTACCTTGGCCATATGCACACAACTCAGGATTATACCATCATGCAAGAAAAGTGTCATCATGGAGGCTGCATTAAAACCAGTAATGGCAGCTGAACGATAATGTGGAGGCTTCATCAAACCAAATAGAGGAAGGTGTATGCATGTCGATGCTTTTAAAATGATATCAGAGGGCTTAGCAAGTAACCAAACCACAATAAAAAGGAAGTGAAATTTATTGCACATATTGGCTTCTAGATCGTGGTAGAATTTTGTGGATTAGGTTTTCCTGGGCCGCCTCTTCATCAACTTATAAATATATTTTAACTTACTCTTAGCTGATTTGTTTTGCTGGGCCGCCTCTTCATCAACTTATAAATATATTTTAACCAAAGTCTTAAGTGTAGTCCACGATGATGATGAGAATGGTGGAGACTCACAAAGTGCGGTTAGTGACTAAGTGTTTAGGGTGAGGCGATCAGGTGTAGTACACTTATATAAATATATAGCTTGCCCTGTTCGATTGCTCACAGTTACAACACCTTTCCTCCGACTGATAACCGATAAAGAGAAACGAGTCGATGGTTGTTAGCAGTTTGAAGAAATAGAAGAACTGTACCCATTCATCATGGTAGCTTTGCACTTCAAAAGCTCTTTTGTGCGTCTTCTTTTTCCTTTCCTTTACGTATTAATTTGTGTGATGGTTGTTGATGAATCATCAACATCTCCGGATAAAAAAGGAAGTGAAATTTATTGCACATATTGGCTTCTAGATCGTGGTAGAATTTTGTGGTTTCGGTTGTTTTCTTTCGATGAACACCTGTCTCACATGCTCCTTGTTGTCAATGCTTCCTCCTTTGATTTGTGAACTTCGGCAACTCAAATTTTTTGATATTTCACTGTGTAGTCTTTAAAATACCTTCCCATGGAATTTGAGCAGCTACCAAACTTAAAGGTGTTGGGCATGAGGGAGTGCTCTGGACTGAAGAAGCTGCCAAAAGCGTTAGCTAAACTAAAATAATTAAAAGGTGTAATCTGCGATGAGAACGCTATATGACAATGGATGGCTACAAAATCCTCTACCATGCCTAATCTTGCAGTTGAGCTCGTCAAAGAACGCTTTAATTTGGAAAATTTTCATGATACATCGTCGTGCTGCTGCAACACCTTTCATTATGTTGGTGTATCGTGTACAATCTAAATAGAAGTGGGGCAGACTAAAAAGGGAAAAAGTGAAGTCCAAACTAGAACTATTGGCTAGATCAATGAAATTTTCTGGAGTGTAAGGACTAGACAGTTTCGATGGAGTTATGTTAAGCTTGCCGACCGTTTCGGGGGAGTTATGTTAATCTTTGTTTATTCCATCTTTCCTCTTTTCCTACTGGCATTCACTTTGCCCCTCCAGGGGCAAATGCTAGGTAGGTAGACTCACTCCACCTATATGTTCATGTTTTTCTATGTTATTCATATTTTTCAAACATCTCGATTAGTGAGTCATCATAATTGAAAGACCGAGAAATTCCCAACTTTCTTGACCCGTGTTAGTTGTCGCGAGTCGCAACTAATAATAAAGAAAAACGGTTGTGTTGATTGAGGCGATGAAAGACATGTTGACTGGGGCATACATGGACGTGATGAGTGGGTAAATAAGTGTATTAAGAAAATTCATTCTACCAACCCTTTTTTCATATTAAGAAAATTCTGTATAATGCTTTCGGAATCAGAAAGTCCAAACTTTTTAAAAGAAACACTGTCAAATAAACGAGAACACGTGTTGAAGAAAAATATTCTGTGATATATTTTCATAATAGAAATTGATGGTGGATCTCTATTTGGGTGATCCTTAACTCAATCATACGATCGAGTGATTGGAGGAGCCCAGTGCAAAGCACGTGGTCCCTCCGATCACATGTTTGCGAATAGTTTGTAACTGTTAGCATCAACATAGATTTGGCAAATAGCTATGAGGGTGTTGATCCATTAATGATTATTGATTTCATTATTGATTCACTTTAAATTTTAAGTAACTACAATCTATTTAGCCCCAAGGGTTAGCTCAATTGGTAAGACGTGCGAACACTCTCTCGGTACGGGGGGAGGTCACGAGTTCGATCCTTGAGTCCTGTGGGGTTAGGCCAGCAGTTTATCTCTGGTCGATGGTTTACCATCCACGAAATGTGGGGAAGTATTGGTGGGTTTCCCGTGCACCATTTCTGTGGCATTTTGATGGTCAAATAAGGTTTAAAATTTTAGCTAAATGTCTTTTGTGAAGGGTGATAAAATTTCTAAAACGTTTTTTTGAAAGACAATACAATTTCTAAACCGTATTACTACTATTTTTGAAGGACAACAAAATTCCTAAATTGTTATTATATTACTAATTTAATAGTAGTATTGCATTGAATATATTGGATTATGTATTGTTAAGTAAATAATAGAACAATAAGTAAGATATTCCATTCATGCATCCTCACATTTTAAATACTTTTTTTCATAAAGAGTTACAAGAATAACTATTTTTCTTCATAATCAATTAATGAACTCATTTTTTGCATATTTGTAGGGTTTATGTGTGGCTCTTAAGTATCCCAAATTGGAATAGTTGGAACGTGGATGAATATATTGGATTATGTATTGTTAAGTAAATAATAGAACAATAAGTAAGATATTAGTTTTGTGATAATTGCAAATTAACCAATAATTGGGTAAATTGAAAGCATTTTACTTCACAATTAATTAATTAATGCAACTTTTGTGTATTTGGAGGATCTATATGTTATAATTCACAACATGAAATAGTTAGCACTTGGATGATTAAATTTGGGTAAATAACTATTTTACTTCATAACCAATGAATCAATGCAATTTTGGCCTATTTGTAGGATTGATGTGTTATCCTTTAGAACATGTAATAGTTGGCACTCCCACCATTAAATTTGGGTGAATAACTATTTTACTTAATAATTAAAAAAATTTGCTTATTTGTAATATTTATGTGTTAGCATTTACAACATTTAGGACATGATTCCAAATTAGAATAGTTGGTGGTTAGATATTAATTTTGGGTGAATATCTATTTTACTTCATAATGAATTAGTTAACTAATTAATGCAAATTTGGGCTATTTGTAAGATATCCAAATTGGAATAATTGGTGTTTGAATTATTATAACATAAAATATATTAGATTAAATGTATTTTTAATTTGATAATATAGCAATGAGTTAGATATTAGTTTTGTAATAATTGCATAGTAATAAACCAACAATCCATCTTAATGCTCTATCAATGGTTGAATCCAAGGATCAAATCCCTTGAGGTGCAAACACCTTTTTAGAGTCCTAAACTTTTCAAGAGATTTGATTTCTATAGAGCCAAATTTAAGAAATTTTATATTTTATAATATTCTTATATGTATGAATTTGATTTTTTTTTATAAAACTTTTTCTATTAAATATATATATTAAATTTTATTTCCATTTATATTTATATTCAACTACTTATTATTATTATTATTCAACATGATGATCATGTAAGTGATTACTTATTATCTGGCTGTTAAGCAAGCTTTTCCTAATTCATGGATCAAAAGTCTCATTATTGCTATTTTTAAAAGTGGTAATAAAAATACGCTCTTAGCCAAGCTATGGATAGAAAGTGAAGGTAAGCCCCAGTGTCTTCACTCAATGAAAATATGCCATAGCACCTTCATTCATGGGATATTAACGAAGCTCCCTAATTTAACTAGATATTGATAAATACCTACCAAAATATTGTCGTTGAGCCCCCCTCCCAATACATAATACATATTTCCAATTAAAAATCCCTATGTTTAGGAGATATTCCCTATTTTTACTAGATGCCTCTTTTTATACCCCCCAATACCTATAAACTCCGAACGTGATGTCCTACTCCCTGCCCCCCCCAATACCTACAATATATTGACCTTATTTTTCACAATTTAAAAACCTGCCTTTATGAATGAATGTGATAAGATATTGGTTAACAAGGTGAATCCCATGTGAGGTAAGTGAGGTAAAGGTCAGGCGGGCTTTAGAAGAGACCACTCAACAATGCTTAGGATCATTGTAGAGGAATGTTGTGATACTAAATCCATTATCTGCTGTTGTTTTGTGGACTTTAGAAAACCTTTCGATATGGTGCCTAAAAATAACCTATGGAATAGATTAGAAGAGCTTAAGGTTCCTTTTGAGTTGAGAGTTGTTGTGATAAGGTTGTACGAGACTGTCATTGTCAAATTTAAAAGCACTAATAAGTGATCGAAATATATTTATTGTAATATTGGAATTAAACAAGGTTTCCCTCTCTCCCCTACCCTTTTCAGCATATACATCGATAAGCTAGAAGGTTTTTTAGAAGATGTAGATCAAGCTAGCATGTCCTTAGATGGAATAGTTTTCATCCTTCTTCTTTATGTTAATGATATTATTCTTATGGCAATGTGTCCCTTTGATCTTGATAAGGAATTCAAAACTCTCATGGATTTCTTCTCTAATATGGGTATGATTGTTAACACTGACAAAACAAACGTTATGATTGTTAAGTCCAAAAAGGTTATTGTAACACCCGTTTTGACATTACTACATGAACTACTATTATATGTTGTATTTGCTTGATTGCGAGACTTCGTCAGTTTGTCAACATTGTGGACATATGGTTCTATTATTTTGCTGAGATATATATGTGTGTGTGTGTGATGTTAGTGTTATGATATATAGTCATGTTTGGATGCATGTATCATGTGTTAGTTATGTCTCAATTATGCTAGTTAATGAATGAATGAATGTCATGTCAGGTGCATGGTGAATATAATGAATTGATTATTGTTATGTTATGATGAAAAGTATGTGCACATGTTGAGGATTTGTGCACGATATTCTAGATTGTATGTCGAGGACTGACTTACAGGTTAAAATGGCTAAGTAATAGCTAGATCCTACGAGGTGGGAGAGCCTCGGGGACATGGAATCCGAAAGATAAATGGTATGCGAGTGATGCATTATTTACTTTCGCATGATTATTATGATGTTTATTATGATGTATGGGTGGGGTAGGGTTACATGAAACTCAACCACCTAGATTGATTATACGATGACAAACTGAGTACAAGTGAAACACAGTTATTATGTCGGGTAGACATAGTCCCTTGTTCCATTAGGGGGGTGGAGGCTTTACCCACCGTTTATCCCCAAAACCCAGAGTCATGGGAGGGATGTGCTACCGTGCATTCCCCAAGGCGTGTGATGATGATTGGTGTATTTCCTGCTGGGGAAGCTTGGTTGATGTAGTTGACACTTCTGCTTACAGGTTTTAGCAGGATCCGGTCATGGCTTGATACTTCAGGGTAGTCCAACAGAGGAAAGGATAGGATGTGGAAGTTAGTTGTGATTAGGTAGATGATGTAGGTATATAAGTGTAGCTTGATGTTGGGAGGGAAAATAGGATTGACTGTGTATGTTGAGGACCTTGCAGATTCGTGTGTCGTAACTTAGTGACTGGTATTATTGTTCGTTAGTTAATTGTACTTAAGTAAGTGATTGACCCAACAGTCAAATTATGTTAGGAATGTGTCAGTAAGCAGTAACTTAATTGATTGATTGATGTATGTGATTTAGTACTGTTAGTGTACTTATGTGAGGTATGTGAGCAGTAGCTATGCTTACATAACTCGCCTACATATTTAGAAATTGCGTGAAATAATACTAAAACTATAATGTTTAGGCATTAATTACATTATTACTACTTATCTAACAAAGAGATTAATTAAGATGTCGAGTTAGTAAATTAATGATTAAAATAATGGAATAGGTTGAATGAGTAACTAAATGTTAATAATGTTGATTAATGTTAATTATTGTCGATTAACATTAATAATGTTGATTAATGTTAATTATTGTCAATTAATGTTAGTAATGTGGATTAACGTTAATTATTGTCTATTAATGTTAATAATGTTGATTAATGTTAATTATTGTCGATTAATGTTAGTAATGTGGATAAAATTTAATTATTGTCGATTAATGTTAATAATATTGATTAATGTTAATTAATTTCGATTAATGTTAATAATGTTGATTAATAAACGAGTTACGGTTAACTTAGGTAGTAAATAATGTATTTGGTTAGTAATGCTTAATTGAATGTTAATGAGTTTGATTAGTAAAGACTAAGGGTTAAAATGTTAAAAGGTGATTGTAATGTTAGTAAGGATAATATTAACTTGGAAGGGAATATTAATTACGTATCTAACGATATTAATTAATTAATTAAAATATAGGGACAAGGTTTAATTTATATATTACTTAATTAATTATAATTATGTCGTAGTTGTTTAGAACCATGGTGTAAATTATAAATAATACCTTATGCCATTAATAAACAAGTGTTAAATTGTATTTGAGTTAATTAATAAAAATATAAGTTAAAATTGTGAGACTTGAGTTACAAAGTCCAAGAATGTTAATTAGAAATTTATTGCGGATACATGTGTAAGTGTAAAACAATTACGGTTGGTGGGTGAACCAACCCCAAACCCCAAACTTAAACTATAAAAATAGTATAACCTTTATTAATTATTGATTTAAAATTTTTATTATTAAATAAGAATTGAATATTGAAATATTGTTGTGAAGTGTTTTCGGTTGACCTCATTTAGGAGGGTGAATATTTAATTAAGGATTATTAAATTAATATTATTTTATGGAATGGTTCGAGGGAGTCTGATAGAGTAGACAAGAAGGGGTTGGGACCCCATTAATGAGAGGATAGGGGTATTAATGAGAGAAAAGAGTCGGCAAGGAGGAGGATAAGGTTGAGAAGAGGAGGGGGAGAAGGGAGCATCTTCACCTTAGCATACTTTTTGGAAATGGGAGCAGAGATATAGAAAATTTTAGAATGGAAGAAGAAGGGGGTTCTTGTTGGATATTTTCGGAAGGGATAGAATTGGTTGGCTTGTACTTGGTTTGGGCTCGGGGGTCCAAAGGGGTACCTTTGGAGCTGGGTGGTCGACGAGACCTCTCCAGTTGGCAGGGTGGCATACCAGATTGTCTGGTCGGTTGAATTTCAAGGTCTTGGGAAGGATTTTGGTTGTAGGGCTACAGTATGACACACACCGGGGCAAAAAGGGAGGAGCAAAAGGGGATCTACTAGCTATTTACATGTATTTTTCCTATAGGTGTATTGATCATTTCTACTTTGTAATTTTTACTTATGCTAGTTATAACTAAAGTAATTTTATTTAGAAATACATGCTTATATATGGTGTTGTTCATGCATAGTTAGTAAACTTGAAAATAAGATAAACAATAGATTATTTACAGACATGTAAACCTTGTTTTTACGTGAAACAAAAACTAGGAAACAAAACATGAGATACACATAGAATGAAAACAATAAAGACTTGATTTTATTGAGAAACTGGGGACCTAGCTTAGGGATCCTATAGTTATTAACTCCAAAAAGGTCACATATTCTAATTGTGTATATGATAATAACAAATTGGAGGAAGTGGTTTCTTACAAATATCTTGGGATTTATATCCACAACAAGCTCAACTGGAACTATATCATTGAGAAAATAATTAACGGATGGTGGGAAGCTTATTTCGGTCCTGAAAACAATTGTAAAACAACAAACCTTGTGATGTGGGATAAAAAAAAGTTCCTTTTTGATAATTTCGTCACTCATTATCTTGTACAATTGTGAAGTTTGGGGTTGCAACATCTATAGAGAATGTTGGAGAAATATTGAGCAAATACAGAAGCATTTTATAACTTATGACCTAAAAATTAAAAGCAATACACCCTATTATATTCTCCTAATAGAAGTGTTCCTTCGCCCGATCGAGAACATCAATAAATGATTAGGTACCTAATGTACAAGTACAAGATAAATAACATGGGAGACCAGAGACTTCCTAAAATTTCTTATAGATCGAGTCAGGACCACCTGCGGCTCAAGAGGGGCTGGTATAAAGACACCATGGCTTGGTTAAACCAGTGGGAGGTTAACGAAAATATCACTCTAAAAAATCAATAACATTAAAAATATTATTATATCTAAGTTTAAAAATAAATTGTGGGACAAGAAAGAATTAGAGGTTAAAATAAAATTAAGGTACTATAAGGAGGTCGTTAATCCTAATATAGAAGATCAAACGTATCTTTCTGTCTTAACTAGTTCAAAGAATAAAATTAATATAGCCAAGATAAGAATGAACTCTCATGAGCTTCATAGTGAAACAGGGCGCTAAACAATTCCTAAAATACCATCATAGGTGGAAGGATTTACCATCTTTGTGCGACTATGAGCGTTGAGGTTGAAAGACATTTTCTATTAGAGTGGATTGTGTACACCTACATTAGATCATAGTTTCATAATATTTGCTACAATGCATACCTCTCTAACCTTCTAAAATGTCAAAACTGCGATGACCTAGGAACGCTTCTTTCTAAGCTTTTTGAGCATAGGAATAAAATTTTACAGCAAATCAAAAAATTCCTTTATTTTCTCTTAAAGTCTGATAGACTGAAGTTGGTTTGAGTAGATATTAATCATCACCATCATCATCATAATAAATAAATATAGTTTTGAATTTTGAAATTTTATTATATGTTTTAAATATTTTTAAATAAATGTAATGAATATATTAGTAAATAAATAAGTTATCTATCTCTCTTTATATATAAATAATTTTGTCATATATTGAATATTTATAACACTTTCGAGGAGGTTTGATTTTACACATGTTTAAATATTAATTTCAAATATTATTCAAAATATTATTAGTAATTAACTGAAGCTTACTAGAAAATATGTATAGAAATATATAGCTTTGGGATTTTGTGAATTTTTATTTTTTTCACATCTAAATTTGTTTATCTTTCATAATTTTAAAAGGTGTATTCTAAATATTCTAGGTTTCAACTTTTTTCGAGCATATTTTTCGTCTAGAAATCTTTAAAAAGTCTTAGAATGGAAAAACCCACCGTAAAGTCCAAAACATAGAATAAATATACTACATTTTAAATTCAAATTCAAATTCAAATTAAATATTTAAAAATATAAGCATAAATTATTGACATTAAACCAGGATAAGTTCAAAATAAATGAATCATAATCAACTTAATAATATAAATAATAGATCAAATTTATATCCAGGATAAATTCAAAATAAATGAGTCATAATCAAGTTAATAATATAAATAATAGATCAAATTTATATATGTATGAAGTTTCAATTTAAAGCATAAAATAAGTTTTAAAAAATAAAAATCTTCGAACTTAAAGAGTTTCACAAGTCAAATTGTTTAGTATAATTTATTTTTTATTATAATTTTGTTTATTTTAGAACAATAAGCATCATCATTATCATTAAGAAAACACTTATTTTTAAATGAATATTTTTTTTTAAATAAAAGAAAGAACATATTTAAATATTTGAGGATTTCGCTCGTTCAACTAGTTTTTAATCAAAATCATGATTTTTTTTAATCTAAATTATGTATTATTCAAATCACACTTATGAATTTACAAATAGATTATGTGTCCTCAAATACCTCCAAAGAATCTACATTAAGTAAGTTTAAACATTGTTTTGTGAAATCTTTTATTTCTTTTATCAAATTTCATAAAAAAATGTATCAAAAATTGTGAAACATTTAAACTAAGTTATACATAAAAGAAATATTATACTATAATTTAAGGAAATTATGGAAATTATTGTTATTATTTTTTTTCAAAGTGAAGGAAACACTATACTTTTCTTAAAGGGGTGCTCGCACGAAGATGATACCCAAATGTATTGCAATAGGAGCGCGCAAGTGCTAAAAAATGAAGCACACGTGCCCCTAAGACCATGTCCACGTTGTGGTTTGGTGAATCACGAACTGCCAGTTAGGCGTCCACGTAGGAATTAGAAGCACATGCACATTAGCAGAGCGTGCGCTTTTAACGTGCACACACTTTTAGTGTGTGTGCATTAATAGCATGCATGCTACTATGTATATTAAAATTGGGCCTAGGCCCATTTCTATTCCATTCTACCTAAGTCTGTTGGTTCCCAAGTGTCCAAAAACACCATCCAACCATGCACGCGCATCGAATCCACCAACAACATCTCCAAATGATCATCCAGGTAGGATTTTGATTCATGATTTGTAATTTTTTTTGTTTTTTCAATGATTTAAAAAAAAAATTACATTCTAAAAATTCCAAAAAATTCAACCAATATTGAAACAAATTCATTTTTTTAATTGCAATTCATCTCTTCTCCATCACAATGGCCAAAAACCAAGAGCCAAACCCCCAAACAAACAACCCAGAGGATAACCCATCCACACAATTCCCCGAAGTAAACATTAACCCCGAGGAGAACCTAACCACCAAAGCCCAAATTAACCAACATTTACACCAGTTAAGAACCTTGGTTCAAGAGCTTAGAACCACTAGGGAACCATTTATACTCTCCTTAGCCACATCCCTCGACAGTTTCATTGCATCAGTTGACAATTCTCATGGTCAATTGGTGAGCATAACCAAGTATAGGTCTAGGATGAGAGCGTATTATTGCACTGGTCTCAGTAGAAACCAACTCAAAGACTTGAATATCTCAAAACAGACTCTAGTTAGTTATTTCATTGACCCCAGGACCAACCTACCCCTCGATCCACACAAATGGCGCCTTTGCATGGATTGGTGCACATATGAGCCATGGAGACAAAACTGGATGAGTCGATGGTTTATGTTTTTTGACAAATCTCCTTGCAACAATAGGGAGGTTCCACTTTATTTTATTTGAAAACTATATGCGGAGTTCGTGTTGGATCTACATGTCAACTAATTTGACATTAGTGAGTTTCAGGGGGTTGGTCTTGGATCTACCTAGGATCGACCCACTGCCAGGAATAACCTAATGAAAGGGTGTGATGAACCTGCAATAATTAATTAATGCAAATACACGAGATATCAGAAATAATAGAACTCATAATCACTTTTATATTGATCACGGGCCACTTCGAGGGGGTAACCTCCTTTGAGCAAGCTCAATACAATTAACTTCATGGTGCCTTCAATGACCTCAACACACACATTATATACTAAGTCTATGCCCAATACTATGAGTCAAAACCATGGGACATATAATACTACGGGACGACTTACAAAGCATATGCGTCCAATACAATGGGTCAATACTATGGGCTAATATAAACTACAGATCAACAAATACTACGGGATGACTTACAAAGCATATGCGTCCAACAACAATATACTAACATAGTAAAGAGAAGGGTTGACATAGGTTCCTAACATCCCCTCTCCCTTAGAAAAAGCTTTGTCCTCAAAGCTTTGGTTGGAGAAATTGCTGCAGAATCTGAAGGAGTGGTTCCCCGGTAGCATCCTCGGCTTGCATTTCGGGCCATTGATGGCTTTGGAGTGTCAAGGAGGATTGCTTGGAAGGCTGTAGATGAAGAAGAACCCTGTCAGCTGCGTGGAAAATGCGCTCAGAACGGTGCTGATTGGCTTGTTGTTTCAGGCGAATTCTGGCCATGTGAAGATTGTCCTGCAGAATGAGAAGAATCTGATCGCGGTTTCAAAGAACCGAGTCAATTTCCTGAACTGGGGAGCTGCTAAGGGTGTATGGAAGAAGAACTAGCGGTGTTTTTCCATAGACTGCTTCATATGGTGTCCTTTGAGATGTGGTATTGTACCACCAGAGCGCTGCTAGGAAATCCATAGAAATAGTTGGCCAAAGTTGTGTAGGGATGGGCAAGGGTTTGAGCAATCCTGAAAGGAGTGTTGTTTCACCCTTGTTGACTTGGAAAGTATCATCGTCAGCCACCATCTGTTGAATTGTCATTTTTAGTCCCTGCCAAAAGAAGTTACATTGTTCCCGGTCATACATGTTGCAGAACCCAGAGTGCCCTGTTGATGAAGAAGCATGGAGTTCATAGAAGAGATAGCCCTGTTGAACATATTGCAACCAATTTGGAACAAGCAGAGAAAGAGCTGTAAGAGAAACTGGGTCATCAATTGTGCAAGAAGGAGCATATTCCACCATATTGTCCTTACCCTTCTTGTAAGTGATCACGTAGGGATAACCCATGAGTTGGATAACCCATTTCAGGTGTGTTGGGGAGGAGACCCATTTTGCCAGAAAATTTTCTAGACTTTGGAGATCAGTCTTGATGCAGAAATAATTCCCTAATAGGTATGGCTACCACTTCTATACTGCATGCAAAATAGCCATCATTTCCTGCTGAGAGGTAGATGTGGCTAAATTCTTACTGGAAAGGTCTCTTGAAGGCAGCAAGCACATTGGTTCAGCAAAGATACCGGCATATCTATCCAAGGAAGTAGTGGAGACTGTTGATGGTTGCATCTGAATGGAATTGAGCTGAGCGATGACACCATGTGAATTCTTCTTAAGGATTTTTTCTAGGCGATGTGAACTGATGATGCAGAAAGACCCTGGTTGTAAGCCCATAAATTTGTGTTGTGCCCAATTGACTTTAAACTGCATCCAAAGTTCAGCAAAATCCCATAAGATGGGGCCAAGTGTGCGTAACCATTGAACGCCCAAAACCACATCACATCCGCCTAAGGACAAGGCAAACATGTCAGAGTGTAGGTTATAATCTTCCATAGAGATACACACATTGGGACACTTCCCCTTGCAAGGTAAGGTGCCCCCATTGGCAACCATGACTTCAAAGTTGGAGCAAGGATGGACAAAACAATCAGCCTGTTTGGCAATCCGAGGGTCAATGAAGTTATGAGTGCTACCAGAATCAATGAGTATGGTAAGAGGGAGCTTCTTGAAGTATCCCCTAACCCGCATTGTTTGTGGGGTGGTGACGCTGGTTACAACATGGAGAGAGATCTCGGGTGGGTCGTCCTGAGATGGGGTGTCAACAGGAGGGTGTTGAATGTCGACCTGATCATATACTGTATTTGTAGCTTCTTCACCAAGTTCTAAGGTAGGCGGAGAATCCACATCCAAGAGATAGAGCTTTTGTTGAACACATCTATGTCCTCGAGTGAATTTCTCATCACAATTATAGCAAAGCCCTTTTTCTCGGCGTGCCTGCATTTCTATTTCAGACAAATGCTTGATATGAGTTGGTTGAGGAGCAGGCATGATGGGAGGTCATTGGGAACCCATCTTTCTGAAGGGAACAAAGGTGGGTTTGGAGCGTTGTTGAGCTGCGATCTTGTCCTCGGCCAGCTTAGCCAACCCTAGGACTTCCATCATTGTGTTGGGACAAAACATTTTGACCTCGGAGCAGATTTCATCCTTGAGACCACTGATAAAACAACTCCTGTAGAATTCATCAGACAATCCTTCTGTGTGATTGGTCAATTTCTCAAATTCTGTCTGATACTCTCTCACTGTGCCAATTTGGTGAAGTTTAGTGAGTGATCCTGTGAAATCATCAAAAGCACTAGGACCAAATCATGGCAAAATGAGTTGGCAAAAATCTGTCCAGTTTGGCTCGGGATGAGCTTTGATGTACCAATGGTACCATTGAAGGGCTTCCTGTTCCAAATGAAATGATGCAAGTGGAACTTTCTGGGCATCCGAAGTATTATGCAGACTGAAATATTGTTCTGCTGGATATATCCATCCAGTCGAATCAGTACCATTGAAGCGAGGAAAATCAAGCTTTGGCCCACGAAAATTGCTGGAAGAAGATAACTCGGTGGCTGCAAAAGATTCTGGCTGTCTGGTATTGTTCATGGCTGAATGCTGAAGATGGAGGCTGAGAAATTTTTCATCCATATCTTGGAGTTTGGTTTGGATGGTTGCAAGTGCTTCCTCCATGGTGTGTTCTCCTGCACGGGTGACAACCATAACCAGTTTTTTTTTGTTTTTTGGTGGAATGGGTAGAAAAACACAAACAGAAGCTGATTTAGTAAAGGGAAATTTGGATTGGGGAAACAATCTAATGGGTAATTGGGGTTTGACTAGATTTTGGACACTATTGAAAGGACAAGAAAGCAAAAAGGGGGATTTCAGAAGCGGGGTGATAGAATGAGAAAATTTGGCAGAGAGGGACAAAGAAGCAGGATTCAGAAAGGAACTCTGTGGTAAAATTTGAAGGTGATTGGGTGAAATCTGAGGAAGTTATGGCAAACCCTAAAAATAGACAAATGTGGGATTTCGGGCTTTGGGAAGGGGAATTGGGGATAGGGTCCTCAGGAATGAAAGATGCAGAATGGTATGACAGGGGTTCCCCAAAAATTTCAAGGGAAACAGAGTGAAAACAAGGGAGATATGGAGAAAAAACTGAATTTTATACTTTTTTTTTTTTTTTTCCAGAAATGGATCGGCAATAGCGGTGCAACGGCGCGGAAGGGATCGAAAATGGCTGGATCTGAAATGGCAACTGGATCTGGAATGACTTTCAGAATAGATCTGAAATGACTGGATCTGGAGCGGAAGTGATCGGCAACAGTTCAACTGAAAATAGATATGGACCCCAGGTATGTACGGCTTCCTAACAGTTCAGGTGTTTCACTCGACCACCAATGCTGTCTGACGGCTTGCGTATTGGGGCAGTACCCCTCACTCCACAGCTCAGGTAAAACTAATAACCGCTTTGCCACAAACGAAAGCTCTTGGTTTACCTCACGGGTGGGAACTAGTCAATCAGGTAGGGGTCGTTGCCCTTTTCGCTGGCAGGTCCTCTCAATGGGCCAACTACTTTGGGGTTCCTGTGGTACTCCTCATAATGAGTTTTAGGGCTTATTCCCAAGTACTTCCCACAGTTAAGCAGATAGGGATTATTCCCAAATCCGACGCTGCAACAGATGTGAAAAAAAAAATTTGGTAGAAATTCCACCCAACGAGCCCAAGAAAGTGCTCTGATACCAGATGTGATGAACCTGCAATAATTAATTAATGCAAATACACGAGATATCAGAAATAATAGAACTCAGAATCACTTTTATATTGATCACGGGCCACTTCGAGGGGGCAACCTCCTTTGAGCAAGCTCAATACAATTAACTTCACGGTGCCTTCAATGACCTCAACACACACATTATATACTAAGTCTATGCCCAATACTATGAGTCAAAACCATGGGACATATAATACTACGGGACGACTTACAAAGCATATGCGTCCAATACTATGGGTCAATACTATGGGCTAATATAAACTACGGATCAACAAATAATACGGGACAACTTACAAAGCATATGCGTCCAACAACAATATACTAACATAGTAAAGAGAAGGATTGACATAGGTTCCTAACAAAGGGCCATTTGCACCTAGGTGTATGCCTACCCCCCCACAGACACCTTAGTTATTGGATCACCTAGCCAAGACTGCCACTACCATATCACAACATACTCATATTGTATTGTAGCATAGTACATTCATGGCATCATCTAGGCATGACACATCAGAGCAGCATGGAGAACCATCAAGTGTAGGTCCTTTAGGCCCCATTGGTCATGGGCCATCCATGGCAGTGAGTGTGGAAAAGTGTTGAAACAAAACCAGTCGACAGGGATTCCACTCACTGTCGACACCCAAATCACCGCGATCTCCCTAAGCACCGGCCAAGACAGGTTTTACATCGTCCAGCAACACCTGCGGAACAGATGAGGTCTCACCCGAGATGTTTAAGGGAGAGTTGATGGAACCATGTTTCCACCAAATGAAGGAGGATTTTGTGGATCAATTACTTAACTTATTGCGACATTTCAGAATTAGATCTAAACATTTAACTTATTCATCAATCAGATTCATGGCATTATTCAATAGAGCAATTCATAATTGCGATAGATATAACAGTAAAACATTAATCGCACCAAGTAAACATTGCATCATTCATATATTCATATTGCAACATGCATTACCATAGACGAATAGAAGAGACACAGGGATTCCGCAAAACATCTCTGTCACATCATATTAACTCCGCAAAAACCTAGATAAAAAATATTCAGCCTTCGCATCAAATTACGATCTCCTTGATATTCAAAAGATTTCCAAGATGATACTGGTTATCCAACAATTACAAACCTACATCTATTTATAGGCTTTCACCGTTACATTTCCTGTCCACTTACTAACAACTTCCTGACCGACACTTCAAAGTAAATGACCCAAAATCTAACTATTGTGGTCCAAATGACCCAAAAACCCGCATACCGCAGTACAATTGACAAAAAAATTACATAAGATATAATCATTTGCGCTTCAACTTTATGGCTTCTGCGATATCACAACACTCGCTGTGCTGCAATTATGACCCATCTAATCGCCTACCAACAGGCCTCCAACACAATCTTGTGGCTTGCCCTCGAGCCACGTTAGCAGGACATGGTGTAATCGCTTGTTTTTACCCTGAAGTCTTTGCACTGCTGGCGGATTTCGCTAACCTATTGTGTGACTGCTGTAGCAACTTCCTGGCACTCAGTTAATTATTTTGCTAATGGGTGCTCAACTAGGTGCGCATCAACTTTCTTCTTGCCTTCCAGCACTGCCTGCAGCGCGGAGTCAGCCAGTGCTACGATTATGACCCATCTAACCGCATGCCAACAGGCCCCCAACACAATCTTGTGGCTCACCCTCGATCCATGTCAGCAGGAAATGGTGTACTTGCTCGTCTTTACCCTGAAGTCTTCGTACTGCTGGAGGATTTCGCTAACCTGCTGTGTGACTGCTGCAACGAATTCCTGGCACTCAGCTAATTCTTTTGCTAATGGGTGGTTAACCAGGTGCGCATCAACTTTCTTCTTTCCTTCCAGCACCGCCTGCAGCACGGAGTCAGCCGCAGCATTAAACTATGCACCGAGTTCTTTAAACTCGTCCAACTGCGTAGCGCACTGCTTCTGACGTTCTTCTGCTTTGGTGACGCGCTGCTTCGACTCCTTGAGTTCTACCGAATTGGATACCTGCACTGTGGGTGGCATCATGTGCATGGATGTCTTCAGTGTTGTCAACTGTTCTTTTGCCTCGCGTCTCAGCTTGGTCAGCTGCTCCAGTGGCTCATCCTGAACAATACTACCCCAAAATAGTGCAGTCTCATCCGTGATATTGATTGCTTCCTGTTCCAACTCACCAAGTTGGATCGCCAATTCTTCAATAGTGCTCTTCCGTGCTGTGATGACTTCTTTTGGTGTGCTGACTGGAGTGCATGACTCAAGGTATCATTTTCTGCCTGCAACCCGGCGATAACGGTCCCCAAATTCTGTGCTCACGCCACTGGATCTAATGCCTCTGTCGGCTCCAGTACATGTTGACAGGCCTCAGCAACGGCCTCCTCCAGCCGCACCTTACTGTCCCACAAGGTGGTTTTCTCCACCGTCAACCAATCCTGCTCCTTCTTGAGCGCCTCTATTTCCCTCACCTTTTCGACCCGAAGCTGCTCCAGCATATCCTTCAACTCATTGGCCACTTCCCATGCCACTGCTGCTTTCCCCTTGAGGTCCTCCACTTCCTTGCGCACCATTGCTTCTCCTTCTTGCAATCGCAAGAGTTGACTTCAGACATCATCTTCCTTATCTGCCAGTTCCTGACTAGCAACCGTCTGTAGCTGCACCAACGTCTGTGATGATAGTGCGTTGATGTTAACCGTCACCGCCTCCAGCTGCTGTAGCAAAGCCTTTGGGGCCTCATCCTCGGTCTCAATCGTAGTCATGGGAATTTGGACATTCTGAACCCGCGACTCAGTGCGTATTGCACCGATTGTCTACACAGTCACTTTCTCAGGTGCCTTCTTCAAAACAATATCGTACAATGAATCTAGGAAAGCAGTGACTGCATGAAAACCTTCTTCTTCCTTTACCATCATTGCATGAGCCACCCCGCTAGTTGCATTATTTATAGTGAGCAGTAGTCGACCGAGCTGCACCTCCGACAACAAGGGAATCCCACTGATTGTCCCATGGTCATAGTGTCCTTTTGTTTTTCCTTCTTCTAGCTCGCACTCGTCATCCGTAGGGGTTTGCAAGGACTCTTGATCCGACACATGGTGATGTTGTTGGTCCATCTCTGGAACATCTGATGGTATTCCTGCGGACTCCTCCTCTTGAATAACTGGTTCTCGCCAGTCGACCGGCCACTCATCAATGATCGCATCTAATTCGTCATCTGACAATTTATAAGGGGTCTGCAACCACTGCTGATCCTTATCACGTCGCACTTGCACGTAGATACTGTGTTGTCCAATCACAAACCAAGCGATCCTCTTATACTTCTCAACCGCTGTCTGAGTCAACCGCGAAAGCTGTTTGGCGATCGCGTGCAGCGCTTCCCAATAGAGCCAGAACTGTGTGGCGCACTCCGGTTCCTACACCCACCATAGGTTTTGATAGCGCGCCCCCTTTTGATCTTGCACCGCATCCACCTCCATTCCTTGATAGTCGTCGGGCTCCATCCGCTAGTTCTTCGTGGGTTTCCTCGGTTGCGTACCAAGTCGACATGGAGGTCGGTAGCCCAGGATATCCACAGCAAACATGCCTACTCGGACTGCAGATTCCACAACACCAGAGCTTGATGGGATCGCCTCAGGGACCTCTTCTGGCACTTGGGCAGTGGAGCGGGTTAGCCGCTTCCTTGGTCGCGGGGAGCTCTGCTGCATCGCCCCCGCCTCTTTTGGTGCACAATATATGATGATCCCACTGGCATGCTGGAAACCTCTACCTTGAGATTGACCTCCTCGTCAATATGAACATGGATGAGGGGTGACTCGGCTTCACTTGAAATCTCCACTGTATCCAGCTCACCCGACATGCTGCACTCAATTCCCTCAATGCCAACAAATGGCGCAAGCGTACTCAACTCAAGAACCCGCTCAACAGACCACCACTGCACTCTGCAACACAACTCAACCTTACCCAATTCAACAATCGGGAGCTGAACTCACTCGCTAAAAACATGTGCCTTCTGACCATCCTTGACCCGTTCTTATAGCTCCCAACTCGATCCCTCGTAATCATGACTAAATCATGCATTAATTTGGACCAAATCATGCCTTAATGCCCATCATTCGAACAAGCATAGTTAATTAACCGTCTTAAACTTTTGACATTTATTGTTGATTTGAACCAGGTGCGGTCCTTCCACTATCGTGGACCGCTCCTAACTTGCGGCACAAGCTTCCCTACTTGCGCATTCTGTCCCTGTCGGTGCGCTATCCCACCGTCGAGCATCCTGCATTTATTTATTTTTCTTTATTTTTTTTCCTGGTGGGACTCAAGCATCGCGCTTCTCTAAGCCCGACCGATAGGGCTTCAATCTACTGCCATTGATCAACTTTGGGAGCATCCCTCCATCTAACTGCTGCAATTGTACTGCACCTCCTGAAGTGATGCTACTAATGCGGTATGGACCAAGCCAATGCATCTGCAATTTTCCTGGGTGTTTCATAAACTTGCTATCATACAACAGCACCAAGTCACCCTGTTGAAACTATTTGTTTTTTATGTGGCGATCATGCCAAGCCTTTTGTCGATCCTTCTCCACGCTCTAATGGAACCCTGCAATGAAGCAATCTTCTGCCAGTTGTACTAACTGTGCTAGACGTTCTTCTAATGTTGCTGCATCAGCCATACCTGTTGCTGCCGCTATGTACAAAATCGAAACAATGTACTCCATAGGCATAATCGCTTCTTTCCCATACACTAGCTTGAATGGTGTATGTCCTGTCAACCTTTTACATGTGGTGCGATATGCCCACAAGACTACTGGGATTTTCAATTCCGAGTCATCCCGGTTCTCATTGCACACCTTTGTCAGCGCATGTTCCAGTATCTTGTTGAAAGATTCCACCATGCCATTTTCTCGCGGATGATATGGCGTACTCTTCTTGTGCTGTATCTGCAGTTCCTCCGTCAATGCGTTGATAATGCGATTGATAAAATGACTTCCTTGATCACTCATCAATACCTTGGGGTAGCCAAATCGAGTGACAATGTTTTCAAACAAGAAACGTGCGGTTGTTGTCACGGAACAATCAATGATTGGTGCAGCCTCCACCCATCTTGTTAAATAATCTGTCGCTGTGATGATGTATCTTGCACTAGTGCGTTTTCCAGGTGGGTTGATTGGTCCCACGAAATCCACTGCCCATTTTTCAAATGGCTGCAGTGTCAATTGAGGTATCAGCGACATCTCATCCCTTTGGGAGGGCTTCCCGGTTCTTTGACAAACATTGCAGGACCGTGAATAGTATGTTGCGTCATTGTGTAGCGTTGGCGACCAAAGCCCCATGTGAAGTAGCTTCCTGGCAGTCGCATGACCACCATAGTTCCCCCCAGCCACTCTTGCGTGCACTTCTGACAAGATCTTCCCTTGCTCATGAGTCAAAACACAACGCCGCGGTATCTCATATGAGCCCAATTTGTATAACTCACTTGCAATTAGCTATAAATTTGCAGCCTTAACCACCAACTACTTCTTCTGACTAGTGGTGAACTCCTCGGGTGCGGTACCTATCGCCAGAAACTGAATGATTTATTCATAGTAGCCATCGGCTACCTCAACCTTAAAGAGTTGCGCATCAGGAAACCCGTCTTCAATGTTAGTTGGCTCCTCTCCTGTCTCAATCCACGATAGATGATTGGGCCCTGCATTCAAACTTCCTGGCTTCACGATCACTTCAAAATCAAATTCCTGAAAAAGAAGTAGCCAACGACATATCTTCCCCCCCAACACAAGCTTATTGACTAGGTATTTCAATGTAGAATGGTCTATGAACATCTAAAAATGTCCTCACAATAAGTAATGCTGAAACTTTTGCAACGCATAGACCATCGCTAAGCCTTCCCTCTCGGTAGTGGTATAGTTTCTCTCTGTGGATGACAACTTGCGACTTGAAAAAGCAATGAGGTGATCTAGATCCCCCTCTCCTGGTTGCGCTAGCACTACTCCTAGTGCAATCGATGATGCATCTACGCGGACATGGAATTCCTTACTTCAGTCTAGAAATACCAATATTGGCGCTGAAGCCATCTTAGCCTTCAGCGTCTCAAAACTATCTTGACATTCAGGGCTCCATTGAAATACCACGTCTTTCTTCAATAATTTCTCCATAGGGGCCATAATCGCTGCATAACCCCTGATGAACTTGCGATAACACCCAGTATGTCCCAACATCGCTCTCAACTGCTTGACAGTAGTTGGTGGTGTTAGGCTCAAAATGAGCGCAATTTTCGCTGGGTCAACCAACAATCCCTGCTTGCACACAATGTGACCCAATAGTATCCCAAATGGTTCACAAAAGATGCACTTCTTCAAGTTCAGTGATATCTGATGCTGTCAACAGCTCTCCAACATCAACCGCAGGTTTTCCAGATGATCACTGATCAGCCCATAGACTGTCCAGTCATCCATGTATACCTGCAAAAACTTCTGAATGAAATCCCTGAAGGTGGCAACGATAACCCGCGAAAATATCGCAGGTTCATTCTTCAATCCAAACGGCATCACTGTGTACTGAAAACAACCACATTCTGTCACAAAAGTTGTCTTGTGGTAGTCTTCCTTGGCGATTCGGATTTGATGATAGCCAGAGAAACCATCCGTGAAAGAATGCATCTCCTGGCCACCCACGCCTTCGAGCACCTCATCAATAAACAGGGTTGGAAATGGATCATGGAAACATGCGTCATTCAACTTTCACAAATCGACACAAATGCGCACTTCACCAGTCTTCTTGTCCTGCACCACCATAGGATTGATCCATTCTGACTCCTCAACTGGTTCAATAATGCCAACATCCAACATGCGATCAAGTTCTACCTTGAACCTCTCCTTATGGTGTGGATTCAGTCGATATGGGCTGTCTGATTGGCTTCGCATCTGGTTTCAACGGGATCTTAATCTCCCCTAAATCACCCAAAATAGCTTTCATCTCATAAAACTTAGTAGGAAACAAGTCTTGGAATTCATGTAGCAAGTCGGTTACCTTCCCCATCATCTCATCATCCCAATAATCTCCAACATTTGCGAACTTGGGACTAGCCTTTGTCCCAATATTGACCTTACAGAGCTTCAACGGCTGACTGATTAGATCACTTGGCGCATCAGGTGCTATGATATCGCGGCTTCCTTTAGATTCTGAAATGTTGACATTCCGCGGATCATCACCGTCTTCTAGCCCACCAGTGATATTATAACATTCCATCATGGATTGCATCTGGAAATGCATATGTGGATTCGCAGGGTATGCTACCGGAACAACCTTCAGAACCACATCGCGGATGAGCTACAAAGCATTATGGACATCTGGGTTGGCATCCGCGAAGCTGAAGGTATGAGTAAAACACACTATCAACTCCAACCAAGTGGAAATTTCCCCTCACAATTCAGCAGCAGTATACCATGAGCGCGGCATCTCGTCCAAAGTATGGACAAAGGCATGAACCCACTCATCTCGTGGTCGCGATGCCCACAACGTCTGACACTCCATCAAATGACTACCAGGGTCATTCCGACCATCATATTTCCCTGTGTGGTAAATTTCGGTATCTCTAAAACGAACCGTCATCAATCGCCGACACTATGGCTAACCTACGATCGACTTCTTATGTGTCACCCACTAGCCTGTTGGAGCAGCCTTTAGTGCTTCCTCCAATGCCAGCAGTCATTGTGGTTCTGAAACTTTTTCCTCAAACGTCGCCAGAAAGTTAGACAAGCTAGGCAGTGCTTTGTATGCTGGTAGTGTAACCGTTTCAGTCGCAACGTGGCACAATGATTGCATGACTAACCCACACTTGCAGAGCGACACCTCCTGCAAGCGATTCTGCCAATGTTCTAAGCTGTCATCAGAGTTGGAAGACCCAGAGTTGTCACTGCGCCATCCAAGCTCACCGTTGGCAGTTAGATGGATATAATCTTCTGAAATATTGAATGCATGGTCCCATCCACTGGGATCTTTGTCCTTCACTAGTTGAATGTATCTGCGTCCTTCAGCCAAATCCAATGGGGTTATAACTCTGAGATCGTGGTTTTCAAAAGTCATCATCCGCTTCTTAAAGTTGATTACTACTCCGCTGTCATTAGCCCAACAACGTGGGATAAGAGATTCCCCCTTCAACTACTTCAATGACGTCAAAGTCAGCATAAGTCTTCATTCCCTCAATTTCCACCAGCATGCATGGAACTCTCCCAATCGGTGTCACCTTGGCATGATTAGCCAGCCGGAGATGTACAGGAGACCAACTCAATGGGGGGCTCCCCATTTTTTTCCAGGCCTGCTGGGTTAAGATGTTGACATCCAAACCAAGATCCAGAATAACCGAATCAACTTCATAGTCCCAAATTGTATGTTCATGCGCATCTCCTTACCTGTCTTCTATCGCTGGAAGGAGTTTACCACGGACTCTTTCCATCCCCTAGCTGGTCACTGCAATAATCCCTCGATCTCAGCAAGAGCAGTGGGATCCCTTGCCAACAATAAACAACTCTCAAAAAATTTCTGCAAGGTTCCAGACTGCACCGATGGACCTGCCTCAGAAGTAGCATCAAAGACATGGGGCATGTCGCAAATAATAGCCTTACCGCGATCTTGGTCCATCGCACGATGCGCCTGAAAGAATGCATTGCGCTCAGACTCAATGTCAAATGACGCCTTCTTCTGCCCTGCCAATCGTATGAGTGGGTGTGAGCTATCCCCTCCTATCATTGTACCTCCACAAGTGATAACTGCGACAACCGCATCTTGTGGCCTCGACTGCGTAGAAATTGTCGCAACACTAGCACCTTGATTCTGGTTCAGCGGCAGATTCCTCGGTTGGTTCACGTTCTGGTTAGCATTCTAATTCGGACGTTGGTTCTGGTTTGGCACCGGTTGCTGCACTTGATTCTGTATTGGCTGCTACGCCTGGTTCTGATTCTACAACTGTGGAATATTTCCTGCTTGCCATCGTGCAATCAACTACAGACAGTTTTCAATAGTGTGGTTATTAACAAAACAAAACGTACATTGTGTCTGCAACTGTCCCCACATTCTGCAATTGTAACATTGGACAGGTCCTCGTCCTCCTCGTCCTCCTCCACGACCAAATCCTCCACCGCGTCCTCCTCGGTATCCTCCACGGAATCCTCCCTGCTGTTGGTACTATGGTTTATTGAACTGTTGCTGCATAGGATTTGATTGCATGCCTTGCCCTTGCTGCACCTACTATGGTTGTTGAACATATTATGGCTGCTATGGAGCCATTTGAATCGGAGCATATTGCGACATAAAGTGTTGTGGCTGCTACTATGGTACAAACTGTATCTGCGATTGAGGTAGTGGCTGGGATACCTATGGTTGTGGTTGCGGTTGTTGTATGGCACGCTGGTCATCCTTCATATAGAATGCATCATACGTTCTCTCCTGAAGCAACCCATATGCACAGCAATCTTTGTCTTCATGTCCCACTGATTTGCAGAATGTACAATACAGATTTATTGGTTTTGTGACCATTTTCTCCATATACTGACATTCCTCATGGCGGTGCCCATATACCTGACAGATGCGACACCACGACATGTCGCCGCCACTCAATGGATTCGGTGCTCCTGAAATCAGATAATTGCGGAAGTCTGGGCAATTATCCTTAGTATGCCCTTCCCCACGACATCGTGTACACTATACTTCTTCACGTTGTTCCTTTACCTTCTTAAGATCTTGCAGTTGTATCGTCAAGTTGGCCAACTGAGTCTGAATTTGCAACATACCTGTTGCGTTCTCAGTGCTCACCAATCGGCGAAGCTTCCAACTGCATTGCAATCTCCCGAGCTTCACTTGGTGTTGTAATATTCTGTTGCATCAGCAGGAATCGAATGTGCGGGAGCAATGCCGCGATGAACCATTATTTGTGTTGGACAGTGCTCATTTCAAAGCTAACCCTTGCCATCAGAGTTTTGAATTGCTGGTCAAAATCCCACACAGTTTCATTGGGATACTGCTTAATCTCTTTTAGCTCCATAATATACTGTGCTTCAGATTTGGGTTTTTTGAACTCTGTGATCAATCTAGCTTGAACCTCGTCCAGCGACTTCTCTGGAGCCCCAGCAGGAATTTGCATGAACTTCATGAACCAGTCTAATGCGCGACCCCGAAGGGTTGTCGCCAATTGTCCTTTATTAGCATCATCATCAGTAATCTGATTTACAGTCCACAGTGCTTCGCATAGAAACCAGTACTGCTCAGGATTATCTCTTCCATTTCCATGGAACAGTGGTAACTTTGTATCCTCGCCTGCCATCCTGGGATTCCTTCCTCCAGTCGCTGAGCTACTAGCAATTAACTTTTGTTGACTTGATGAACACGGTGGTGTCGAGGTTGTGTTTCTTACTAGTTGAGAGATAGTGAGAAGAAGTGTGGGCATGTTGCTGCTGGGGTTTGGTCCTGCCTCTATCCTGGGCGTAGCTTGGTTTTCCTTGTCAGGACTGTGAGGTCACTTCGTACTGTCTAGTATTCCTTCGCAGCCTTGTGTTTCGATCACAGCGGGACCTTCTCCTGTCCTCTACCTCTTTTCCTGTCGAAACCTTGCTCCTCCCCTTATAATACCACTCTCTTCCTCAGCTTCCGTCATAGTCTCGTCGTGACCTACACCCATCTACCCCTTATCATTCCATGTACCTCCCCCCTGCTGTCGCGGTACCCATGGCCTCCGCCCACCAGGCTTTTTACTGATCCAGATGCATCTTCAATATACCCTTCTCGCAAATGAGCATCTTAATAGATAGTTGGAGCGACAACAGGAACCTTCCTCGTGGCCCGCGGAAGAAATATCTTTACGCTTCACTATAGGATTTGTTCGTATCAACCAAAAATTCAGTGATGTAGCCTTCCAATATGCTATCGATCCAAACTTCGAAAGTCCGTGACGCTTTGTTGTTGGCTTCCTGCAGCTCCTGGATCAGTTATGGGGTCTAGGTCGTCGGTTCACCACCTTGGGAGTTTCTCTTCTGAAAAGTCAACTTCGCCAACCACTCAAACAAGATGACTGGGAAATCGTAGAAAAAATATTCGTGTGGACCATCGTGAATATATCTTCCCACCCACTAATCTATCGTCAGTCGTGGGTTTTGGTTTTTCTTTTCAACAAATTCTTGCAACTTCTGATCAAACTAGTCTTGTATCTCCGGTTGCGTCGGATGCCACAACATATCCTCCTTTCACTTCTCACTATGGTCCCGGCAATGAAACCATTTGTTGACACAAACCCAGTCGACAGGGGTTCCACTCACTGTCGACACCCAAATCACCGCGATCTCCCTAAGCACCGGCCCAAACAAGGTTTACCCCATCCAGCAACACCTATGGAGCAGATGAGGTCACCCGAGATGTTCAAGGGAGAGTTGACGGAACCATGTTTCCGCCGAATGAAGGGGGATTTTGTGGATCAATTAATTAACTTATTGCGACATTTCATAATTAGATCTAAACATTTAACTCAGTTATCAATCATATTCATGGCATTATTCAACATAACAATTCATAATTGCGATAGATATAATAATAAAACATTAATCGCACCAAGTAAACATCGCATCATTCATATATTCATATTGCAACATGCATTACCACAGATGAACAAAAGAGACATAGGGATTCCACAAAATAGCTCTGTCACATCATATTAACTCCGCAAAAACCAAAATACAAAATATTCAGCCTTCGCATCAAATTACGATCTCACTGATATTCAAAAGATTTCCAAGATGATCCTGATTATCCAACACTTACAAAACTACATCTATTTATAGGTTTTCATCGTTACATTGCTTGTCCACTTACTAACAACTTCCTAACCGACACTTCAAAGTAAATGACCCAAAATCTAACTATTATGGTCCAAATGACCCAAAAACCCGCATAATGCGGTACAATTGAAAAAAAATTACATAAGATATCATCATTTGCGCTTCGACTTTCTGGCTTCTGTGGTATCGCATCACTCATGGTGTTGCGATAATGACCCATCTAACTGCCTGCCAACACAAAGGATCTTTTTGAAATCTGAGGATTACCCCATCGATGCACTCTATGCCATGGCCCTATGGATGATCATGCACGAGATACTTTTATGTTTGAGGTTAGCATATGATTTGTAAATGGTTGACTACATTTTTAAATTTACATTTTACAATCGTTAGGTGAACATTGATTAGTGTATTTAATGTATAATTGATTTTTTTGGCATGTGTAGATGTTTCGAGATGAAACAATGGAATTAAGGTGGTATGACATTACTACTCCCAACCTTGATTCCACCATGGCAGTGGTAGAAAATATTGCAGCACCTCACATAAAGGTATCTAAAAGAGTGTATGGTTGTAGGATTTAAAAATTGAGTTATTTGCAATTGTCATATTTTATATGAGAAATCAATACTAATGTTGTTGTGTTTCCACAGGTGCATGCGGAAGAGATTGAGCATAGGTCTCCACATGTGCTGAGCAGATCACTTGTCATGCAGGTAACTTGTGTGAAATTAATTATATATTTGATGTGAAATTCATTGTGTTTGTATGGTTAATTTACATGTTTTTTCTTCTAATGAAATGTATGTCATGTTTATGTAGGTTCCGTCTCCCACCATATACACACACATCCTTCTGGATATTCCACATAGTTTAGGTTTTCCACATTTCATGTTGATTCATGTGACTGGGCACTCTGCCCCTATGATCGACATTCCCATATCCCGCCATAGGCCACTCCCACCCATTGTACATCCAATGGGGTTATATCACCACCCACGCCCATCCACTCATATGTTTCCCCCACCTGTCCAACATTTGCCTCCATCTACTCCATCCACATCAGCTCCATCCATTGCCCATACATATACTCTCGCCCATTTACCTACATCAGCCCCCACTTCCCTACCTACATCAACCTCCTCCACCACCATTTCCTTGGAGCAATTTTCCCAACACGGTGCTCCACTTCCCATCCAGGAAGGGCAATCTCCTACATCACCTCCAATATTCATGGTGAGATTTATAAGTTCTTTGAGATCTTATAAAGCATGAATGAATTTCATAAAATAATGCATTTCGGTAATATGTATTAATGATTTTTCTAATTGTTGTAGGGAGGCATTATTGAGAGACGTGTATCGAGGATACGAACACCCCCATTGGGACATGTTGTCTCGTCTTAGGTGAGTACTCAAGATTTGAATTCTAATTGTATTTTTTTAAGTGTACTAATTGATAGAATTGTGCGAAAATGACATGTTGTTGTTTCCCTTTCAAATCCAGGAGAGACACTCCACACCTAGACGTAGGGGGGCTCAATCTTCCTCCATCTCAAACAGGAGGAATATTGACTTTGGAGATGAGCATCGGGGTGCCGATGGTGTCTAGGGTGATTGAGACACCCACTATGCACATTAGCCATGATGTGGCATTTTTGGCAGGAGATGTTTATTTGTGTATGGGCCATGAGCCACCCTTATTCCATTTTTGGGGATGAGCATCCATTATTGGGAACGATGTTCCATTTTGTATAAAAATCTAATTTTGGACATATTTCCAATACAAATTTACGACTTCCATCTTGTGTATATGACAGAGTGTTTATGGTTTCTTATGTTATTTATGTGGATTTGATGTTATATATTATGATGGTTACATGGTTCATGGTGAATGTGATTGGTTGATGGTGAATGGTGAATGGTGGATGCGATGTTATATGTATTATGACTATTACATGCAATATATTTTAGATGACATACATATTCCATTCAAAATGGGAGTGCGTTAAGATGAATACAATCTTATCCAAAAAAAATCAATCAAATAACTTGATCACCATATGTTAGGAGCATGTGTCAACCCTTCTCTTTACTTTGTTAGTATATTGTTGTTGGACGCATATGCTTTGTAAGTCGTCCCACAGTATTTGTTGATCCATAGTTTGTATTAGCCCATGGTATTGACCCATAGTATTGGACACATATGCTTTGTAAGTCATTATGTAGTATTATATGTCCCATGGTATTGACCCATAGTATTGGGCATAGACTTAGTATATAAGTGTGTGTTGAGGCCAATGAAGGTACCGTGAAGTTATTTGTATTGAGCTTGCTCAAAGGAGCCCCTCGAAGTGGCCTACGATCAATAAACTATTAAGTGATCTCATATATTGTACATTTTATCAATTAATTGTTGCAGGTTCCTCACATTTGGTATCAGAGCCAGGTTCCTCACACCATATATGGCATGCATGCATTTATTATCCCTCTTCCAATCCACATCATAAAATATTATTAAAAAGAGTTAGGATTGAAAATTATGATATCTTAGGGCCTAAGACATTTTTTTTTATCATTGGACCATATCACGACCTTGAAATTCTTTCCTTGTGTGCGTAGTCCCAAAGTATCCCTCTTATAGTCTAAAAATTCACTTTATAGGATTGTCGATGTTTTAGGGCCTACTCTTACCTAAACCATTGACCCATCATTACCTTTCCAAAGCCCATGAACCTACTTAAATCAACCTTACCCTCTAGCCTAAACCACTCCACTATCTAACTTACCCTACCAAAACCTATATCATATTTAACTTTTCCATCCATAGCTTAGCCTACCATAACCAAACCTACACTACCCTCCACGCTCCTGTAGCTAGGGTTTTACCCCTAGCTTGTGCAAATGAGCACCTACTAAGGAGAATGGACTCCTTAGTAGCAGTTCAGTAAATGTAAAAAATTAAGTTAAAACAGAAATTAAATTACTTCTAAAACATGCATGAAACATAAACAACAAAATTAAATGATGAGTTTTTTGTATTGATATTACCTTCAATGTGAAGGTTTGATGAAGCCCTTTGCAATGTCCAAGAGGATGCTCCAAGCTTTAATATGCTCCTTCGCCTTCTCCAATGATGGGAATGGGCCAAAAGTGGCTCTCAAGGTGAAAGTAGTTCAATGGTGAACTAGGGTTTCGAGAGAGATTTTGGCAGAGTAAGGGTGCTTATGATTGTGGATATGGAATAATGGATCTCCATCACCTATTTATAGTTTTTTGGTGGTGGAGTGCTGACCCATGGTTTTAGGAAACACATGGTTTAGAGCAACTGTATAGGGTTTTTTCCTCTTTTTCCTCATTATTTTATATTTTTTATTCCCTTTTTAGGGGTTTTTGCTATTTTTAGAGGAAAAAAAGGGGGTTTTTTAGCCTTTTTAGGCTATTTTGGTGGTTTTGTGGCCTTTTGGAGGCATTTTAGGCCTTTTGAAGGCTTTTTAATAGGATTTTTTGGGATTTTAAGGGAAATATGGTAGGAAAATGGACAAATGAGCCATATAATGTGGTAGATGAGGTAGTGAGCACTTTTTGGGTGTTAACAGATTGCCCCCTGATGTGCGAGGGCAGGAGCTCATCGTATGGCCGATGGACATCATAAGTCATGAATGATTTTCCTGGGTGTGGAGAGAAGAGAAGAAACAAACTGAAGCCCGGAACAACGATCCCGAACAACTGCAAGAACTAAAAGTACATAACCTCAATAATGGATGAGGAATCATCTGATCATATGGACGAGGCGGGCATTCCCATGCTCGTATTAGGATATAACATAATAATAACAATGTGGTCCAAAACATGGGGACCTGAAATATACATGACCTCAAATACTGACTGAGGAATAATCTCAATATATGGACGAGGCAGGCATACCCATGCTCGTATCAAGATACATAAACATAACTGTGAGGCCCGAAAAAAGGAGGACCTGTAAGATACATGACCACTGTGTACATCATAAGAGTCCAGAGGGGACACAAATCTGGGACATACTGCTGAGCTGATCATGTGTGAACTGAAGAACTGGTGCACTGGAACAATCAACAGTGCTACTGAGTGTGATACCAAAGGAACTGATGAGCTGCTGGATCATAGTGACTGGGGTCATACTCTCCATGGTACACTGGACTGGAACTGAAATGGGTACTCAAGGAAGCAGAGAACGGGATGGCTTCCGAATACAATCGCCAACGCAGCCCGGACATCCACGGGAACATACAACTGGGCGTTCCGAAGTGACTCACCAATGTGCTAGGGTCAAGGGAAATTCGGGGTCTTCGACGAAAAACTGATGGGATATAATCCTACGCGATCCTCAACGATGCGATCAAGGTGCTGAAGTCGAGCATGTGAGGAACAACCACTCAGAGAGGCAATGATGATTCCTCTCGGAATGATCCGTAGGCACTTACCACAGATGGTGATAAGTCCAAGGCGTAGGGACCTCTGGGCCTATCCTCTGGAATAGAGGAGCTGTCGTCGACAGAGGGAGACCTGCAACTATCAAGGCAATGATGTGTCCTTGACAGGAGCGCGAGGTACAAGACCGAAATGTGATAGTGCTGATGGCAGGACTGATAAACTGTGGGGGGATAACTGGGCAAGTAGAGTGAATGGACTCAAACTTCCTTTGTTCAGAGTATGATAATGGGAATGATCTGGCAGCATATGAAACTGACTAAGGGGAGAGGGATCATAGCTGTATTGGATCGGGGGAGATGATTGGTCTGAGGGAGACTCAAGCTGGGGTAAAATGGCAGGAGACTGCAGAATACTCTGAACAAAGGCGACCTGATTGGGGGTGCTGCCGATATGATAGATCAAAGTGCCAGGAGGCACGGGGGAAAAACTTCTTCATGGGTTAAGGAACTAGAAGAAGTGTGTGTAAAATGGTACTGTCGTGTGGATTTTACGAGCCCAGGACAGTTCATGCTCGTGGTTGCTTTCAATTTTAAGGAGTCTGAAAGCGATAAGAAGACTCTGAAATGATGGAATGGTACTGTCGGGTGAATTTTACGAGCCCAGGACAGTTCATGCTCGTGGTTGCTTTCAATTTTAGAGAGTCTGAAAGCAAGTAAGAAGACTCCAGGGGGTTGCTTTTTCGTAGATTTAGTCTCCAAGGCCCAAAGAAGCATAAAAGGATGCAATGAAGAACTCTTCTAGCCGGTGTGACTAGAGTATTCCTTTTTCGTAATTAGTCTACCAGGTCCGGAAAAGGGTTAAACTTATACCAGATAGACGCCCTTTTAGGTACTTTAACGAGCATGAAAGGAAGCAAGATTGCTTGGCGATCTTTTCATTCTTTTAGGAGTCAGAAAAGAGCTTAACGGAAACTCCCTAAGTGCCTTTTTCGTAAAGGACTTGTCCGGCCCGAAAAAGGGATAAAATTATACCGAACAAAAGGAATGGCCAGGCAAGGAGGAAGTGTTCAATCAAGGATCAATAATGGTGACCAAGAACGAGGGTAGGGGGGAACACTGGTGGGCCTCCTTGCGGGGTAGATGAAATGGTGGAAAAATAATGAAACATTTGCAGTATGACAGGAGTGAATGGCTCATGTAAAAACGTGGAACAATCCGATAGCAGCCGATGTGGCACGCAAACCGAGGCAGCAAAGGTGTCGGGACACAATGTTGAAATTGTACCAAGTGAGAGAGAGAAATGAGCTCAAGCATCATCACGAGCTCGGAAAAATGAATCCGGCGATATAAAGGATGTGAAAAATGGGTAACGGCCGATGTGGCACGCGCACCGAGGCAACGAGGGCGTTTTGGAAAAATACCCGAAAGATCGGGGGGTGAGAGAGAGAAATGATCTCAAGCATCATCACCAGCTCGGAAAAATGAATCCGATGATATAAAACATGTGAAAAACAGAGAACGGCCGATGTGGTACGCAAACCGAGGCGACTAGTGGCATCTGAAAAATGGGCAAAAAATGACGGAACAAAAATAATGCAACGAGGTGACCATCATGACGGTCTCGTTGTGCTGATTCCAGTGGTGGAAACGGTGTGGAAAATGGACAAAAACAAAACGAAAGTACTGTACAACGCAGACCAATGAGGCCGCGGGTTTCTTTTATGGGTAAAAACGCTTGAGATACAACCCATTACGAGGGTTGCGCAAAGGACGGCCTTCGGAGTTAGCTAAGATGTATGCCCCCTTGCCGAGGCAGGTCTGCACGACGTAAGGGCCTTGCCACATAGATTCAAACTTCCCTTTATCGGTTTTGTCATGGGCTTGGTCATAGGCGAGGACGAGGTCCCCTTCGTGGAAAGTTCGAGGGTGAACATGTTTATCATAACCGGCTTTGGAGCGGTTTTTGGCAGCTTCGATGTTCTGGAGAGTGGCCCGACGGTCTTCATCGGCTTGTTCGAGTTGTAGCAAACACTGCTCGATGGGGGAGGTGTCAGGGAGAAGCTCAACGGCGATCTGTAAGGCAGGAATCTGACACTCGATGGGGAGGACAGACCCTACACCGTGAACTAGATGAAATGGTGTAAAACCAGTGGCGGTCTTAGTGGACCGGGTACGGGCACAGGAGGCCGGAGGAGAGGAGGACTTGCCGGAGGAGGAGAGAGGGGAGGACTCAGAGGCAGCCGATGCAGGCAGTGATGCAGGATATGACTCCCATTAGGGAGTACAGGGGACTCCCCCCGAGTTTTGTAGCTACGGCATGTATTTTAATGAGGCTGTAGGATGTATAGCCATTTTTTGTATAGCTGAGTACAGGGGTACTCAGGACATGTATAGCACTGAACATGTATATTTTTTGGTATATATATATATGCACGTGGATGCACCTTTTTGTATGATGTTGTTGTATTTGTACGCATGTGGATGCGCTTTATGGGTGGTGATATGTTTACATTGCACGTGGATGCAAGTAGGTTAGGATGTTAGGCATGTGGATGCCCCTTGTGTATTTTATGTGATGCGACATGATATATGTATGTTTAGGCACGTGGATGCCCTTATGCATGTGGTTTATGTACATGGATGCAAATGTGGATGCGATGCAATCTTTTTTGGATTTTGATATATTTTTATGAGATGCTATGTGATGATGATGCATGATGTTACATGGTGTGATTGATATGCCATTCTAGGATGTTGTTGGCCATTTGGTCTACGACACTATTTTGGGCTCTGGGGACATGTGTGAATGTGATGGATTCAAATTGTCGGCTGAGTTGTTTTGTGCGCAGGAATTTTCTAAAAAGGCAGGGATCACGCACCTGGTAGCAGTTGTTGAGCTGGGAGACAAGTAGCTGGGAGTCAAGGAACACATGAAGGTGACTTATGCCTATTTGGAGGGCAGCAGTCAAGAGACCGGTCACAGCATCATACTCCGCCTGGTTATTGGTAGCAGCGCCTATACATATTCCGTCAAGGTGAATCATCTCGTTGGAAGGGGAGTACAAGACCCATGCTGCAGAAGCCAGGTTGGGAGACCAGCGGCTTGCGCCATCAGCGAAGCCAGTGTAACAAGGTGGAAGATGGTCCATCTGTAATCATGCAGAAATGATGAATGTAATATGATGGTAAAAAAGTGAAAAACAAAAAGGGAGCAAACTGTACAATGTGGACCGACGAGGTCGCAAGTTATTCTAGAGATAGAGATTCCTTAGGATACAACCCATCATGGGGGTTGCGTAAAGGAAGGTCTTCAGATTCGGTTTCAATATGAACAGGAAGTTCCTCTGGCCGTATGTCCATGTGATGTTTGAGAATGGCAGGGTCGAAACCAGGCATTCCGGTGGAGGGCCAAGCAAAGACATCACGGAACTCTTGGAAGAGTTTTTTATAATTCTCAATCTCCTGCTCGCTGCAGGAGGCTCCTAAAGTGATGAGTTCAGGGGCACATCCGGGGAGCTTGGAGGGATGAATGGGGCGCTGTTTCTGACGAACGGGGGGTACATCAGGCCATGTGTCAATGTGGTGTTCTATAATTGCAGGGTCAAGACCAGGAATTTCGGTATAGGACCAGGCAAAGACATCACGGGATTCTCTAAAAAGGTTTATGTAGTCCTCAATCTCTTGTTTACTGCAGAATGCTCCTAAAGTGATGAGTTCAGGGGCACGTCCTGGGGCAGCGATATCAACTTGGATGACAGGTGAGATGTTGGCCATGTTACCCTCCTCAAAAGCGTCAGGAGCAGGAATAGGGTCCTTGAACCAGTCAACCTTGGTGGGGAGGAAGTCTTTGGACTCAACTGTGAATTGGGTAGCTGTGCTAGAGGAGGATTCTTCTGGGATGAAATAGGAATGATGATGCATATCATCCCAAGGATAATCCGGGGCAGTAAGGGCCTCAAGAATCTCCTCATTGGTACGGAAAGTTTGCGTCGTCAAATCGGTTGACGAGGGGGAAGTGGTAGAAGAAATCATATAGATGGTATTAATCTCTCCAGAAGGGGAAGAGTCTGGGGGGCAGATCTCCTCAATGGTAGGTGGTGTCGTCTCAAGATCCAGATTGTTCATCTCATAGAGAGCCGCTCTGTAATCCGGGAGATCGGGACAATGATGTGAATAATTCCCGTAAATACCGCATATGGCGCAGGAGTGGTTGGTACGTAGGGACTTATCTTTAGGCTTGGGAGTGGGGTTTAGTTCGACAGTTGGGATGTTAGGGTCATCGTCGAGCATCTGCAATGCTGGTAACTGTAGGCATTGGTGGGTGGCATGGCCTAACTCGTCGCACAGCGAGCATTTGGGAGGAGCACGAAATACTGGAGGGTTTTTGACTGTCTTGGGTGGTGGGATAGCAGTGTAAGGTTGTGGGCCTCTGCCCCCAGTGGGTTTGGGAGGAGGAGTGGGAGTCGTGGAGGACGAAGGGGTAGAGACACCGGGGGGTGGCTGAGTGGTAGTAGCCATGGGTTGCACCGGTTGGAGGACGACATCGGGTGTCGGCGGGCGAACGGGAGGCGAAAGGTACCAGACGGGTAATCCCAAGGTTAACCCCGGGAGGCTAAGGGTAGCCATAACCGGGGCGCTTACTACTCCCGATGGAGGGACTAGAAAGAGGATGGTATGGATCGGTGTAACACCAATGTGGCTAGGTACCAATGGTGGTTTAGGCAACAAGGGTGGTTGATTGCTAGGTGGTTGGCTGTCGTGGGACAAAGTACATAAGTCAGACACGTCGGTGGGAGAAGACGGAGGAGGAATAGATTGAAAGGTGGAGGTCATCGGCGCGTCTGAGTAGACTCCAGGCCCCGTAGAGGAAACAAACGAGGTGGTGGCATGAGACACAGGTTGTTCAACCATGGGGAGAACATTTTCAGGTGCCGCAGGAGCACTGGGATCATAGTAGGTGAGTTGGTCAACCTTAATCACGCGTCCCTCATGGGGGAACATCATGGTGCGAAAGACGGAAGAGGCAACCGCCCGCATGGCATACATGTAGCTGCAGCCAAGTAAAAGGTTATAATCCAGTTGGGCATTGATTACCTCAATGTCAATGAGTACAGTTTTGCCGCCTAACTGGACGGGGACATTGGCTAGGAGGCCTTGGGGCTGAGCCGAACGACCGTCATAGGCGCGTAATGCAGTGGTGGACTGCTGGAGAGGAGGGGATCCCAGCTTCTGCCATACGAACGTAGACATAATGCATGTGGAGGCACCCTCATTGATGATGCAGCGATGGATGACAAGATTCCTAACGGAGACGGTAACTTGGAATGCTAAGCTGGAAGGTAGGCGTGGTTCAGACTGGTCTAGATCAAATGCCATCAAATTCGAATCATTTGGGTCAATCCCCCCAATGGCAGAAAGTAAAGTCTTGCGCTGGGAAGGGCAGTTCTTCAAGATTTCTAACGCAGACATGGCTGCGGGAGATTGGGATAGGTCGTCTACAATGTTGTAGTTTGACGCAGCGCGCGCATTGGGGTTGTTGTTAAGACGACGAAGTGGGAAACGAGCTACTTTGGAAGCACCGTCGACCAGCGGGGGAGGGATGCGTAACGCCTGATCAGTGGGATGGGCGTTAGTGGGTTTATCCGTGGGAGGGGCTTCAGAGGTGGAGCCATATTGGTTCCGACGGGTCTGGAGGTTGACGTCAGCAGATGACATCATCAACAAGTGGTGGATTCTTGAGTCAAACATGGGTTGATCAGGAGAAGCGTACGTGATTTGTTGTTGTTGGGGCGCGTTGGCTTGAGGGGGAGCCAACGGCTGAGTGTTCACGACGCCTTGGGTTGGTAAGGGGTTTTGCAGCACCAAAGGGGGTTGTTGAGGTTGGGGGGGGTTGGGCGGTGCTTGGGGAGCCGCATGCCCTTGGCGAAGGGCCTCGTCAACCCAGAGTTGTCGAGCTCGCTCTAAGTGTGGGAAAGCATGTGTGTAATGGCCATAGACCCCGCAAATAGAACAAGGATGGTTTGTTCGCAAATTGGGGTTTTTAGCCTGCTTGGGTGGGCGATCAGGGTTTTGATTAGCGGGGACCGCGTTGTTGTTGTCGGGGGGATTAGCCGGTTGACCAGCTTGGTCTGCAGGTTGGTTGTTCCCATGATTACGGCCTTTGCCGCGGTTTTGTTGGCCCTGGTTGCGTTGGTTGTTCTGGTTTTGCTGCGGGTTTTGTTGGGCGTAAACTTGCCCTTGGGCAGCAGGTGGATTTTGAGGTTGCGTAGGTGCGGGAGCAGGCTGCGGTGGATGATATGCAGGTTGAGGCTGAGCAGGTGCAGCAACCTGAGGGGGTTGCTAATATGGCTACAGAGCGGGTTGTGGGTGTGCCGCAGGGGCTTCCTGTGGCGGATAATAAGCGGGTTGGGCTTGTGAAGGCGCAGGAGCTGGGGCAGCCTGCTGATGGTAGTAAGGCTGAGGTGCAACTGGGGGAGCATAAGCAGGAGTCGCATAACCGAAGCACTGAGGTGGACATGAGGGTCCATGGGAATGGTCGTGTGTCATGGGAGCATATGAGTTGGTTGCTCCAGACTGTGAGGTAGCCCGCGACAGGTCGGGGCCAGGGGTAGGACGTGCTATAGAAAAGGGTTGGGGATGGGAAGAGACACGACCGATGATATCGTTTGCAGCGTGGGATGCCCCCGACGCATCATGCTGGGAGGGCTCGCCGCGAGGGGCGTCAGGTATAATGGTATAAAGGTAACCCGACTGGGCGTAAATGAGGTCGAACTGTTGGGCCTTAAGGATGGCCTCTTCTTCAGACTGGGGTCTTTCTGATGCCACATCCTTAGCAATAACAGGTAGAAGGGATTTGAGGAACCAATCTAGAAAGATACGGTCGTCTAGTTTGATCTTGCATAAGCTACGGCGTCGACGCCACTCATGGATGTGGTCCGTGATATGGGTAGCCGTGTTTTGTCTACAAGATAGAAGGATCTCAACGCCCGCGTCATAGCGGACAGGCAACTGGAAGAACTGCAGGAAGGTCGAGGCAAGGGAAGCAAAGGTGGCGTGGGTCCCATGAGGTTGCTCGATATACCACTTGGCTGCAGAGCCAGTGAAGGTGCACTGTAAGAGACGGAGGCGAACAGAGTCATCCACGATGGAGTTAGAGGAACACCATAGGTGGAAAGACATGATATGGTTTTGTGGGTCCTCACCGGCCTTCCCCTCGAACTTAGGGATATCAGAGGGGAGCTTGGTAGGCATATGAGGCCATGTAGGGTCGTTTCGAATAGGATCGTTGGTCAATCTGGCTAGGTCAGGTAGGTTGAGGCTAGCCATGAATGGCAAACTAGAAGAAGAATGTGACACAGTAGTGGGTTGGACCAAGTTGGGGCCAGTGCCCCCAAGTGGAGGGACAAGATGTGGGGTGGTGCCCCCAAGTGGGGGAACTAAGGTGGTGGAGGATGGTCCAGCACCACCATGGGTAGTGTAAGCCACTGATGTAGTGGGGATAGGGATTCCCACTGCGGGAATAGGTACCGTGAGGGGAACGGTAGATGGGGGCCCCATGGAGGGCATACCCAAAACAGGTGTAGTAACTGGTGTGGTGGTGGATGTGCCACCAATGGTCCCTATAACAAAAGGAGTGGAAGTCGTGCCAGCCATGGGGCTAGTAGGGGCAGTGTAAATAGGGTTCTCAGACTCTTCGTCAGAATCCGAGGTAAAGTAAGGAGCGTCAATATCTGGTGACGGAGACCTACGTCGCTGACGAGTGGAGTCAAGTGACAAGGCTCTAGATCTGTGATGGGTGGTATCAACGGATGATGATCAGAATCTATGACGAGTGGTGTCAAGAGAACCGTGCTGTGGGGGCTCGCCCCTGAGGCACCGAGAATGTCTCGGGGACTCAATGGTGACAGATGGTGTCTAATCTCTGTGGGTTGAGGTGAGTAAAAACAGCTCTAAAAGGGCCTAATGCAACCGAGTGTGCAGAAGGAGAGCTAAAAAGCAAGGCACTCAGGCCAACAACCAACTCAAAACACCCACTGCAACAGCTGTGCTACAATAGGTGGAGTAACAACAAAGATGGTCAGAATACCAACAAGCAGCAGGTTTCCTAGAAACATAAAATGGTGGACTCTCTAGACCAAAGGGAGGTAAAGGAGCATGCAAACACCTAACTAAAAGTATTCTGACTCAACTCACATATCCTCTGCAAGGTGATGAAATCCAAGTCAGACAATATGAGTAGAAAAGTCAAGTGGCTATGATATCCCCCTACCGGGAGGGACACCGGGTAGTCAATCCTAGAAGAATGGCAACTAAGATACCCCGTTCATGACACGTCCAGAAAGGTGAATCTGCCGTTTAGTTCGTTGACCGCAATACCCCTATACAGGGATATCCCGCGAACCGCGAAAGGTAGCCCTTCGGTTACTGAATGGAGTGCGGTATTCCACTCAGGCCTCCGGAACCAGTCTCCCGACTTCAACCCTCCTAAGGGAGAGGCCCTATGACAAACTGGTCGTGACCGTGCCAAAAAGTACTAAGGGATTTTGGTTCCCTATTTGGACAACAACTATGTCTCAAGTGAAAGTGACCGAGGGGTGTTATTGGAAGCCTATCCCCCCGACCCTACCTAACTACAATGATTCTTTTGTGTTCCCCAAGTGGGGTTAGAATGTTGGTTCAATTAGGTACTTTTTAAGGCTCACTTGATTTATGTGACAGAGTGTGTGCTCGTGAGGTGATGAACCCAAAAATAGAAGTGCCACAAGGGGGGCAACTTCCAACTATCAATAATGCTGAAATTGAAAGTTTAACTTGCAAAATTTTCTGAATTAAAAATACTGAAATTTTAAGAGAATTCTGTAAAGGGAACATAAATTATGTTGCAGAAAGGCTGTAAGGAAGTGAGGCTGCAGGTAGGACAGAGGGCTGTTCAGATGCAGAAAATATTGCAGCAAAAGGGGCTGGGCTCAAAACAGGAAAACTGCAGAAATCAGCCGCGGGTCTGTGGTGAATCAGAACAGGTAGACCGCGGGTTTGAGGAAAACAGACGCGGTCAGGTCGTGGCTTTCAGGTCAACAGACGCAGTCGGGACGCGGGAAATAGGGAAAAAGACGCAGTCGGGACGCGGAAAAAAGGCCGACAGGCGCAGTCAGATCGCGACAAACAGGCTGATTAGCCGCGGTCGGATCGCAGGTAACAGACTTGAATCCGCCGGCAGAGCGTCGGAAACAGTCTGAGAGCCGCGGTCGGGTCGCAGGTAAAGGCCTGAAAGGCGCGGTCGGGATGCGACTGCAGAGGGAAAATACGCGGTATGCGGCGGCCGAAAGGAAAAAATTTTAAAAACGGAAACCAGAAATTCGAAATCTAGGGGAGTCGCCAAAACTGTAGCTAGGGTTTTACCCCTAGCTTGTGCAAATGAGCACCTACTAAGGAGAATGGACTCCTTAGTAGCAGTTTAGTAAATGTAAAAAATTAAGTTAAAACAGAAATTAAATTACTTCTAAAACATGCATGAAACATAAACAACAAAATTAAATAATGAGTTTTTTGTATTGATATTACCTTCAATGTGAAGGTTTGATGAAGCCCTTTGCAATGTCCAAGAGGATGCTCCAAGCTTCAATATGCTCCTTCTCCTTCTCCAATGATGGGAATGGGTCAAAAGTGGCTCTCAAGGTGAAAGTAGTTCAATGGTGAACTAGGGTTTCGAGAGAGATTTTGGCAGAGTAAGGGTGCTTATGATTGTGGATATGGAATAAGGGATCTCCATCACCTATTTATAGTTTTTTGGTGGTGGAGTGCTGACCCATGGTTTTAGGAAACACATGGTTTAGGGCAGCTGTATAGGGTTTTTTTCTCCTTTTCCTCATTATTTTATATTTTTTATTCCCTTTTTTGGGGATTTTTGCTATTTTTGGAGGAAAAGGGGGTTTTTTAGCCTTTTTTAGGCTATTTTGGTAGTTTTGTGGCCTTTTGGAGGCATTTTAGGCCTTTTGGAGGCTTTTTAATAGGATTTTTTGGGATTTTAAGGGATATATGGTAGGAAAATGGACAAATGAGCCATATAATGTGGTAGATGAGGTAGTGAGCACTTTTTGGGTGTTAACAGACATCAAAAGTATTATGCAAATTGAAATATTGTCCTGCTTGGTATATCCATCCAGTGGGATCAGTACCATTGAAGCGAGGAAAATCAAGCTTCGGCCCACGAAAATTGCTGAAAGAAGAGAACCCGGTGGCTGCAAAAGATTTTGGATGTCGGTTATTGTTCATGGCTGAATGTTGAAGATGGAAGCTGAGAAATTTTTCATCCAGATCTTGGAGTTTGGTTTGGATGGCTGCAAGTGCTTCCTCCATGGTTTTTGCTCCTGCGCGGGTGACAACCACAACCAAAAGTTTTTTTTTTTTTTTTTGGAAATAGATAGAAAAACACAAACAAAAGCTTATTTAGTAAAGGAAAATTTGTATTTGGGAAAAACTCGGATTGGTAATTGGGGTTTGACTAGGATTTGGACACTTTTTGATGGACAGAGAGGCAAAAAATGGGGATTTCAGAAGCGGGGTGAAAGATTGAGAAAATTTGGTAGAGAGGGACAAAGAAGCAGAATTAGGAAAGGAACACAGTGGCAAAATTTGAAGGCGTTTGGGTGAAAATTGAAGGAGTTATGGCAAACCCTAAAAATAGACAAATGTGGGATATCTAGTCTTGGGAAGTGGAATTTGGGATAGGGTCTTCAAGAATGAAATATGCAGAATGGGATTTCAGGGATGTCAGTGAAGTTTCAAGGAAAACATAGTTGAAACAAGGGAGATATGGCAGAAAAACAGATATTTTTTTTTTTTATCTTTTCCAGAAATGGATCGGCAACGGCGGCACGACATGGATCTGCAGCAGATGGATCTGCAACGGTGCGGAAGGGATCGAAAACATCTGGATCTGGAACGACTTTCAGAATAGATCTGAAACGGTTGGATCTGGAGCGAAAGTGATCGGCAACAGTTCAACTGAAAATAGATATGGACCCCGGGTATGTGCAGCTTCCTATCGATTCAGGGGATTCACTTGGCCACCAATGCTATCTGACGGCTTGCGTTTTGGGGAAGTACCCCTCACTCCACGGTTCAGGTAAAACTGATAAGCGCTTTGCCACAAACGACAGCTCTTGGTTTACCTCACGGGTGGGAACTAGTCAATCGGGTAGGGGTCGTTGCCCTTTTCGCTGGTAGGTCCTCTCAATGGGCCAGCTACTTTGGGGTTCCTGTGGTACTCCTCACAATGAATTTTAGGGCTTATGCCCAAGTACTTCCCATAGTTAAGCGGATAGGGATTATTCCTAGATCCGAACTTGCAACAGATGCGAAAAAAAATTTGGCAGAAATTCCACCCAATGAGCCCAAGAAAGTGCTCTGATACCAAATGTGAAGAACCTGCAATAATTAATTAATGAAAATGCATGAGATATCATAAATAATAGATTTCAGAATCACTTTTATATTGATCACGAGCCACTTCGAGGGGGCAACCTCCTTTGAGCAAGCTCAATACAATTAACTTCACGGTGCCTTCAATGACCTCAACACACACTTTCATACTAAGTCTATGCCCAATACTATGAGTCAAAACCATGGGACATATAATACTAGGGGACAACTTACAAAGCATATGCGTCCAATACTATGGGTCAATACCATGGGCTAATATAAACTATGGGTTAACAAATACTACGGGACGACTTACAAATCATATGCGTCCAACAACAATATACTAACAAAGTAAAGAGAAGGGTTGAAATGGGTTCCTAACATGTGATCTATCCTGTAAAATATCACACTCCTTACACCAAACATTTATTTTTACCTCCTCCTGTTTATTAACACTGTAAGATGCCCTTAAATCCTCCGTGTATGTGTAAGACCATTTTTCCAATGATGCAATTATGTTGGTGCAATTCCATGTTTTTCCACAGTGGCTCTTACCAAATATCAATGGAATTCGACATCATCAATTGCTTTCATCATATCCTCCTTTTTTTAGCTTCTAATAGCATTGATCTTCTTGGTTGAACTTGCACCTTGCACTATAGTTGATGGAGTAACACCTTCACCCTTTACCGCTTAATGTTTTCAATAGTTGTATTTAAATTCTCTCTAGTAACAATTAATTTATCTCTTCATATGGGATAGGCTATTGTATCTAGGAACCCATCATCATTGGCCTTCTTTCCCTCCTTATATGAGAAGCATAATTCCCTCTTTCCATCACTAAAAAAACTTATAAACATAAACGAAATAGAAACATACAAACAATCAATATATTGTGACAAGAAACATACATACATGTATTGATATAGTGTTAGATACATGCAAACAAACATATGTGATAGAATGCGAAAAAAATAGTTTATGATAGTTTCAATACATGAACTGAAGATGCTTTGTGAGGGGGTGTCGATGGTGATCTACTAAGCACTTTGAATGTAATGTAACTAGGGAGGATAATATGGGATGCCTAGTAACATACCCATTATGGGATGCCTAGAGAGATACCCAAGGTGGTAATGAATCTAATCTGAGTAAACCCTCTTGATAGTTGGTGGCTAATAAATATGTCCACTAGCCTTAGTTAGCAGAAATAATGCAAAAATAAAAAGTTTAGTATCATTGTATTGGGAAAGTTCAATGTGAATATTCTATTGTAACAAGCATGGAGTGATTCCTTCCACAAGAAATAACGAATGTTTTTTAATACCTTAAGGGTATTCTCTACATTGTTATGTTCATTCTCTTGTTGTTTAATATGTGGTTCTATTTTTTTATTCACAAGTTAATTTCTATCTTTTATATTCAAATTTAAGGTACATAACATTGAAATTGTTAAATGCATAAATGGTGAATGGTCATTGACATATATTGCATACTTAATTTTTTTAATGTATGTCTAAGATTTGATTATGGTCCAATGGCTTGGAAATTCCCCTCATTCATCCTTGTTCTTTTAAATCATTTAATGGTATTGGGGGATTGATTTGATAAATTTAATAAGTTGGTGTCACTCGTAGAATTATAAATAACATAGTTAACTTTGGGTTGTTGATCACACTTGCAGGTGAGGCTAATAATCAATTTTTGAATTGCTATGAAGGTGAAGAGCAATGAACATATACTACTAGGCTTGATGTGACACAGATTATTCTCCATTTATCAATTAGTCTATTTGACATGATAGTGAATCTATAGTTTTAGATTGAACAATGTAGGATATCAATTAGGACAAATTTGTAAAAATGAACATTGTGTTGGAGAGGTACAAGTCTATTTGATATGATAATGAATTTAAAGTTTTATATTGAACAACATAGAATAACACTTTTTAGGGACATCCCGGAAGTCCCTCCACCAATCGGGGACTGCTAGACGTCCCTCGAGCTGCTACATAAAAAATTTAAAAAACAAAAAAATTAATATTTAATTATTAAAAATTTAAAACATAAAATAAAACTAAAAAATGAAAACCTAACTACCTTACCCTACCCACCCACGGGCCCTTCCATTCATTCGCATTTTCTGTTTTCATTGCACAAAAAACACGGCTTTCACTCTGTGGTAGCTCCCATGTTCACCCTCGACACTCACGACAGCCCCCTGTTCTGTGTTACCGTTTTCACTCAGGGTGGTCGTAGCAGGTAGCATGCAGTGGTGGGTCGTGGCTCCTCCGCAATCAGTCGTGGCTCCCCGTGGTCGCTTGTGGCTCCCCTCTCGACTCTCAGCTCGACTGGAGGCTGACCTCTTGACACTGAAACGTTTGTGGCTTGCGGCTCTTTGCAAGTTTGCTACTCGCGGCTCTTTGCTATAGCGTACAGGACCAAGGTTAATACAGTGTACAGGACCGGTTATAGGAACATTAAAGTTTGACTGTTTTTTAATTTTTTAAATATCTTTTTAGTTTTTTAAGTATGATTTTTTATTTTTTTGTGTGCAAAACTCACTGAATATCAGACAGAGTCGAGACTGAAAGTGAATATTGAATTCAAATTTCAGAGAGTCGACTGTGACTCTCTTTTAAAGTTTTAAGTTTGTTTTGTTAAAAAAATAAAATTTTAAAACATAATTTTAAATTTTTTGCTTTCAGTTTCAGTGTTTCACAAACTAAAATTTCCCTCATGAATCAAAAGAAATCAAATGGATAATTGATTATGGATACATTTTATATAATTTATATTTTTTAATATACATTTTATATAATTTATATTTTTTAATTTTATATTATATAATTGCTGTCCTCAACCTGCCGTCCTGTGAAAAATTGGAGGTGCGCTCTACCCGTTGCGAAAACTCGTCCCCACGTCCCCCGCATTCCCCCGTCCCCCAAGCCAGTGCAACATAGTTAATATTATTGAAGCTAGCGTTGTCAAATTATAGAGTTTATGAGGTAAGAAGCTTACTGGGAAATGGAAGTAGACTTAAGGTGAACTATGATCCACGGGGATTATGGGAATGACAGATAAATAATATTTAATACTTGTGTACATTACTTAGATTGCATACATTGAAGGTAGTTAATTTAGGGTATGCCAGTTGTTTTTTTTGGAAGTTGAAAACACATATAATTTAAAAAGGAGGGAAAGCAGTTAATGTTGAAATTTAAATAAATTCAAGTACAATTGAATTTCGTTACATGCATTTATGGAAAGTATCATTATGATGGAAGGATATCGAAATGAGGATAGCTCATGTGATGATGACAATGATGGAAGTACATATTTTCTATTGGAAATAGGATTAGAAATATTGAAAGGTTGTGTTAGGAATTATTATGAAGAGAAAGGTAATTTAATCCTACTAAAAAGGGGCGGTGAAGAAGCAGTTTTAAAGTAAGTGATTTATTGGAAATGGTTTTAGTTCTAGAGAACACTCATGTAATGTGCGATATTGTAAGTATGGTATGGTATTTTGAGGGGCTGAGGCTCCAGACTCAACGGCTGGTCCAGGTCCCTACGCCAGAGACTAGGGTTCAACTCCTGCCCACCCTGTAGGTCCTGTCCCTGTCACCTCTGAACGTGCTATACCTTCCCAGACGGTGATGAACCGGTTCCAAATTAAGGTTGACCCTAGCCCGCGGTTTGTATTCCAGCCTGCTCGGTTGACGATGCTCAACAGGGAGGTTTCGGATAGTTCCTCGGTTAAAAAAAAAAGTATGGTATTTTGCAATCAGTTGAATTGGAGTTTGAGTAGATTTGATTTTTTTTTAGTATTGGTATGTAGGGGTATGCCATGTGGGGGTATTGTTTGTAGCAGAACATTGTACACAAGGTATAAAAATGAGTTGGGCTAAGTACTTATTGAATGAATTTATTTAGGTCTATCTTTATACTCAAAATCTAGGTAAAGAATTCCATTTGAGTTGGGTCTTATTATTAGTTGCAATGGTTGAATGGAAACCTCCACAAGGACAAGAATATAATATAGAAGTGACTTCCTCAGTCCCTGCTCCTAAGTTCAATATTTGGCAACATAGCACTTATGAGGAGGTGCATCGGAGTACAAATTTAGTGTTTGGTATATGGAAATGATACATGCAATAACAAAGTCATATATAATTCCACCTTCCCCTGTGGATAAATATGATGATGTGTTATGCTTTTTAGTTGATGTACATAATATTTTTATTACGTCTTGTGCATATCCTCGGAATATAACTAAGGTGTTACCTTTCTATGTTTCAAAAGAAGACATTCAAGAAGTGATGGAGGATTGGCCTCCATAATTTCAGTTACAACAAGCTCCACAGAGTAAGTCGAAGAAGAAACAAGAAGCTCGAGGATATACTAGTGCTTCAGTTCAAGAATCCCCACGATTATCTACAAAGAAAAAGAAGGAACAAGACATACCTGAATAAGTATTAGTGCTTGAGAGGATGAAGCATACATGTAAATAGAAATCTCCTACTCCCAATTAAAAATTACCAGAACAACAAGAGGATAGGGTGACACCATCACTAGATAGAACACTGTCTAAAAGAGCAAGCAAAATTCGAAGTACATTGTTTTTAGAAGGGGAGCACCAACTATCAGATCAAGATTTAACATCATGGCAGAATAGGACTCTTATTACACTTCATGTTAGTATTGTTGTGCGACAGGTACTTTAGTTCGATTCTACACATTAGCTCCTTGATTTGAAATCAACGTTAAATTGGGGACTTCTAAGTAAAGATAGAATAAGAAGTAAATAGATTATAGCTTAATTAGGAGTTGTTAGTTAAAATACAGTTAAGATATGTTGTAATTGTGTGGGATTTTGTATAAAGACTAGAAAGATAATAATTGTATCGTTTACTCTTGATTAGACCTTTTGTCATATGATCGTTTTTTGTATTGTATGTGTTGCTGTTGATTAATGAAAGGAATAATCTATTATTCTAGTTTATATGTGTACGAATATGAATCATATATGTGATAAATGTGTTTTACAGTTTGTGTATTTAAGAACAGAGTGATGATGCATACTTTTGATACCTTAACTTACTTTCGGTTCTTTACATTTCCTACGAGTCTCAGGGGATACTTTTCCTTTTAGGGTAATGAAAATGCTGTTTCTCATAGGGATATTGTTGGTAGGTGGTTTAGAACCTACGGTCTAATTTTGTGCCAACATTTGACAAATACGTGATAATTGAGTAATTGATTGTTTTTATAAGCAATTAATTTGTCCAACAATCATGCAAGTATTAGGGAGCTGGCTAGATGATGTCTTGAGGCATTGTCTATACCTTCCAAATCATCATGGTGGAATGCATGACATGAAAAATCATATTCTTGAACCAATATAAAGGTGCATTGAGTGGATGTGCATAAATAGATTGTTTAAATCTTGTTGCACTGAGAGTAGCGAGGTGCTTACAACCCAGTATGGGGGAGATGTTGTCACGTTTGTCGCGTTTGTCACGTTACATAATTTAACGTTTCCATGTCGGCTCATACCTTATCAAAAATAAAAAAGTAATTAAAAATTTAAGATAAAAAAAACTACACCTCAAGAAATTGGATCCCTCTTGGTGCTTAATAGATTTGGGTTTAAGATGGATCTATGCTGTTAGTTATTGCACCAAGAGAAACGAGGTGCGCTAGGGAGATGTTGTAACGTTTGTTACAAACAAAATAATTAAACAAATTCATGTTGGCTCATAAAATAAAAAATTATGGAAAGTATTTTTAAAAAATCCATGTTTGTTCATAAAAAAAAAATATTATGAAAAATAATTAAAAAATAGATGTTCATTTATAAAATAAAAACTTAAAACTTAAACCCGGATCTATCAATCAAGAGAAGATCAAGTTTCTTGAGTTTAAATATAAAAAAAGAAATACAGCTCAAGAAATTGGATCTCTCTTGGTGTTTGATAGATACGAGTTTAAGATGGATCTATGCTGGTGGCTATGAACACATATATGTGGACATATATATTTGAATGCATTGTGTAGATGTCTACTTGTGTTATATTTCATTGAAATTAATATGTTATTGGTTGAAATGATGGAACTATTGGTAAGTTATAATTCTAAGACTATTTCATGAACTGTTGTGGATGCAATGAAATAATGTTTGTATGAAAAAGTAGTCAAGTTTTGATGACTACAATAAATGTTTGTCCGAAGAACCAAGTTGCATTAAAAAAGAAGAAGGATTTCTTAGATATTAGATTGAAAGTAATCCATAATGAAGATAGGGGCTATTGCTTACACTATTAAAAGCTAAGTAATATGTTGAACATGCCATAATATATGGAATTTGATTTATATTCATGATTGGTTGAAAAATAAAGAAATAACTTATAATATTGTATATTTATGTTTATGACAGGTGAATGGTGAATATAGCTAGTAAGGGAATTTGATGACTATTGTGAGCTAGAAATATCAGGAAGAAGGTCGTTGTGATGACATTGGAACCATATGATTGTCACAAGTTACTAGTTGATTAGAGGTTATTAGTGGGATACTTGGCAATAACAATATATGAATTGATTCTCTTCTTGCATGTGAAATACTTGGAAAAATGTATTTCTTGAGGGAATATTTAGTAGAAAAGAGGATGCCTAAGCCTAGAAGGGAGAGTGCAACAAGGAAGAGGAAACTTAAAATGAATCTATTGTGAGAGATTCATATGGAAATTCTACTGGAATCAAGGAGGGTGTGTCAAAAACCGTAAGTGAGTTGAACCCTTCACTAACAAAGAAATATTGTATAGATAATTATTGGACTAAAATCGTGTGCCTGTCATGAACTTGCAATCTACCCAAATGTTTTTCATTGAACTTAGGAATTTTCCCAACTTCGCATCGATACTTGAGGTCATGTGGGAAATGCCTTGCCTCGGCTATAGGGGTTAGACCAAACTATGCCTACAAAAAATGGACTACGCCTCTTTGCCTAAGGTATGCACATAAGTTCCCCTTAGACTACAAACCATCAGGTAGAAGGAACCCCTTCAAGACTACAAAGGCTTACCTTTGTAGGGAGGCAACTCTTAGACCACCGGGCCACCGGAAAATCCACAGCCTTGGGATCACAAAGGATGCATGCATTTCCTTGGTGGCAAGTTTACGAGGAGGAAACAAGAAACCCTCTACTTCTTAGAGCAATTCCTTCAAGGATGCAACGCGAGCGGGGCTCTCTCATGCACAAAATCTGGTCCAGATCCCTCACCCTGTCTACATAGTGGAAAAAACAGAGGAAGTTCTCACATTGGAGATCTCTCAACCATAAGTCAGCGAGAACATTCTCCAATTCAAGGAGTAGACCCTAATCTACAAATTCAATGGATTGTGGCCAAAAACAAAGGATCTCCGTGAGTGGATAGATTCAAACTGGCCCAAGGATGCTTGTGTTTTACTTTTCTCTAAAGGGTTTTTTTTAGTGATTTTTTCTTCTCATGAAGACCTTCATGTTGTTACAAGCAAGGGGCCTTGGTTTTGGGGAATTGCAGGGCTCTTCATAACCCCCTGGTTCCCTGATTTTTATCCTTTAACTATGGTAGTGACAAAAGTGCCCATCTGGGTATGTCTTCCAAACTTACCAATCCATTCCTAGACTCAATCGTTCTTCAAAGAGATAGGTAACGCTCTTGGTTGTCTCTTGTCCTCTGATGACACTCACTCGGCTCAGGGTCTTTTCAGCTTTGCACACATCAATGCCACCATCGAAATCAGTCCAGGCCTTCCCGACAAGATCAACCTAAAAATAGGCAGCTCCATCTGGACTCGGGATTTGGATTACGAAAACACAGCCTTCAGGTGTCGGATTTGATGACACACGAGACACCTCCTTAATGCTTTCCCGCAAAGAAAACCCCAGCATCATAGAACAATGAAGGCTCACAAAGCCAAAAAATGGCAACCCGGGCTGTGTGTATCAAATGGGACAGAAACTAATCACATCAACCAGATCATACATAAAGCAATCACATATAATGGGTCTAGAAATCAGTAAAATGACTTATGACCCTTTGCTCAATAATCAAATAGTGAGATGACAGTCACCAATAGATTAATTAAACATAGATGAAGAACAACGTTCACTCACAAGCATAGACAAAAAGAAAAAGAGGATCTTATGATATCAAAAGAAAGAAGCTTGCAGGCCGAATACATCAGGAAATGGTCTTGTCACCAAATACAATAAGTCTAGTCTCTAACATCCAACCCTTTCTTGCTCTCAAGCTCTAGGATTTATAGCCTTTACAACATATTCCCCTAGCTCCTAAGAAGCTGGATCGAAATCCTAAAGATAGAAGATCAAAACCGTTTTTTAACAAAACAGGGAAAAATCATTTTTAATTTGGCCAAACTACTGAAAAATGGGGCTCAGAGATGGATTCGATTCTCCCAATATGTGACACTTGTAGGAAAAATGAGAGAGGTTATTGTTCTCTGATGTGTTAGGAAGAAAAAATTCTGAGCGTGTTGTAGAATTATTCTCCAGTTGCTCATAATCATCATTTGAAAATGATGACTCTGCACAGTAAAATGCCATTAATTTGGACAAACTGCTGAAAAATGGGGCTCAGAGATGGTTTCATCTCTCCAAATCCGTGACACCTGTGTATACACTGAAAGAGGTTATTGTACATTGACTTGTTGTGAGAAAAAACCTCTCTCAGATTTTTGAAATTCGTTTTCACTTGCCCGAGATCTGCATTTCAAAAACATGTGTCAAACAGGCATATTCTTGGACCGAAAAATGGGGTTCAGAGATGGATTCAATTCTCTCAATCTGCAACACCTGTAGGAAAATGGAGAGAGTTTATTTTTCTTTGACATGGCAGGAACAAAAACCTCCCAACGTTTTTCAAAATGATCCTCCAGTTGCTCAGAATCGTCATTTGAAAATGATGGCTTTTTACAGTAAAAACACCAATTTTGCAGTAAAAACTTCTCGCTTGCATCTTAATAGTTTTCAGGTTTTTGACAGCTGTAGGAAACTTTGACAAGCTCAACAACCTCCAAGGTGATGACAAGGCGCTTACAACTGGACAATATCTTGACCAAAAATAGAAAATCCATTTGATCTTTTCCCTTCTCTATCTCCTCAAAGATGAAAGAGAAAGATGATCCATAAGCCTTTAAATATTATCTTTAAATAAAAACCATCTTCTTGCCATTTGGAACCAAAAAATTGTGATCTGGGCGAAAATAATGCCTCTCTGCCCTGTTCTACACTTTCGGTGGCTAAAGAGCCAAAATTCTAACTTGTAAGCTGCCAAAAGCTTTGCTTTCGGTGGCTAATGAACTATTGAAATGTACGCCTAAGCTACCGAAAGCTCTGCTTGAAAAATAGCTTTCGAAATCTGCAAAACTAAAACCTTATTTATAGCTTGGGATATTCTTCTTATTCTAGACTTATGAGGATATGTTTATATACTATAGTACTACTCAGCATTCGTACTATGTATCTATTCTTAGTTTACATATCACTAGTGTAAGCTCTTGGAACACATGTATTCAACTAAGTGATTTGAAAGAGTTCTAGTGTTGTCAGACTTCTGAAGTAGATCTACCAATCCAAGTCTGTCATTCGTGCTCCTATTTCTTCAAGCCAAAAAACAGAGTATGAACTATATAAGACATGAAAAGTGTTGAAAATGCCTCTGCTTTCGGTAGCTTTGAACAATTTTGCTTTTGACTTGTAAGCTGCCAAAACGGTGTTGAGAATGCCTCCGCTTTCGGTAGCTTTGAACAATTTTTCCTTTGAGATGTAAGCTGCCAGAAACTTACCTTTCGGTGGCTAATGAACACCATCGTATTTTCCCAAGCCACCAAAAACTGCCCCCTGACTCACGCTGTATGTCCTTTCACTTTCGATAGCTAGGAGAGCCTCGAAAATTTTGTTTAAGCTGCTGAAAGCAGGGCTTTCGGTAGCTTAGGGATCGTTTTAAATAAGCGCTTAGCTACCGAATCCTGTCTTTTGAAAATTTTGAAACGAAAACCCAATCTAATGCTTTTCAAACTTTATTACATGCATAAAGATATAAAAAATGAGCCTTAAAAAATTTAGAAATGAATTTTCAAATGACCTCCTATCATCTAAAATTGATCAACTCGACAAAATTATTTGGGGAGATAACAACTGGCAACCCGGGCTGTCCTCGTATGAAGATGACAATCAAGATGACCAAATTGAGGAAGATACGCCCCCAACAAAGTAGTAACAGAGATCCACTCCACCTCCGCCTAAGGTGCACATGCCTCTTCAAGAAGATGAAATCACGAAAAACGACCCCCCACAAGGGAAAAAAAGATATCACGATCCTTCCTCTTCAGACTCTGATAAGGAACTCATCCCATGGATGCACTGCAGGTGGCCTTAGTGTTCCCAGTTTCAGGGGGATGGATACAAGTCAAGAAAAAACAAGGAAAAAAAGGAAAGACCTAAGAATCAACCCATTTTAGGGCTTTGATTTTTTTTTTCTTTGTAATATCCATGTCATAGCTTTTCTTTCTGCTTCTTTCTACTAGAACCCCCTATGGGATCTGATATTAGTCTTTTGTTGTGCCAATTTGACTGAGAGTTCTTAGATCTTCTTTTGGCAGATAGCCTCTCCTTTCCACCTCATTGGGCCTTCGGGCAAGTAGTGGAAAATAGTTTGTAACATTATTTTCTTTTTTAGCAATACAAGGTTCTTCACTAGCTTAAAAAAAAAATGGTTCATTCTCTATATATGCAATTATTGATGTCCACTCATCAAGTCCAAGAAGGTTTGAAGATTTCACTTTGTTTTTTTCAATTTGATGAACAAAATGTTAACAATGTGAAATACATTCCATTACTTTACAATAACATTGTAACCATATATTCAAAATGTAAATAAAAAATATATATATTAAGCATATTCGCAATGTATCTCCTTTTTGAGATTAGTAAATCTTGTTTCTAAATATTTTACAAAAGTATTTTTGAGACATTATAAGAGGCCAAATAACTTAAAATTAATAAAAAATAATTTTATAAAAGATCAAATCTCTAGTCGTAAACTCCAAACATAATTACACATAAAAGATAACAATATTTCTATAATATTTCTATATCAATATCATATGTATAAATCTATTTTATCTCCATATAGTAATTAAATAATAATATTATATTTATTATAAATATTGTATTTTTTAACCAACAATAAATATTAACCCCTCTGTATACCTTTATCATAATAATATTAGATGTTTGGCAAACTTTTGTTTTTCTATTTATTTCAAAAATAATCACTGAAAATAAAAATTATATATGAAACACATTTTTGTTATATTTATCTTTACCATAACATTAGAAGTTTTGTTAGGGTTAACCTTGACTGGGGAATGAGCAAGGATGTAAGTGGTTTCAGGCACAAGGTTTTTGTAGCCCATGGTTTCTTGCTAGTTGTATTTGCATATTTGGATTCCTCCATTGTAAGTTGCCAATGTGAGCAAGAGAGATGCTCTTGGTGGCCTTGGACTACTTTGGCCAAGGACCAATAATAGATCTATTATTGATAATATATCTATTATTGATGGTTGTTTTCCCGCTAGAGATAGATACATATATAAAAGGAATGGATAATGACAAATGCCTAAGGTTTCAAAATAACCACTTTGACCTTGTTTTAAAAAAATACAGATTGATAAAGAAATGAAACTCAAGTTAACAATAATACTAATTTTATTAATCTAAAAAAATTTCTTACTTCAAATTTAGTTTGTTCTAGCAAACCATAGCTCTTACATAGTAACTAATAATACCAAAATTAAGATCTAACTTTATTCTTCTTTGTATAGTAAGTTTTCTAGCAAGCACCTCTACATGTATGCACCTTACTCGAATCCACAATCAACTCCATGATACTATGTAGTACCCAGTAAAGGTTCTGCATCTGCTACTACAGTGTTACAGTAAGACTAGTCAACGGCTATAGAATGAAAGGAAATAGGTAAGCCAAAATTAAGTATCTCTAGAATACTAGATTTAATATCACGGTGTATTACAAGACAGTTATGGCAATGATCAAGAACAAGACCTTCAAGCCATTGTTGCAAAAATCTTACTTATTTTAATAAAGCTGACTCCATGTTCGATTATTTAATCATCAGAAAGGACCATTAAAAACAACACAAATTCCGTGTATATATTTATGTTGTCAAACCATATATAACTTTTGACCAATGATAAGAATGCCAAAATATGGAAAGGTTTATCTTTTGACAAACATATACTCACCCATATATCTATTTGTGATGGCAATCCTTTAAGAACAATGAACTTTATAACAGGACACGAAGCAAACCCATAAAGGTTATGATCCATGTATTCAAATACAAGACATAAGCAGAAGGACATACTTGAAAACTGAAGTGACCAGTGCTTTCAAATTCACTTTTCACATTTAATGATCAAGCCTATGTAAAAGCTGGATCTCTCTCTGGCCATAAAGCGCAGGCTTTCAGGCTCCAAATTGTCAAAGTACAGCTCCTTTATATCAACAATTTTCCAGTATCGAGATCACAGGCCTTGTACACATTCTTACAAGTCCCTTGTCCAATATTAAAAAGAAATTATATAAATGAACATGTTCACAATATAAACACCCAAGCAATCATTCTGAATACTACCATGGGTTTTATGGAATGCTGTTATGGATAATGACCTCACTAATTTGTTCGCACTTGTTTGCATAGTATATACACATCAATTTTTTAGCACAAAGCTATTAGCATACACTCTTTTGACAGATTCTGTTATGGCATTTCCAGTGGGAAGGAAAGATGTAACTCTCTGGAATGCAGAATATGCAGAAGGAGGATATTGCACATAGCTGCCACTCTTTTGAAATGAAAGGCTACCAGTGGAAGGCCTTTCCCTTGTGGCAAAGAATGTTGAAAGATAGTTCTAACATACCTCTTGCTTGGAATGAGAAGACCTTATGTTGTCAATATTAGGCACTTCTATTTTATTATTGAAATTTAAGATCATTTGAAAGAGGACCTTTGGAAGCAGAGCATGTAGGAAAATCATCTTTAGTCAACAAATAACTCTTTGAGGAGAGACCAATTCAGACCGAAGGAAATGATCACAGAAGATCCAGAACCTCAGATATGTTTGCCAGAGCTTCTAGTGGTTGCTGTACTACCCTTATTAGTGCGGAGCATCGATTAAGAGGTATCAAGCCATACACCAAATGGCCATTACTGCTGGAGGTCCAATTAAGGGAACTATCAAGCATGCACAACATGCCAACTGCTGCTGGAGAATTGATTAAGAGATTTACTGATATCGACCCCGTGGCCATTAGAGCTAGAAGATTAAAAAACTATGTTAGAACAGAGTTGATCATTTACACAGCCCTTTTAGATGGAAGAATGTTTTCCTGTACCGGGCCATCATATGACCTGTACCTAGAAGATTTCCCCAAAGAGATACCAGATACAAGAAGATCATTCTTCAAGAGAGGAAGACCGGATGTAGAGACCTTGGAAGAAGAAATATTATTCACAGAACTACAGAGCTGAGTGTGTTCGATGAGAGGATAGGAACACTGGATATGGACACATCCTTTGAGCGAGAACTATGAACGGAGTTACTGGTAGATGATTGAACACAGGGTTGTCCAAATGGCATCCCTGTGATCCATTGGGGCTAAAATGTCTCTCCACCAGTCTCGCCAGTCTCTGCATCCGCCGTGCCGTACCAATTCGATGCTGAAGTCTTCCAGGTGGCTAGCCCTTTGTCTAGTCAATCTCTGGAAAAATACAACCGACATATCATAACAGTAATAATAATAAGCTATCTCACGTGAGTGAATGATACCATATACAAAGAAACTAATTTTCTATCAAATATATGCTATAGTAATAATAAGCGCTTAACTTAATCCTCAAAGAATTAGTCAGAGATGCATACAGCAGTTTTTTAACATAATCGTAACATAGAAAATGCCTTTCGCTTTCCTCGGTCTGCTGTCGCTACGAAAACGATGCCTTCTTTAACATATTCAATCGACTCCTACATTATGCCACGTTACATCTTCTCTTGACATCTCAAGTAGCATTTGCAGTGAAGATGGATCAAGACTGGGACAATCCTCGAATTCGAGGATTTCTAAAGGAGTCAATAATATAAAATTCTCTGGCAATCGTTTCAAACTTTTACAGCTAGTCATGATCAATACTTTTAAAGATTGAAGCTTTGAAATTGATCCCGGGAGTTCCTCTATAGAATGGCAAAATGAAAGTCCGAGTTCTTGCAAAGAAATCAAAGATCCAAAATCTTCTGGCAACCTCTTCAAACTTGAACAATTATCCATATACAATTTTCTTAAAGATTGAAGCTTTGAAATTGATCCCGGGAGTTCCTCAATAGAATGGCAAAATGAAAGTGTGAGTTCTTGCAAAGAACTCAAAGATCCAAAATCTTTTGGCAACCTCTTCAAACTTGAACAACTTCTCATATACAAATTTCTTAAAGATTGAAGCTTTGAAATTGATCCTGGTAGTTCCTCTATAGAGTTGCAACATGAAAGTGTGAGTTCTTGCAAAGAACTCAAATATCCAAAGTCTTCTGGCAACCTCTTCAAACTTGAACAATATCCCATGTTCAATTCTCTTAAAGATTGAAGCTTTGAAATTGATCCTGGTAGTTCCTCTATAGAGTTGCAATACGAAAGTGTGAGTTCTAGCAAAGAACTCAAAGATCCAAAATCTTCTGGCAACCTCTTCAAACTTGAACAACTTCTCATATACAAATTTCTTAAAGATTGAAGCTTTGAAATTGATCCTGGTAGTTCCTCTATAGAGTTGCAACATGAAAGTGTGAGTTCTTGCAAAGAACTCAAATATCCAAAGTCTTCTGGCAACCTCTTCAAACTTGAACAATTATACATGTCCAATTCTCTTAAAGATTGAAGCTTTGAAATTGATCCTGGTAGTTCCTCTATAGACTTACAAGATAAAAAATCCAATGCTTGCAAAGAACTCAAAGATCCAAAATCTTCCGGCAACTGCTTCAAACTTGAACAACCATAGAATCTTAATCCTTTTAAAGATTGAAGTTTTGAAATTGATCACGGTAGTTCCTCTATAGAGTTGCAATATGAAAGTTTGAGTTCTTGCAAAGAACTCAAAGATCCAAAATCTTCTGGCAACTTCTTCAAACTTGAACACCATCCCATGTTCAATTCTCTTAAAGATTGAAGCTTTGGAAATGATCTTGGTAGTTCCTCTATAGACTCGCAAGATATAAGATCCAGCGTTTGCAAAGAACTCAATGATCCAAAATCTTCCGGCAACTGCTTCAAACTTGAACAATTACACATGTCCAATTCTCTTAAAGATTGAAGCTTTGAAAATGATCCTGGTAGTTTCTCTATAGACTCACAAGATGAAAAATCCAATGCTTGCAAAGAACTCAAAGATCCAAAATCTTCTGGCAACTGCTTCAAACTTGAACAACCATGCATGTCCAATTTTCTTAAAGATTGAAGCTTTGAAATTGATGCTGGCAGTTCTTCTAAAGACTCGCAAAATCGAAAACTCAATTCTTGCAAACAACTTAATATGTCACCCAACTTTTCAGACAGTTTTCTTAACCCCTTGAAGTTGAACAATCTAAGTATTCTCATATTATGGTGCTTTTGTAGATCACTTGAAGAGATTTCAAAAGCATCCTTCAAAACTAGCTCTCCATCTAATTCCATGTGTTTGAGATTGGAAGGTATCTGCAAAAATTTGTATTTAATATGTGAAAACTATTATCATACATAGATTCAAAATTTAAAAAAAAGAGAGTAATGAATCGAAGAACACAATAGACTTGCCTCCTTAAGTAAATTCAAATCCTGGGGTTTGCATTTCAAAAATCTTAAATCCTTCGACCGTGACACAATGAACGGAAGATAGGGTCCAACTTCTTCTTGAAAAAAAACCAACTTCTCAAATATTTGCTCACAAGTTCCCTCCACTTTTGCATACTCTCCTAGTGCAAGAATTCTCAACGAATGACTCATAAAATCTAATTTTATTGCAGGTATATAGAACGCTTCGTAAAGTTCATTCAACGAGATACCTTTGACCCCTTGAATGTCCTGCATGACATAATTAAGTTACTCCTAAGAATATGAGACATACATTGTTTGGAAAATATTTGAACCAACACAATTTTTGCAAGTTAACAGATTTTGTACCTTCTTTAAAAACTCTGCAATTTCACTTGCACTTCGGAATGTGAATCTCGTTCCCTCTGTCTTTTGCTGACCGACTTTCAAAATGACATCGTGCACTGTTACAGCCATGTTTCTGTCTTTGTTGACAAGCCCTCTCTTTTCTAGAATATCTAGATTAAACTCTTCCACAATATTTGTAACTTCGTTCCAATCCCATCCAATAAAAAATGAGCAGATGTCAAGAAATGGATCTTTAACTTGCTCAGGGAGACGGTCAAAGGCAAATAGATAGCCATCTATAGCACCAATTTGAGCATTCCATTTCTTTTTCTCTTCAATCTCCTCCATCAGTATACGAAAAGCCTTTTGTTGGCCGCCCTCTTCAAACCGTATGAATCTTGCGAGTACACTCAAAAGTTTTGGAACTCCGCCACATAGATTTACTACCCGTTGGAGTTGGTCACATTTTAGCAGCTCCCTGTCTTCGGTCTTCCCATAGTACATTTCTTCCTTTAATAACTTCATCGCTTCTGTATCCCCAAGGAATTTCATGCGATAGAATTCGACCGCACTCATTAAGCACCCTTTACGCACTTCTCTGTCCCTTGTAGTGATGAGCAGCCTCACTTTTTTTGCATTTTCCATATTCTTCGGCAAAAGGTTTTCAAGGGAATCTTTGGTAAGAGCATTGTCAATATAAATGAAAGATACCTCTTTTTCTAATATGCGGCCAATTTCTCTCTGTCCATCTTCAAATGTACGAATCTTCTCTAACATTGGCTTCTGATCTTCTTCTTTGCTTCCCAGCATCAAATCTTTTAGTATACATTTCTGCAACTCTATTATATTTGGAGTTGAGTTTATATCCTCAAACAGTCTAACCATAGAATATTTGCATCCTTCTATGTAAAGTCGTGCAAACACTGCATCAGCTAGGGTGCTCTTTCCCATTCCACCAAAACCATGCACGACAACTGCCAGTGCATTTTTATTGCTTTCCCACTGTAGACGTTCAATGACTTCTTCCAATTGCTCTTCGATTCCCACTGTAACATAAAGCATTTCACAAACTATTAATATTATTTCTACGAAAAAACAGGATTATTTTCACTATATATATAACGACATACCTGCATATTTAGGATATGATCGCTCTCGTTCTTTAACTGGCGGACGCACATTGGCACATTCAATGGCATCCAAAATACATATAAACATCTGATTGTCCATACGTCTGTACATTTTCTGTAACTTTTGCTGAAATTTAGCGAGATCATCCTTGTTCACTGACGCTGAGAAAAACCTACCAATAAAATTCCATTAAGAAATTCATTTCATTTTTAAATTCTATCGATCCGGGCACTAACATAACAAATGAAAAGGGTCTTCCATGCATTTGAATAGGACAAAATGCATCCACGATAGAGACATATAGGAATGGCGTAGAAGTTGATGTTTATGTGTATTGATAGCCTGTTAAAAAAAACTTATAGCTGTCCAATTTGCCTGGTATTGAGAGATGTTAAATTACTTAACAAGTGAAAATCTCTTAACATATTTTTGGTTTGTTAGTGAAATTGGCTTATTGTTTTATTGTTTTGTTAGTGAAATTGGCTTACTGTTAAACAATTTATTTAGGTTTTATTACTATAATGAACTATCTACCCAGATCTTGTTGTAAAAAACAAGGCCAGATTCAAGTAATTGAAGGAGGATTGTGTTATGACATATACGTAAAAAAAATTGATCCTTTATGAATCTACATAAAATGTAAAATGAAAGACACTTTAAAAATCTAACCGTCATCCAATTTTATTGGACATGCTGGTAAAATTAACCGTCATCCAATTTTATTGGACATGCTGGTAAAATTTGAAATTCCAGTGGAATCAATCAAACATTTCGCAGTCATACTCACCGTGAAATCCTGGAAGTGTTCATCTGAGTGCAGCACATGAGGGCTCCTTCCACAATCATATCTGATGCTTTTTTTATCGAAGCTTCCATCCCTTTTTTGGACCCAGCTCGTTCTTTAAGATCTTTAACATGTTGGGCCAAATTACACATTTCCTCTAAAAGAGACAAGCATTCATCTCGGTTTTCAGAAACCGTTTCAATTCTCTCCAATATATTTGCCACGACAAGAAGGCCTGCAGCAGCCCACTGTGCCTGCCCTATTCCAGTTAGGAGATTCTTAACCTCTTTCATTGCTTCGCTAGAAATGGTATCTTTCTGAAAACCATGAAAGAGAAAAATACCTTTACATATAATATTGATTGTATTCCTAATTCAATATATTTATAATCAGAAGCTTAGGGGAAAAATTCAGATTTAACACTAATTATATTCATATTTCAGAAGAATCTAGATTTGCTCTTATTCATTGAAATATGAATCTAGATTTGCTATTATTCATACTGAGATTTCAGGTTTAGTTGATTATTAAAATCTCATTGACGTAATACGCACCAAAGCAGAAGCGCCGTCTGCAGCCTCTGACAGGATCTCTTTTAATTTCAAGAAGTTTGAACTGCCTGGCCAATAGTGGCCAGTGGACGGTCTTTTATCGGACGACTTTGTCTAAGAAAGAAACGAAATATATTCAATATGGTTTGTCAATACATATTTACAATAATCTCCAATATCATTCACATATTCAGCTTACCTTGATGATTTTCAAAAGCACAGCTATATCCTCGATGAGGCCGTCAAAATTGATGTTGCCATTTTCTCCATCAACTACAGCGGCATCTTCAGTTATCTTCTTAGTAAGTTCGGCCACCGTTGCAGGAGACTCATTCTGTGTTGGGGCAGCAGAAGAGGCACTTCCTGCTGAAGAAGAAGCAGCATCATGAGAAATGCAGATAGGAAGAGGAGTGGATGCAGGAAGAGGGGTTTGGGGTTCCTGCCACCTTAGATCTGGGGCCTCTGCTACAGAAACTGCTGGCGGAGCATTATTATCAGGAGCCTGCTGTGCAGGAGGAGGCTGGGTGTAATTTCCTGGGAAGCAGGAAAAGAATCTACAGCAGCAGCACTTTTTAGCCATCGCTGGTATGTATTGCTATACTGGAATTTCACTATGGCTATGGAAAAAGAGGAGATTTGAAGGATGAATTGGAAAAAGGAGGACTCCGATGATGGTCGATCACTGCACTCCAACTGATTAGAACAGCTTGACCAAATCAGGTCTTATATAGAAGCTAGGCCAGCGAAGGCTTCAATATACCGCGCCATTCCTTTTACGGTTTCAAACATCAAATATTCGATATGCAAACTTAAAGTGAAAGTTTTGAATTCATTCCATATGTCTTGCAAAGCGAAAGTGGAAATGATCCTTTACGTGTTATCCTATTAGTTATTTTATATTCCAAATTAACTAATACAATTTGATGGAAAATCCCGGAAGGTAATAATAATACAATTTGATAAAAAAAATCACTATTATCCATTTCTTTAATTTAATTTCCAGTTAACAACGATCCTCGATCAGGGTTGGAATTTCGATTCTCAATCAGGGTTGGAATTTCATTTCATTTCTGCCCTTCCGCCTAAATTTTTTTTATTTTTTGAATTTTTGTCTTTCCTATCATATAATCATACAAGGTTTTGATTAAAAATTAACCTTTCAACAACAAATTTTATTAAAAAAATACCCATCAATAATAATGTTTTTATTAAAAAACAATATTTATAATTAAAAGATAACATGATATCTTTATGAAAGAGTTTGTTTCGAGTTAAATCATCTAACAATAAACTCATTTACCCATGTTTTTCCATTGATCATTTACATTGAAAATGATCACAACTTTTATTTCAAAGGAATAGTTCACCATGAATTGAGTTGAAAAGCCACATAAATATAATATGATGAGTGGCAAGGTTAATTTCTTTATTAACCACCCAATTTAGTCTTCTTTTTTTCTCCATAGGGTTGTAAAGACTTTCCTTATTAACCCAAGCAACTTATGCTTAACCGAGCTCCAATAACTATGAACATCGAGTAGTTACATAAAAGCAAAACCACGCATAGAACATTTAAGCAGGGATAATTTTAAGGATCCATACTTATTTAAATGTATATAAACCTTGGCGAATCTCTTTCTAGCTCTTCTTAATAAAGCATCACTGCATTCACCTTGACAAGTAAGTTCTATACATAACTAAAGTGGTGAAATCTTCTTTTGGTTGGGCCACATTAAAGTGAACATGAATATGACCGTTAAGATGTTATACTTTCTTCTTTAATTTTATACAATTTAATAAATGCGGGCATTATCATAATTTAAGATACAATTTCCCCAATTTGATAAGGCATTTCTTTATAACTTTCAACGATTCTATTCGCAAAGCTCAAAGTGCAAGTTCCGAATTCATTCCCAAAGTTTACCATGCTACATTGAAAGTGAAAATGATCCCCAATTTACTATTATGCATATCTTTAAGTTACTTATTACATAAATATTTTAATTTAATACAAAACATATCATCATCATGTTGTTATTTGGTTTTTTCATTTCTTAATATTACACTTTAACATAAAATATATCATCATTATATATAATTTAATGAGATCTTATAAAAAATATTTTGAGTATTTAGTTTAAATTCATTTTAGTATTAATTTGTGAGAAATTAAATATATTTTAAAGTTTAAATATTTTGATCATTTAAAATGTAAACCATTTATAACTTATGCCATATGAATATATACTAATACAATTTTGATTATTATTAATATATTTATATTTGTATTTAGCAATATTTACAAGTAAAATTTTTTATTTTATAATATTCTTATTATCTATGAATTTGGTATTTTTTCTTTATAATTTTTTTTCTATTAAATATATATATTAAATTTTATTTTCATTTATATTTATATTTAATTATTATTATTATTTCGTATAAATATTAGGTATAAATGATGATATAACTGATTACTTATTAGGTGGGTGTTAAGCAAGTTTTTCCTAATTCATGGATCAAAAGTCTCATTATTCTTATTTTTAAAAGTGGTGATAAAAATATTCTAATTATCACTCTAATATGATTAGCCCTCTTGTAAAGTCCCTGGTCCCCTCAGTGCCCTTTAAAGGTGATGGGGGAGCTCCTTAGAAACAACCTGCTAATTTTTTTCTCCAGTTATGCACTTTCGCATAGTCGCAATCACTTTGGTCCGCAATACGCAAGTTGGGAGTCGGAAAGTCGAAACACCAAATACACAACATCGAAGATTTACGCCTCGGACTTCCACACTTCGCAATCCATGATGCGAGAGTCGGAAAGTTGGAACACCCAATTCACAACTTCGAAGATTTACGCCTCTGACTTCCACACTTCGCAATCCGCGATGCGGGAGTCGAAAAGTCGGAACACCAATTTCACAACTTCGAAGATTTACGCCTCCGACTTCCGTAATTCATGATGCAGGAGTCGAAAGTCGAAACTCCAAAATTCTGAGCTTCACAAAATTACGCCTTCGACTTCCGCACTCCGCCATCCGCGAAGTGGGAGTCAGAAGTTGGAACCCCAAAATTCTCAGCTCCGGGAAAATTACACCTTCGACTTCCGCACTCCACAATCCACCTTGCAGGAGTTGGGAAGTCGGAACTCCAACGCACCATGCTGAGAAATTACACCTCCTACTTCCGTGATCTGCAATCCACACTGCAGGTTTGGAAAGTCGGAATTCGGCCATACCCCTGTTACTGCCAACTTCCCAAGTTGATTACTTCCTCATCCTAAGTCCATTTTTGAAAAGCTTGGTACCATTCAAAAGATATCGTTGAGCCCTATGCAATTGCATGATCCTCTACCACACCTGAGGACTTTGATTTTTCCATTCTTCCAATCAAAGTGTTTCTCCAAACCTCATCAAGACTCATTTACCTCTCTGTAAAGAGCTCTGATCCACCCTGCCATGTCTCCTCCCTTCATCTGACCCACATAGGGAACATGAACACAATAGGGGGTGTTTATTTCTTCCCCAAAGCCCTAACTAAATATTCTGAACCTCCTGGGCCTCAACAAAACTTATCCCTATTCATCAATGAACAAATTCATTAAAACACATGGATTCATCTGCATACTCAAATAAACACAACTGAATGAAACATTAACCACACACATATCTATCATGCATTCAGTATATCAATAACAGTCATCAATAATTAAATCATTGCATAAGTAAAAAGCATAGAATAAACATGATATGAATCACAGAGAACACTTATTTTTCCATTGAAATCTCCAAGCAACTCGCTATGGACTACAACGTTCCAACCCAACCATAGGTCTCTGCCCAACTTGTATTCTTTCAACACTCGGATACCACCCCCGAGCTGAGGCTATGTATCCACTAAGGAGGAACTGCTCAGGTCCACTCACAGCCTTAGTTTCACAATCATTCAGGGTCATCCAACACATAACTGGATCTTTTAAGCAAGGGTCATCCAACCACAGAGCTACAGGCATAGCCAATTGGCTTCATAAAGTCTAGGAACCCCCATCACCTCCACTCTAAGCCTAAGTAAGGTCCCCTTCTCTGTTGCACAGTCGCTTGGGCGCCCCTTCCCTCGACGCTGACCTAGGCAGGTATGGCTGGTCCCGACTGCTAAACCATGGGTGAATGTGCCTTCACTAGGTCTACCATGAATTCTAAACCCCTTATTCTCTTTTCCACTGTGATCCACTCTTGAATCTCCTCAACATTGCGACTGAAAGGCCCTGTCCTGTCGCTGCCCTTTCAGGCTTCCAAAACCGGTTTTCCTATGAAATTATGGGCGTCTCACGCTCACAAATTTGCCCCAAGGTTTGGGTCGATGGATTTCTCAACGGATTTCTCTGTCCACCCGAATTTCTGGGCGATCTTGGCACTTCCAAACGCGGCTTCTGAATCAATATTTTTCTATGAATTTATGGGCATCTCACACTCACAAATTCGACCACGGTTCGGGTCTATGGATCCCCCTATAAGATTTCACTTCCCAAACGAATTTTCTGAGCAATCTTGGTACTCCAAAATGTGGCTTCTCTCCAAGTTGCGATTTTTGGTTTTCTTCATAGTTGGGCCTGCGTCCTCCATCCAAAATTGAAGCATGAATGATTTCTCGTGGCATGGGGATGAGGGAGAGCGAATTCCCATGAGATGGGGTGACTTATGCGTCAATCAAACTGAGCCCATACCCTTCCTTACAAATTTCAGGGCTGCCCATACTCCATCACTCTCATGGACTGATCTCTTCACCTACTTCCTTACAATAGAATTAAATGACAGCTATGACAGTCAAAGGGGGTTCCCAAGGTGACATGTGGCATCCTAGGGTTCAATATCACAACCCCCTCACCTCTCCCTAGTGGATACATAGTCCCCCTCATTTAGTTGCATCCATAGCAATCCCCTTGGTATTTTTATTTGCATTATAATCATTTACATGTTTTAAAAATTTCCTTGGCTTACTAGCACATGGATAACACAATTTGGAATACCAGGTTAAGCATTCACTAGTGCGGCCTTGGCCTTGAGCTCCACACTAGGAATCATACATCACATAGATACAATGTTTACATTAAAAGCCAATATATCCTAAGGGTCAAAATGGGGGTATTACACCTCTCTTAGCCAAGCTATACGGTATTATTTTGGAAAAGAAAATTAGTGTGTGGATAGAAAGTGAAGGTAAGCCTCGATTTCTTTATTCAATGAAAAACATGCCATAGCACCTTCGTTCATGGGATATTAATGAATCTCCCTAATTTAATTAGATATTGATAAATATTGTTAGAGGATCCTAAGTTGGCCTGTCAACTAGTCCCTCCTCCCGACCAATTGTAAAACATGTCGACAGTTGCGTCGACTAGTACATGTCGGGTGGGTCGATTGAATCGACAAGCAGTTACATAACTGTATGTAAAATATATATATAGGCTAGTGAGCCAACTCATAGAGTTAACTTGGATATGTTCTTATATGTACTGTTCTCCATATCTTGCTTAGTAATACAAGGCTTGTGCTTCTCTCCATATCTTGTCTATTGTATGTGTATCTATGTGTTTGCTTGCTTATATATAATATGTATCACTGGTAACAATGTAACCCCCTCAAATAGAACATTGGTTCTGTTGTCAGTGATGCATACATAAGTTGATAGCAAGCATGATCAATGATATCAGAGCAAGAGATTAAAGATTGGTGGGAGAGAAAGATTGCTAATTACCTACAGAATTATGCAAGAAGAAACAAGCTAACAATTGCTTAAGCAAGAGAAAAATTCTTTTCTGAGACACATGAGAAGTTCGTGGAATCTGTGTCGCTCACGTTGAAGAAGCTCCTGGATGAAAAGACCAGCAGATGTGGAGCGCAAGCTAATCGAAAAACTGATCAACAGAGGTTGTACGAATCTATCTGAATGATGCGAGAAGATTGCCGACAATTTCTGTGAAGAATGCATGATTGAAGAGCGAGTATCTCTTGACGACGTACAAAAAAGGTTTTACACCAACCTAACTGAGCAGGTTTTGTGTTCTTTGCCGACACTTTTGTTCAAGTTCCTGATCGATAAAGGTGTAGCGCATATTGTCGAGACTCGGCCCTTGTTGATTCTACCACTTCCAAAATCAAATTGGGAAGAAAAAGAAAGACAGTGAGAGAAATTTATACAAGAGCGAGAGTGGGAGTATTTTTTGAAAAAAAGAAGTTCTGTACTTCCCTAATTTCCTAGAGAACTTCGAACTGGCATTGGGGGGGGGTATCGAAACATGTTCATTGTTTTTATATATATATTTAAATATGAGCATGGGTATGCTCGCCTCGTCCATATATTGAGATTCTTCCTCATTTGAGGCCATGTCTATTTCAGGTCCCCATTTTTTGGACCCCCTTGTTATTGTTCTATATCTTCATATGAGCATGGGAATGCCTGCCTCGTCCATATGTTCAGGTTATTCCTCATTCATTATTGAGGTCATGTACTTTTAGTTTTTGCAGTTTGTTCGGGACTGTTGTTCTGGGCTCTAGTTTGTTTCTTCTCCTCTCCACATCCCAGGAAAACCATAAAATACTTATGATGTCTATCGGTCATACGATGAGCTCCTGCCCTCACATATCAATGGGCAATTTGTTAACACTCAAAAAGTGCTCACTACCTCATCTCCCTCATTACATGACTCATTTGTCCAGATTTCCTACCATATTTGCCTCCAAAACCTTAAAATCCCATTAAAAAGCCTCAAAAAGGCCAAAAAACCCATTAAAAAGCCTCCAAAAGGCCAAAAAACCATTAAAAAGCCTCCAAAAGGCCCAAAACCCTCTTTTTTCCCCCAGAACAAAGTAAATTCCTCCAAAAATAGAAAAAACCCTCTAAAAAGGGAATAGAAAATACAAAAAAGAGGAAAAAGAGGAAAAAGAGGGAAAAAAGGAAACAAAAACCCTATACAGCTGACCTAAACCATATGGTGCCCAAAACCATGGGTCAGCACTCCACCACTGAAAACCTATAAATAGGTGATGGAGGCTCCCCATTTTTCATCCACAGTCATCCCTATCTTTACTCTTCCAAAATCACTCCTGAAACCCTAGCTCACCCTTTTGAGCTATTTTCACATTTGAGTGCCCCTTTGGCCCATTTCCAAAACCATTTGGAAAAGGAGAAAGGAACAACACTGGAGCTTGGAAGCAACCCTCTTGGATTGCTGCAAGGGCTTCATCAACCTCTACACCTGAGGTAATTTTTAATACAAAAAAGAGAAATCTTTGCCATATTTTCATGTTTTGTTATTTATGTTAATGCTCATGCTAGGTTAAATTTCATACTGTTTTACTACTTTTATTTACTGTTTATTGAATTGCTACTAAGGAGTCCCTTCTCCTTAGTAGGTGCTCATTTGCACAAGCTAGGGTGAAAACCCTAGCTACAGGGATAACCCCTATTCGCTTAATTGTGGGAAGTACTTGGGCATAAGCCCTGAAACTCATTGTGAGGAGTACCACAGGAACCCCAAAGTAGCTGGCCCATTGAGAGGACCTGCTAGCGAAAAGGAGAATGACCCGTACTTGATTGACTAGTTCCCACCAGTGAGGTAAACCAAGAGCGATCGTTTGTGGCAAAGCAGTTATCAGTTTTACCTGAGCGATGGAGTGAGGGGTATTGCCCCAATACGCAAGCCGTCAGACAGCATTAGTGGCCGACTGAATCCCCTGAACCGATAGGAAGCCGCACATATCTTGGGTCCATATCTATTTTTAGCTGAATTGTTGCTGATCACTTTCGCTCCAGATCCAGTCGTTTTAGATCTATTCTGAAAGTCGTTCCAAATACAGTCACCGTTTCAGATCCAACCGTTTTCGATCCCTTCTGCGCCATTGCAGATCCCTTCCGCACTGTTGTTGTCAATCCATTTATGAAAAAAAATAAAAAAGAATAAAAAGGGTATAAAATTCTGTTTCAACTCTGTTTTCCCTGAAACTTCACTGACATCCCTGCAATCCCATTTTGCATATTTCATTCCTGAAGATCCTATCCCAAATTCCACTTCCCAAGACCAGAAATCTCACATTTGTCTATTTTTAGGGTTTTCCATAACTCCTTCAATTTTCACCCAAACGCCTTCAAATTTTGTCACCGCGTTCCTTTCCTAATTCTGCTTCTTTGTGCCTCTCTACCAAATTTTCTCATTCTTTAACCCCCATTCTGAAATCCCCATTTTTTACTTCCCTGTCCATTAAAAAGTGTCCAAAACCTAGTCATACCCCAATTACCCATCCGAGTTTTTCCCAAATCCAAATCTTCCTTTACTAAATAAGCTTTTGTTTGTGTTTTTCTATCCATTCCCGCCCCCCCCCAAAAAAAAAACTATGGTTGTGGTTGTCACCCACGCAGGAGCAAACACCATGGAGGAAGCACTTGCAGCCATCCAAACCAAACTCCAAGATCTGGATGAAAAATTTCTCAGCCTCCTTCTTCAGCATTCAGCCATGAACAATAACCGACAGCTAGAATTGTCACGTCCCCATTTTGACCCCCTTCACATTAAATCGTAAATGATGTAAATATTGTTATTTAATCATGATGAGGAGCTCAAGGCCAAGGCCCCACCATTGATTTAGTGTTTTATGTATCGACAATTAAAAATAGATGCCTGTGGTTCTTGTGCTAGATAGGCACAATGTAAATTAAGACATCATGTAAATACGAATTTTAATGAAAAACCCACAACTAGCTATGCAATGCAACAAAGAGATGGGGCATGATTCTACAAGGAATAGGGAGGAAAATTATTCAAACCCTTAAGCCAATGGTGGTAAGCCAGATGTCAATGAATAAACCCTCAACTACCCATTATGACTTATGCACCCAATCATTTAATTCTTCCAAAAATTGGTTGAGACAATTAATGTCTTGGGAATGAAGAGGCATGGCAACCAATTTCGTGCATGGGCAAGCCATCAACCTAGGAAAATGTACTTTTGCATCTGGGGCAAGAAAACATCCACGAAATGGCGCCCAAATCCATTCTGAACCCATAGTCTTTCCTCTCTCACGCAGTCTGAGCTAGCTGGCTTTCCCCATCACGTTTTTTACCAATTTCCTGCATTTTCCATAGCTGGGAGCTCGTTTTTGTGTTGCACAGTGGTTGGGAGAAAGGGAGTCACGTTTTGGGGGTTTATAGAGGTCGTTTTTGCCCCTGAAATGCAGAAAAACGTTTTCTGAAAATGAATTTTCTCTCCTAGGGTTTATTCCCCCTCTACCAGTTCATTTTGGTTGCCCACGTTTTTCAGCACTTGTGTTTTTCTTGTAGGGTGAATCCCTATGTTGGTTTGAAATTGTGAGCAAGAATTAGGAGTGGAAGTGGACCAGAATTGGCTTGATAAACCTAGTGAGGAGGTAACCTCTCAAGAGTATCAAAAGGGTTGGTTGCTCTTCTATGCACACTTTGAAGAACACTAGAATGGAAGGTATGGCCTGAGGGACTGTGTATTAGTGAAGTGAATACTTCCTTGTGCCAGGTGTGTAGGTATTGTGGGGACCAAGCTAGATAGATCTTGCAGAGGGTGCCCATATCTCTATGGATGATCCCACTAGATTAGCAATTCTTCCTTCCATTTCCTAACAGCCTGATAAACCCAACTGTAGATTGGCTTGGCTGATTTGGTGTATCTTTGGGCTATGTGTGAGTCTGCTGTTCCCTGATTCCTTGTAGAGATCATGCCCAGCTCGGGGGTGGCAGTGTGTTGAGATATTGATGATCACAGCTGGCCTATGGTTGGGTGGAACGTTGCAGTTGCATTGCCAGTTGCTTGGGAGTACTTTGTTATACGATAAGTATTCTCTTTTGTTAACTTTGCAATTATTTATTTGATGAATATCTTGAATGTATGATGGATGTGTAATTGAAATTACTTCCGTTGTGTTTTCTTATAATTATACATTTCTATATGTTTTTTTATATTATGTGAATGCTTATTTAATAAGTTCATGGGGCTAGATGCCCAGTTTTAGCATCACGATCCTCTCCATCGCACTATTATGATGGGAGGGGATGTGACAAGAATCTTTTGCAGCCACCGGGTTCTCTTCTTCCAGCAATTTTCGTGGTCCGAAGCTTGATTTTCCTTGCTTCAATGGTACTGATCCAACTCGATGGATATACCAAGCAGAACAATATTTCAGTCTGCATAATACTTTTGATGTCTAGAAAGTTCCACTTGCATCCTTTCATTTGGAACAAGAAGCCCTTCAATGGTACCATTGGTACATCAAAGCTCATCCCGAATCAAACTAGACAGATTTTTGCCAACTCCTTTTGCCACGATTTGGTCCTAGTGCTTTTGATGACTTCACTAGAGCACTCACTAAACTTCACCAAATTGGCACAGTGAGAGAGTATCAGACAGAATTTGAGAAAATGGCCAATCACATAGAAGGATTGTCTGATGAATTCTACAGGAGTTGTTTTATCAGTGGTCTCAAGGATGAAATCCGCTTAGAGGTCAAAATGTTCTGTCCCAACACAATGATGGAAGTCCTAGGGTTGGCTAAGTTGGCAAATATGGGTTCCCAACGACCTCCCATCACACCTGCTCCTCAACCAACTCCTATCAAGCATTTGTCTGAAACAGAGATGCAGGCACGCTGAGAAAAATGGCTTTGTTATAATTGTGATGAGAAATTCACTCGGGTACATAGATGTGTTCAACAAAAGCTCTATCTCTTGGATGTGGATTCTCCGCCTGCCTCAAAACTTGATGAAGAAGCTCCAGATACAGTAGATGATCAGGTCAAAATTCAAAACTCGTCTGTTGACACTCCATCTCAGGATGACCCATCTGAGATCTCTCTCCATGCTGTAGCCGGCGTCACCACCCCACAAACAATGCGAATTAGGGGATACTTCAAGAAGCTCCCTCTTACCATACTCATTGATTCTGGTAGCACTCATAACTTCATTGACCCTCGGATTGCCAAACAGGATGATTGTTTTGTCCATCCTTGCTCCCACTTTGAAGTCATGGTTGCCAATGGGGGCACCTTACCTTGCAAGGGGAAGTGTCACAATGTGCGTATATCTATGGAAGATTATAACCTGCGCTCTGACATGTTTTCCTTGTCCTTAGGCGGATGTGATGTGGTTTTGGGTGTTCAATGGTTACGCACACTTGGCCCCATCTTATGGGATTTTGTGGAACTTTGGATGCAGTTTTTAGTCAATGGGGCACAACACAAATTAATGGGTTTACAACCAGGGTCTCTTCGCATCATCAGTTCACATCGCCTGGAAAAAATCCTTAAGAAGAATTCACATGGTGTCATCACTCAGCTCCATTCCATTCAGATGCACCCATCAACGGTCTTCACTACTTCCTTGGATAGATATGCAGGTGTCTTTGCTGAACCAATGAGCTTGTCACCTTCAAGAGACCTTTCCGGTAAGAATTTAGTCCCATCTATCTCTCAGCAGGAACTGATGGCTATTTTGCATGCAGTACAGAAGTGGCAGCCATACCTATTAAGGAATTATTTCTGCATCAAGACTGATCTCCAGAGTCTAGAAAATTTTCTGGAACAATGGGTCTCCTTCCCAACACACCTGAAATGGGTTATCCAACTCATGGGTTATCCCTATGTGATCACTTACAATAAGGGTAAGGACAATATGGTGGCAGATGCTCCTTCTCGCACATCTGATGACCCAGTTTCTCTTACAGCTCTTTCTCTGCTTGTTCCAAATTGGTTGCAATATGTTCAATAGGGCTATCTCTTCTATGAACTCCATGCTTCTTCATCAACAGGGCACTCTAGGTTCTTCAAAATGTATGACCTGGAACAATGTAACTTCTTTTGATAGGGACTGAAAATGACAATTCAACAGATGGTGGTTGACTGTGATACTTTCCAGGTCAACAAGGGTGAAACGACACTCCTTTCGGGATTGCTCAAACCCTTACCCATCCCTACACAGCTTTGGGCAACTATTTCTATGGATTTCCTAGCAGTGCTCTAGTGGTACAATACCACATCTCAAAGGACACCATATGAAGCAGTCTATGGACATATACTGCCAGTTCTTCTTCCATGCACCCTTAGCAGCTCCCCAGTTCAGGAAATTGACTCGGTTATTCACAACCGCAATCAGATTCTTCTCATTCTGCATGACAATCTTCACATGGCCAGAATTCGCCTGAAACCACAAGCCGATCAGCACCGTTCTGAGCGCATTTTCCACATAGCTGATAGGGTTCTTCTTCGTCTACATCCTTCCAAGCAATCCTCCCTGACACTCCAAAGGTGTCAGTGGCTTGAAATGCAACATGAGGATGCTACTGGGGAACCACTCCTTCAGATTCTGCAGCAATTTATCCAACCAAAGCTTTGAGGACAAATATTTTTCTAAGGGAGAGGGGATGTTAGGAACCCATGTCAACTCTTCTCTTTACTATGTTAGTATATTGTTGTTGGACACATATGCTTTGTAAGTTGTCTCATAGTATTTGTTGATCCATAGTTTATACTAGCCCATAGTATTGACCCATAGTATTGGACGCATATGCTTTGTAAGTCGTCCCGTAGTATTATATGTCCCATGGTTTTGACCCATAGTATTGGGCACAGACTTAGTATATAAGTGTGTGTTGAAGTCATTGAAGGCACCATGAAGTTAATTGTATTGAGCTTGCTCAAAAGAGGTTACCCCCTCGAAGTGGCCCGTGATCGATATAAAAGTGATTCTAAGTTTATTATTTCTGATATCTCGTGTATTTGCATTAATTAATTATTGCAGGTTCATCACACAATGAGTCACAAAAGCACTCGAGACATCCAGGAGATTGAGCGAGATAAGAGGAAAAAGAGGCGAGACGAGTTAAGGGAGCAGAAGAGCGTGCTCCAGAAAAAACGAAGATCGGGCATCACGACAGATGAGGAAGGAAATCTGCCAGAGTTGAGTCGAGCTCAACAAGAAAGGAGCGTGCTCCTAAGTAAAACATCTTTCTAGCTCTTCTTAATGAAGCAACATTGCATTCACCTTGATAGGTAGGGGGAAGGTCATTTTTTGTTTGATGGGAGAAAAAAAAAATTGTTTTTCCCTATAAAAAAAATAAGTCTCCAAGATGCTTCTCATAGATATAATTCAAAATCTGTGCCCTGCCTAAGCAAAATATCTTTCTAGCTCTTCTTAATGAAGCATCATTGCATTCACCTTGACAAGTAAGGTCGATGCATAACTAAAGTGGTGAAATCTTCTTTAGGTTGGGCCACATTAAAGTGAACATGAATATGACCGTCAACATGTTGTTATACTTTCTTCTTTAATTTTATACAATTTAATAAATGTGGTGTTAACACCCAAAAAGTGCTCACTAGCTCATTTTCCTATTCACATGACCCATTTGTCCACTTTTCCACCATCTGAGCCTCTGAAACCAACAAAAGGTCACCAAAAGACCTTAGTACACCTCTTTTTCCATTAAAAAAGATTATTTTTCCAAGAAAATCATAAAAAACCCTCAAAAAGGGTCCAAATTCCCAAAAATATTAAAAAGGGAATTAAAATATTATTTTTATTCAAAAAAGGAAAAAGGAGGGAAAAGTACCTAAACCATGTTGGTCAATACCATTTGGTTTCCACAAAACCACAAATGGTATTTCCCACCACCAAAACCTATAAAAAGGTGGTAGGGGCTCCTCATTTCACATCCATCCATTATCTCATCCTTATGCTGCTGAAATCTCTCTTGAGCATTTTAGCCATTGCAAACCACATTGGAGAAGAGACCATTGGAGATCGAAAGTTGCTCATCCTTGGAGCTATTCAACCTCACCATTAGAGGTATTGATTCCGCAAGCACTTGCTTGCTCCATCCTTTCAATACAAATTCTTTATTTTATATGTTCTTGTTCTTGATCTTAAATTATTTTCATTATTTGCGTAATATCTTTGCTTAGATTCATGAATAGTCTTGTTTAGTTAGTTTATTGTTATTTGCTTTCATTGAAACTGCTGCTACTAGTTAGCAGGTGCCCATAGCACTAAGCCTGGTTGCAAAACCGGGCCAACAGTTTTTGGCGACTCCGCTTTGGTTTGAACTATAGATCTCTAGTTTTGCCTTTAATCTTAGTTTTTTATGAGTTTTTAACCTTTAGATCCATAGATCTGCCATCTTAGACAGCAGATCCATTGCTGCTCTGAGATTTGGCCCCATAAACAGCCCGAAATTTTCAATTTTTGGGTTCGTTTCTCGGTTTCCGTGCACGGCTTCCGCCTCGCTGTTTTTTGCCAGACAGTCGCGCGGTCCATCGCGACTTTTCTGCGTTTTTCCGCGCGGTCCATCGCGGCCTTTTTCCAGACAGTCGCGCGGTCCATCGCGACTTTTCTGCGTTTTTCCGCGCTGCACACCGCGGCTTCGCGGCCGATTTCCGCGCTGTCCATCGCGACTGTGCGGCTGAAACCCGCGCGGTCCATCACGACTGTGCACCCAAAACCCGCGCGGTCCATCGCGACTGTGAGCCCAAAACCTGCGCGGTCCATCGCGACTGTGCGTCCAAAACCCGCGCGGCCCATCGCGGCTGTGCGTCCAAAACCCGCGCGGCTAAATTTTTCATTCGGCCATCCCGATTTTGAAAAATATTTTTTACTGTACTTTCTGCCCATAGCACATTTTTTACAGTATTAAATCCTGCACATTTTACAGCTTTGAAAATTTTTTTTTACTATTTGAAAGTGCATATCTAGAAATCTTTTTAAAAATTTTCAAGAAGTGAAAGAAAGACTCATTTTGCATTTTCATCTAGATTCAAATTTTTTCTTGTTTACTTCTTTAAAATCTTGCCCTTAGCAATTTTTCTTGAAATGAAGAAATCCATTTATTTCTTTTAAAAGAAGTCTATTATTTGCTTTCATAAATCCAAAAAGTCCATTATTTTTTGAGCTATTTTTTGAAAAGCATTTAAATTCCTTTTAGTGAAAAGTCATAAATATCTGCTTCTTTATTTTCGAAAAATCCTTTATTTTTTGAAAATTTCCTGTAAAGCATTTAATTCTTTTCAAGTTCAGTTTACAAACACCTCACGTGCACTCACACGATCACTTAATTGAACTAAGCCTTAAAACGTACCTTAATTTGAACACACTTTTAACCCCACTTGGGGAACACTAAAAGAATTCTTGTAGCTAGGTAGTATTGGGGGGATAGGTGTTCCAATAACACCCCTCAGTTCATACATCTGAGACATAGAAGTTGTCCAATTAGGGAGCTAAAATCTCTTAGTACTTTTTGGCGCGGTCACAACCGGTTTGTGGGAAGGCCTCTCCCTTAGGAGGGTTGAAGTCGCGAGGATGGTTCCGGAAGCCTGAGTGGGATACCGAAACCCATTCAGTAACCGAAGGGCTACCATTCGCAGTTCTCGGGATATCCCTGTATTGGGATATTGCGATCAAAGGACCAAACGGCAGATTTACCTTTTCTCGACGCGTCATGAACGGAGTATCCTAGTAGCCTGTCTTTTAGGATTGATTACCCGGTGCCCGGTGTCCCTCCCGGTAGGGGGATATCTAGCCGTTGTCTCAACATTCATATTGTCTGACTTGGATTTCATCACCTTGCAGAGGATATCGTCTGTTTGAGTCACAATACTTTTAGATTAGGTGTTTGCATGATTTCAACCTACCTGTGGTCTAGTTACACCTATTTTTTCTAGGAGCCGCTTGCTTGTTGGTATTCTGACCGGTTGTTGCATTCCTCCACTTATTGTAGCACAGCTGCTAGAATAAGTGCGTTTTTTTAGGATTGATTTTTTGGCCTGTGAGCCTTCTTTTTTCACTCCCCTTCTTGCACCCCCTTGGTTGCATTAGGGTTTTGAGTCTTTTATATATATATCACCACCTGATACTTAAACAAATTTTTTATACAACAACATATTCTCACCATTGAGAATTTTAGACGCTCTCGCCGTCTACAGGGAGAACTCCCGAGTTTAGTCCACTTGGCTCTCCACGTCACGGACGCAGAGCCCTATCCCTTGATTCGACACATCGTCAATCAATTAGACAGTCATCCGATTCTGACATACCCCACTTCACCTTTGATTTGGAGGTAGAATCCGAAAATCCCACCGAGTTACCACCAACCACAATTATGTCTGGAACACCATTTGATCCACTATTTACAAGCACCATAGGTGAGACATCCGCAGACCCTTCTGCTGTAGTACCATCCACGGCAACAACCACCCCCCTGGGTATGCCCAATATGGGTAACACTCCACATTTAGGAATGCCCAACACAGGGCCAACACCTGTCATAGGTATACCCAACATGGGGGTCATACCCCCTTTGGTTTCCACGAACCCTATCCCAGGAATCCCTAGTACGATTCCCAACCCAAGTGCAACCCATGTTGCACTTGGGAGTGCTATCCCAGGAATCCCTAGTACGATTCCCAACCCAAGTGCAACCCATGTTGCACTTGGGAGTGCTATCCCAGGAATCCCTAGTGCAATTCCTAACCCAAGTGCAACCCATGTTGCACTTGGAAGTGCCAACCCATACCAGCCCACACCCATGGGAGGGCACATACCTTCCATACCTGGCGTACCTTTAGGCTCTACTGGACCCCTTCACCATACCACTATGGCCAGGCATGTCCCAGTTCCAGTCACCACATCTGCTAGTCTACCATATATGGCGAGTCTGAACCTGCCAGATTTAGCTAGGCTCACAAATGACCCCATTAGACATGATCCTGCGTGTCCCCATATGCCTACCAAACTCCCCTCTGACATCCCTAAATTTGAGGGTAAGGCAGGAGAAGACCCACAAAACCATATCATGTCCTTCCATCTATGGTGTTCCTCAAACTCCATAGTGGACGACTCTGTCCGCCTCCGTTTATTACAGCGCACCTTCACTGGCTCTGCAGCCAAATGGTACATCGAGCAACCCCATGGGACGCATTCCACATTTACCTCCCTTGCCTCGACCTTCCTGCAGTTCTTTCAGCTACCTGTCCGCTATGATGCGGGCGTCGAAATCCTATTGTCTTGCAGACAGAACACGGCCACGCATATCACTGACCATATTCATGATTGGCGCCGGCGCCGAAGCCTATGCAAGATCAAATTAGACGACCGAATCTTTTTAGACTGGTTCCTTAAATCCCTCCTTCCTCTCATTGCGAAGGATGTAGCATCTGAAAGACCCCAGTCCGAGGAAGAGGCCATCCTCAAGGCCCAACAGTTTGATCTCATCTATGCCCAGTCGGGTTACTTATACACGATCATATCGGACGCCCCACGAGGCGAATCTGCACGCGGTGACACACCGGGGGCATCACATGCCACTGATGGCATTATTGGCCAAATTACACCGCAAGCAAAACCTTTCAGCATGGTGAGCACCATGCCCGCCCCAGACCTCTCTAGGGCTACATCCAGTTCCGGAGCAACAACTTCTTATGCTCCAACAAACCAGACACATCACATTCATGGACCCTCTTGTCCACAACATTGTTATGGGAAAACGCCATCAGCATATGTACCTCCTACATACTATGCTCAACCTACTACACAGAACCCCATTCAGTTCTCACCACAACCGTTGCAGTACCCACAGCAAACTGCACCAGCTAATCTACCACATCCAATAGCTCAAGGGTACCAACAACCCCAACAGACAACTGGACCACCTCCAACTCCACCTGCATACTACCCACCGCAACCTGCTCCCGCACCTGCGGCTCCCCAGAATCCCCCCAATGCTCAAGGGCATGTGTACGCACAACAACATCAGCCCCAATACCAAAATAACCAACGCAACCAGGGTGGGCAACCAAACCGCGGAAGAGGACGTAACCGTGGAAACAATCAAAACCGTAACCAAGCTCCACAACCTACCCATCCTCCGCAAAACAATAACGTGGCGCCTGCTCAACAGAATCCTGATCGACCACCTAAGCAAGCCAAAAATGCTAATTTACGAACAAACCATCCTTGTTCCATTTGCGGTGTCTATGGCCACTATACCCACGCTTTCCCACATCTGGAGCGAGCTCGACAACTATGGACAAATGACGCCCATCGTCAAGGGCAGGCAGCTCCTCAGCCGCCACCCAACCCCCCACCACCTCCACAACAGCCTTTGGTACTCCAAAACCCTTTTCCAACACAAGGAGTGGTGAACACTCAGCCGTTAGCCCCCCCACAGGGCAACGTACAACCACAACAAATCACTTACGCCGCTCCTGATCAACCCATGTTTGATTCAGGCACTCACCACTTATTGATGATGTCCACAGCCGACGTCAATATCCAAACTCGTCGGAACCAGTATGGTCCTACCTCCGAGGCTACCCCCGTCGATAAGGATACTAACGCTAATCCCACCCATCAGACATTACGGATACCACCTCTTCCGCTCGATGGTGCCTCTAAAGCACCTCGTTTCCCTCTCCGTCGTATAAACAACAACCCCAATGCACGGGCTGCGTCAAATTACAACATCGTAGATGACCTAGCTCAATCTCCTGCATCCATGTCTGCGTTAGAAGTCTTGAAAAACTGTCCAACGCAGCGCAAGACTTTACTTTCCGCCATTGGGGCGATCGACCCAAATGATTCGAAATTGATGACCTTTGATTTGGACCAGTCCGAACCACGTCTGCCTTCCACCATAACAGTCCAAGTTTCCGTTTCTATCCGGAATCTTGTCATCCATCGATGTATCATCGACGAAGGTGCCTCCACATGCGTCATGTCCACGTTTGTTTGGCAGAAGTTGGGATCCCCTGCTCTCCAGCAATCCACCACTGCATTGCGGGCCTATGACGGCCGGTCAGCTCATCCTCAAGGTCTACTACCCAAGGTCCCCGTCCAATTAGGTGGGAAAACTGTGCTCATCGACATTGAGGTCATTAATGCCCAACTCGATTATAACCTTTTACTTGGCCGCAGTTACATGTACGCCATGAAAGCAGTTGCCTCATCCGTTTTTCGTACCATGATGTTCCCCCACGAGGGACGCGTGGTCAAAATCGATCAACTCACCTACTATGATCCTAATGCCCCTGCAGCACCCGAAAATGTTCTTCCCATGATTGAACAACCCGCTTCGAGTGCAGTTACCTCCTTTGTGTCTTCTGTGGGACCCGGACTCTACTCAGATACACCAATGACCTCTACATTCCAGGCCATTCCACCACCGTCACCAGAGACCCAGGTCGCAAACCTCTGTACTCTTTCACAGAATACACAAACACCCGGTAGTCAACCACCATTGGTACCGAGTCACATCGGTGTTACACCCATCCACACCATCCCCTTTCTATTTCCTCCTTCGGGTGTAGTAAGCGCCCCGGTTATGGCTACCCTTAGTCTACCCGGATTAACATTGGGATTACCCGTGTGGTATATTTCACCTCCCGTTCCACCGCCGACACCAAACGTCATCCTCCAACAGGTACAACCTATTGTTACCACAAATCAACCTCCTCCTGGTGTCGCAATCCCTTCGTCGTCAATGAAACCTCCTCCTGGTCTCACGATTGCTTCGACGTCAACGAATCCCCCTCTTCTTGCTAAGCCCACTGGGGGCAGAGGCCCACAACCGTACACTGCGATACCACCTCCTAAGGCAGTTAAACCCCCACCAGTGTTTCGAGCTCCCCCCAAATGCTCATTATGCGATGAGATTGGACATCCAACTCATCAATGCCCACACTTACCGGCACTCCAAGAGCACATGAATATGTTGGACGATGACATCAGCATCCCAGTAGTCAGGTTAGAGCCACCTCTACAGCCTCGCGACAAATCACTGCGCACTAACCATCCTTGTGCTATATGCAGTGTTTACGGCCACTACTCTCACCATTGTCCTGATCTACCTGACTATAGAGCAGCGTTGTACGAGTTGAACAACGTTGACTTAGAGATATCTCCTCCCCTTATCGAAGAGATCCACCCCCCACCATCATCCTCATCGGAAGAAGTCAATACAATTTATATGATTTCAACAACTTTCAAACCAGAACCCCTTGATTTATGGTCTGACTACTTCAATACTGATGAGCAAATTTTGGAGACACTCATTGCACCCGACTACCCTTGGGATGATATGCATCATCGCTCGTACTTCCTCCCGGAAGCATCTACATCCACCGCATCCAACCAGCTATCGGTCGAGTCGAAGGACTTCATACCCACTAAGGTCGATTGGTTAAAAGACCCCATCCCAACACCGGATGCCTTTGAAGAAGGGAACATGTCAAACATTTCCCCCACCATACAGATAGACATTTCCACAACACCAGGAAAACCTGAGCTCATCTCGCTGGGCGCATCTTGCACTCAAGCAGAAACTCAGGCATACAAAAAGCTCTTTCAAGAGTTTCGAGACGTCTTTGCCTGGTCCTATACCGAGATGCCTGGTCTCGACCCCGCCATTATTGAACACCACATTGATACATGGCCTGAAGTACCCCCTGTTCGTCAGAAACAGCGACCTATTCACCCTTCCAAGCTCCCTGCTGTTAAGGCTGAGGTCGAGAAACTTCGAAAAGCAGGGTTCATTTACCCTATTCCGTACACCACCTGGGTGTCGAATCCAGTTCCCGTCAGCAAAAAGCAGGGCACCCTTAGAGTATGCACTGACTTCCGTGATTTAAACCACGCTTGTCCAAAAGACAATTTCCCCACACCATTCATTGACCAACTCATTGATGAGTGTGCGGGCCATGAAGTCCTATCCTTCATGGACGGGTTTTCCGGATATAACCAGATCCACATCCGCAAGGAGGATCAGTACAAGACTGCCTTCACCACCCCATGGGGCACCTTTGCATATCGCGTCATGCCATTTGGCCTTAAAAACGCTGGTGCCACTTTCCAGCGAGCCATGACCTATTGCTTTCATGACTTGGTCCATATCCTGCGAGTCTATCTTGACGACCTCACAGCTCGGTCCCGAAAACGATCAGACCACCTTAACGACCTCCGGCAAGTTTTCCTGCGTTGTCGCAAATATAAAATCCGCTTGAACCCACACAAGTGTGTCTTTTGCGTCCCAGCGGGCCGGTTGTTGGGTTTCATTGTTTCCCAAGACGGAATCACTGTCGATCCCCTGAAAGTCAAAGCCATCTTAGAACTTCCCCCTCCTCGCACGCTTCGGCAGCTTCATAGCTTGCAAGGGTGGTCCAATTTTCTTAGGCGCTTCGTTCGTGATTATGCCACCAAAGTCCATGGCTTCTTACGCTTGCTTCGCACCCACATACTCTTTGTTTGGGATGAGCAAGCAGACACGGCCTTCGAAGCCCTCAAGAAAGCTCTCACACAAGCCCCCTTGATATCCCCACCAGATTTCTCTCAAGACTTCACCCTCTATGTCTCGGCATCTGAACATGCTGTATTCGGAGTTTTGGTCCAAGAAGATGCCTCCCACAAAGAGCATGTGATTTATTACGTCAGCCAAACCTTGTCTGGCCCACCTCTATGGTACCCATACGAGGAAAGATTAGCCCTAGCTGTAGTCTTTTCCGTACAAAAATTGCGACACTACATCCTACTCAGTCATACCACGGTCGTGGCCGACTCCAACCCCATGGTCTACCTCCTCACCCGGCGGCTCCTACAAGGTCGTGTTGCTAAATGGGTCATTATCCTCCAGGAATATGACCTAACTTTCAAAACTCCCAAAATCACCAAAGCCCTCGCGCTTTCTCACCTCATTACAGACCTCCCATCCTCTTCAACATCACCCGTTATCCAAACGGACCTGATTGACGAGCAGATCTTCATCATTTCGTCTGACGACCCTTGGTACGGAGACATTTTGACTTACCTTCGTACGCAAAAATTTCGACCAAACATCGATCGTGATGGGCGCCGCCGCATACGACACCACGCCCCCCGATATCTCCTGATAGGGGATGTACTTTACCGACGCAGCATTGATACCATCTTACGCCGCTGCCTATCCCATAGTGAGGCATAACAAGTCCTCAATGATTGTCATAGCGGCGCCTGCGGAGGCCATTTCTCCGGTATGGAAACCGCCCAGAAAATCATTCGGGCCGGTTATTATTGGCCATCATGGTTTACTGATTGCATCACCGCAGTCAAGCATTGCCAGAACTGCCAACTATTTTCCCCAAAAGCAAGACCCCCCCCTGCCCCCCTTCATCCAGTCATCACTGTTGGACCATTCTGCAAATGGGCCATCGACTTCCTCGACTGCAACCCCCCGTCAGCCGGCGGTCACAAACACATCATTGTGGCTGTAGATTATTTCACCAAGTGGGCAGAAGCCATGCCGACCTACAATTGCAAAGCCGACACTGCAGCACGGTTTTTCTTCAACCATGTTATCACTCGTTTCGGAGTGCCTAAGCAACTATTTTTTGACCACGGCTCTCACTTCGAAGATGCCGTCTGGAAGGAATTATCAACCATGTTGAAATTTGAACACCATTTCTCTTCCGCTTACTATCCCCAAGGAAACGGCCAAGTCGAAGCGATCAATAAAATTTTGAAGACCATTCTCCAATGTACTGTAGACAAGCACAAATCCAATTGGCACCACATGCTTTTCCCGGCACTATGGGCCTACCGCACCTCAACCAAAACCGCCACCGGTTTTACCCCTTTCCATTTAGTTCACGGTGTCGAATCTGTCCTCCCCATTGAGTGTCAGATCCCAGCCTTACATATCGCCGTTGAGCTCCTACCGGACACTTCCCCGATCGAGCAACGTTTACTGCTCCTAGAGCAGGCCGATGAAGATCGGCGCACAGCCATTCAAAACATGGAAGCTGCTAAACAACGATCGAAACTAAGTTATGACAAACGCGTCCACCCAAGAACCTTTTCGGAGGGAGACCTTGTCCTCGCTTACGATCAAGCTCATGACAAAACCGGAAAGGGAAAGTTCGTGTCCATGTGGCAAGGCCCCTACATTGTACACACCTGCCTTGGGCAGGGGGCATACATTCTGACCGATTCAGAAGGCAACACCCTACGCAACCCACGCAATGGGTTGTACCTTAAACGATTTTACCCATAGATAATCTGATGGACACCATCGTCCATTTTAGTATAGGCATACATTTTTCGTTCACAAAAATTTTCAAAAAACCTAAATATTTGTTTTTCTCTGCATGACCACAGATGGAACCTCTTCCACTCTGCCATGTCGGTTTCGCTGATGGTGCAAGCCGTTGGTCTCCCAATATCGCCTCTGCAGCTTGGGTAATATACTCCCCTTCACATGAGTTAATTCACATTGACGGAGTATGTTTAGGTGCCGCTACCAATAATCAAGCTGAATACGATGCCGTGACCGGTCTCCTGGCCGCTGCTCTCCAGATGAGCATACGTCACCTCAACGTTTTCTTGGACTCACAGCTCCTAGTTTCCCAGCTCAACAATGATTACCAGGTACGCGATCCCTGTCTCTTCAGAAAATTCCTGTGCACTAAACAAATGGTTAGACAGTTTGAATCCATTACATTCACACATGTCCCAAGACACCTCAATAGTGTAGCAGATAATATGGCAAACAGTGTCCTCGACTGGCACACCAATCACATAATGTCATATCCATAAACAAAAAATGCATCCATGTGCAAAACATGTGCCTCCACGGGCATATACAAAAACCAATATTGCATCCACGTGCATAACATGTGCCTCCACGGGCATAAAACAAACAAACCAAATAATGCATCCATGTGCATAAACATGTGCCTCCACGGGCATATACAAAAGACAAGTGTGCATCCACGTGCATACACGACAATATATCTAAAATATATATCCACATATATATATATAAATCAAATAGTCAAATGTCATAAGTGCCCTCAGCACCCGATATACAAAAAATACATTTGTCGTACAAAAATGCTTCCCCATATGCTCATCAGCATTTGGGGGCAGATACATATATCTACTCATCAGGATCCCTAGGATCCTCCGGCTCCTCCTCCGGCTCCTCCTCCAACTCCTCCTCCGCCGGCCCCGCCGGGTCATGACGACCCCGAACTCGCCGCTCTGCCGGCCCTGCTGGATCGTCCCTTAGACGTATCCTCCCCTGAGCCGGCCCTGCCGGAGCATCTCGTCCACCACCCCCATGCCTCGCCACGAAGACCGCTGCCCTCAATAGGAGCGACTGCCACTCAGGCGGCGCACCAAGACATCCCTGCAAAATGTCCCGATCAAGGTCCCTCCAGCCATCCTTGGGGAGCCCAGCTACGATCCGGGCTAAGGTCCGTCGGACACCATCTATGGCGTCGTCCTGAGGGCCAACCCCTCGCCCACGAGCCGCATATCCTCCACCACGCGGAGGAGGTACAGGTACAGGGGGACGAGCGACCACCATCGCCCGCCCCTGCCGAGCCACATAATCAGGTGGTGGCACTGGACCCACATCTACACAAAGCAAGTAAACCATCAGATACTATACAAAAGATATCATCATGATAAACCAAACAACATATGATATAGTATCGAATAAAACACAAAAACATACCGTCTAAGCTCCAGGCCTGTCCTGGGGCACGTGGCATCTCTGGGTCACCCCGGTAGTCCATGCCGGCGTAGGGATAGTCCTCGATCACCAGAGGCATCTGCTCCCACTGCTGATAGAAATCCTCTGTGAAGTAGCCGCGGATACCACCGCCAGCACGGGGCATCATCTGCCCCCACCTCATCATACGAGGCTCGCTCGGAAGCCTAGCACGAACGGGTACCCGTGGCCGCAAGGTCGGCACCCGCTCAAAGAAAAAATAGCATAAAAACGAGGCGTAACAAAACTCGCCTCCCTCTCTAATGGCCTTGTCCAGATCTCTCCGGACACCGGCCAGGAGCATCTGCGCCCAGGCGTAATAAGTACCCCGTAGAACGGAATCCACCATCATTGTCTGCCCCCCAGACATACGATGTGGTGCAGCAGCACCCAATATCCTCAGAACACAGGCACCAACAGCCCGCATATCCCACTCACGTAGGAACTTCAGACTAATAGAGCTGTTTACCAAAACAGCATCATCCCCACAGAAAGTCTGTAAGAGGTCCTCCATATCTACACCCGGAGGCAACCTCGGCGACATATCACCAACCTCACCTAAGCGAGGCAACCCAGTCAAAAAATATACATCAGTGAGAGTGATCTCTAACCTCTCACCACCAATAATGAAGGCACCCTCTGCCGGCACCCACCACTGCACGAGCTTGTTCAGGAGTCGCCTCACTGAACGTATAGGAGGAATCTGAGCGAACTTCAAGAGTCCGCTCATGGCCAGGGTCTGTCTCACCCCTCCATCAGTCTCAATCCTCAGCATGAGATCAGCATCGATCTCCCTCTCCCGCCACACAGACTGAGGTCTCCGCAACATCCTGCCCAAAAATAGAAGAAATTTTTAGCCCCAGCATAAAAATTTTAGAAAAACCCCATCGCGGCTTTTACACAAAAAGCCGCGATGCCCATCGCGGCTTTTACACAAAAAGCCGCGATGGCCATCGCGGGATCCATGAAAAAACCCGCGATGAACATCGCGGGTTTTGGCCGGACAGTCGCGATGAACATCGCGACTATCCCCCATGAACTCGCGATGAACATCGCGGGTTCCTATTTCACAGTCGCGATGAACATCGCGACTGTGAGCCTAGAACCCGCGCGGTTCATCGCGGGTTCAGCCCCGAAACCCGCGCGGTTCCACATTGGAGAGTCAACGTGGAGTTTCGCGGCCTTCGGGGGCCCGCCGCCAAACAAAAAAGACATAATTCACAGGGTTAAGGCGAATAGAGTTACCTGCAACTCGCTAAATCGAAAACCAACGGTGAAATCTCCCGGAAATCGAGAAATAGCTCTGACAGCTCTATCAAACTCACACGTAACAATGAAATGTCATTTTGGGCCCCACGCCCTATTTATAGAAATTCCACAAATTTCAAACAACCATTGCGGTAGCATACGAAGTCCATTTCTCAAACCGTTGGTACCGTTGGGATCAGCACAGCGAGAACTTCATACAGGTTCTTTTCGTTTCCCGTTTTCACGAAGTCCATTTTTTCACCATTTTTTGGCCTCTCTCGTGGCCTCGGTTCGCGTGCCACATCGGCCGTTCTCCGTTTTTGACATGCCTTATATAGCCGGATTCAGTTTTCCGCGCTTGTGATGATGCTTGAGATAATTTCTCGCTCTCACCTTTAGATTTTCCGGGCATTTTTTCCCATGCCCCCCTCGTCGCCTCGGTTTGCGTGCCACATCGGCCGTTCTCCGTTTTCGACGTGCCTTATATCGCCGGATTCAAATTTTCGCGCTCGTGACGATGCTTGAGATCATTTCTCGCTCTCACCTTTAGATTTTCCGGGCATTTTTTCCCATGCCCCCCTCGTCGCCTCGGTTTGCGTGCCACATCGGCCGTTCTCCGTTTTCGACGTGCCTTATATCGCCGGATTCAGTTTTCCGCGCTCGTGACGATGCTTGAGATCATTTCTCGCTCTCACCTTTAGATTTTCCGGGCATTTTTTTCCATGCCCCCCTCGTCGCCTCGGTTTGCGTGCCACATCGGCCGTTCTCCGTTTTCGACGTGCCTTATATCGCCGGATTCAGTTTTCCGCGCTCGTGACGACGCTCGAGATCATTTCTCGCTCTCACCTCTAGAATTTTCGGGCATTTTGCCTTGTGACCCCTTCGTCACCTCGGCGCGCCACATCGGCCGTTCTCCGTTTTCAACAATCCTTAGGTCACCGGATCCAGTTTTCCGCACTGATGACGATGTTTGAGACCTTTTCTCGCCCTCATCAATGCTTTTTTGTTCGGTATAATTTTACCCCTTTTTCGGGCCGAGCAATCCCTTTTACGAAAAAGGCACTTAGGGAGTTTCTGTTAAGCTCTTTTATGACTCCTAAAACAATGAAAAGATCGCCGAGCAATCTTGCTTCCTTTCATGCTCGCTAAACGTATCTGAAAGGGCGTCTACCTGGTATAAGTTTACCCCTTTTCCGGACCTCGTAGACTAATTACGAAAAAGGTATACTCTAGTCACATCGGCTAGAAGAGTTCTCCATCCGCATCATTTTATGCTTTTTCGGGCCTTGGAGACTAAACTTACGAAAAAGAAACACCAACAGAGTCCACTTACCGTTTTTAGACTCTCTAAACATGAAAGCAACCATGAGCATGAACCGTCCTGGGCTCGCAAAATCTACAGGACCGTACCATTTTAGAGCACACTTTTATCCCTTCTTGGAGCTCATTAAAACTACGAAGAAGGAATTAATGGTGCCTCTTGGCGCCACGATAGATCACATCTACTCATATGGCAGCTTCCCCATTTTGGTCGCCTTTGTTCAGAGTATTCTGCAGTATGTCACTCTAAAACTCCCTCGACAGCTACCATCAGTTTCAAACCCCCCCCGGAGTCAGTACATACCCTTCAGTCCCTAAAAAAGCCATGATCCCCACACCTACAGGTCAGTTCCCTACGCTGCTAGGTCAACCATGTCATCATGCTCTGAACAAAGGAAGTTTGAGTCTACCCATTTTTTGACCCAGTTATTTTCCTTCCCCACAAGTATGTCAGTCCTACCATCAGTACTACATCACTTCAGTTATACACCTCCTGCTCCTATCAAGGAAACATCATTGCCTTGTTAGTTGCTGGTCTCCCTCTGTCGACGACAACCACATTGATTCCAGAGGATAGACCTAGAGGTCCCTGTGTCTTGGACTCATTACCATTTATGATGAGTGCCTACGAATCATTTCGAGAGGAATCCTCAGTGCCTCTCCGAATGGTTGTTTCTCACATGCTCGACTTCAACACCTTGATCGCATCGTTAAGACTCGCACAGGGTATTGGTTCGTTCAGTTATTCGTTGAAGACCCCGGATACCACATGACTCCTCCACATTTGAGAGTTTACCTATGGATACAACCAGTTACATTTTTTCTATAGATATCCGGGTTGCGTATGGCGACAGTATTCCAGATGACTCACAGTCATTGAGTCCATACAGATGTTGGACCCCTTCAGATTTAGCAGTTCAACAGTTATTCCAGTGTATCAGTTATTGAGATCAGCCATGATCATGAGTATATCCCACAATAATGTCCCCTCTGGACCATTATGATGTACCAGTATAGTTCTTTACGTATTAGATCCCCCTTCTTGGGACTAATTGTTTTGTATATGTCTTGATACGAGCATGGGAATGCCCGCCTCGTCCTTTATCAGAGATTATACCTCATCCATATTGAGGCCATGTAATATTTTTTGTTTTTTGCAGCTTCCAAGGGCCGTGGCTCCAGTCTCCAACCGGTCTCTTCTCTCCCCTAAAACCCCAGAAAAAGACAAATGAACTATGATGTCTATCGGCCATACGATGAGCTCCTGCCCTCACACATCAGGGGGCAATCTGTTAACACCCAAAAAGTGCTCACTAGCTCATTTTCCTATTCACATGACCCATTTGTCCACTTTTCCACCATCTGAGCCTCTGAAACCAACAAAAGGTCACCAAAAGACCTTAGTACACCCCTTTTTCCATTAAAAAAGATTATTTTTCCAAGAAAATCATAAAAAACCCTCAAAAAGGGTCCAAATTCCCAAAAATATTAAAAAGGGAATTAAAATATTATTTTTATTCAAAAAAGGAAAAAGGAGGGAAAAGTACCTAAACCATGTTGGTCAATACCATTTGGTTTCCACAAAACCACAAATGGTATTTCCCACCACCAAAACCTATAAAAAGGTGGTAGGGGCTCCTCATTTCACATCCATCCATTATCTCATCCTTATGCTGCTGAAATCTCTCTTGAGCATTTTAGCCATTGCAAACCACATTGGAGAAGAGACCATTGGAGATCGAAAGTTGCTCATCCTTGGATCTATTCAACCTCACCATTAGAGGTATTGATTCCGCAAGCACTTGCTTGCCCCATCCTTTCAATACAAATTCTTTATTTTATATGTTCTTGTTCTTGATCTTAAATTATTTTCATTATTTGCGTAATATCTTTGCTTAGATTCATGAATAGTCTTGTTTAATTAGTTTATTGTTATTTTCTTTCATTGAAACTGCTGCTACTAGTTAGCAGGTGCCCATAGCACTAAGCCTGGTTGCAAAACCGGGCCAACATGTGGGCATTATCATAATTTAAGATACAATTTCCTCAATTTGATAAGGCATTTCTTTAACTTTCAACGATTCTATTCGCAAAGCTCAAAGTGCAAGTTCCGAATTCTTTCTAAAAGTTTACCATGCTACATTGAAAGTGAAAATGATCCCCAATTTGCTATTATGCATATTTTTAAGTTACTTATTACATAAATATTTTAATTTAATACAAAGCATATCATCAACATGTTGTTATTTAGTTTTTTCATTTCTTAATATTACACTTTAATATAAAATATATCATCATTATATATAATTTAATGAGATCTTATAAAAATGTTTATTTAGTTTAAATTCATTGTAGTATTAATTTGTGAGAAAGATAAAATTTATTTAAAAGTTTAAATATTTTGATCATTTAAAATGCAAACCATTTATAACTTATGCCATATGAATATATACTAATACAATTTTGATTATTATTAATATATTTATATTTGTAGTTAGCAATATTTACAAGTAAAATTTTTTATTTTATAATATTCTTATTATCTATGAATTTGGCATTTTTTCTTTATAAAACTTTTTCTACTAAATATATATATTAAATTTTATTTCCATTTATATTTATATTTAATTATTATTATTTCTTATAAATATTAGGTATAAATGATGATATAATTACTTACTTATTATGTGGGTGCTAAGCAAGCTTTTCCTAATTCATGGATCAAAAGTCTCATTATTTTTATTTTTAAAAGTGGTGATAAAAATACTCTAATTATCACTCTAATATGATTAGCCCTCTTGTAACGTCCCTGGTCCCCTCAGTGCCCTTTAAAGGTGATGGGGGAGCTTCTTAGAAACAACCTGTTAATTTTTTTTCTCCAACTATGCACTTTCACACAGCCGCAATCACTTTGGTCTGCAATCCGCAAATTGGGAGTCGAAAAGTCAAAACACCAAATACACAACTTCGAAGATTTACGCCTCTGACTTCCACACTCCGCAATCCGTGATGCAAGAGTCGGAAAGTCGGAACACCCAATTCACAACTTTGAAGATTTACGCCTCTGACTTCCGCACTTTGCAATCCGCGATGTGGGAGTCGAAAAGTCGGAACACCAATTTCACAACTTCAAAGATTTACGCCTCCGACTTCTGCAATTCGTGATGTGGGAGTCGAAAGTCGAAACTCCAAAATTTTGAGCTTCACAAAATCACGCCTTCGACTTCCGCACTCCGCAATCCGCGATGCAGGAGTCGGAAGTTGGAACCCCAAAATTCTCAGCTCTGGGAAAATTACACCTTCGACTTCCGCACTCCACAATCCACCTTGCGGGAGTCGGGAAGTCGGAACTCCAACGCACCACGCTGAGAAATTACGCCTCCTACTTCCGCGATCTGCAATCCACACTGCGGGTTTGGAAATTCGGAATTCGGCCATACCCCTGTTACTGCCAACTTCCCAAGCTAATTACTTCCTCATCCTAAGTCCATTTTTGGAAAACTTGGTATAGTTTGAAATATCTCGGCGAGCCCTATGCAATTGCATGATCCTCTGCCACACCTGATGTTAGAAAAACAGGATCACAGAGCAATAACAATAAACAGAAATGCAAATATAATCACACATACACATTACAAGAGAGACAGATTTATCGTGGTTCACCCAACTTGAGCTACGTCCACACTGAATTTACCAGTCCTTATTATTATTATCGTCCAACAAGGTGAAGGGATACAACCTGTAGCACAACCGCTGCACTTCCTCTTCTCTGTTTCACAGTCTCTCTCCTGATCTCAGAGATCTTTACAATGCATAAAACCTAATACATCATCATCCCTAGCCGTATTACAATGTCTTTATTTTATAAGGGAAATACAATGGGAAAATACCACGGGATACCCAAAACCATGGGCGATGTCCCCCCACACCCCCCCACTGGGGTGACTGTACAGTCGACCTACATATCATATAAAACTGGGGTACAAACACGGCTGATACAATATCATCTATGAGACTAGAAGATCTGGCTCCACAACCAACAATCTCCCACTTGGAGACTGATCACAGCAACTCCACCGCTGCTGCACTTGCTAGACTTGGACTTGGCAAATTTCTCCTCTTCACCTTCATGCTAGAAGGCCAACTGAAACCGAGCACGAACTCAATTTCTCTCTGGTCACTACCTTTGTGAACATGTCTGCAGGATTCTGGCTACTATGTATCTTTTCAGCTTCAACAGTTCATCTTCCAGAACAGAGCGTATGAAATGGTACTTGAGCTGTATATGTTTAGTCCTGGAATGGAATGCTGAGTTCTTTGCAAGATGAATGGAACTCTGGCTGTCGCTATACAATCTACTATCCTTCTGCTTCTTACCCACTTCCTCCATAAACCTATGCAACCAAATCATCTCTTTACTAGCCTCTGTAATGGCAACATACTCTGCTTCTGTTGTTGAAAGTGCAACAACCTTCTGTAGTTTCGAAATCCAGCTTAATGTTGTTCCACCTACAGTAAACACATACCCTATGGTGCTCCTCTTGCTATCTTTGTCACCTTCCATATTTGCATCAACATATCCCTGTAGAACAGTGTTTGAACCTCCAAAACATAATGCCTCAGTGGTAGTACCTCTCAAATACCTGAGAATCCACTGTACTGCCTTCCAAAGTTCTTTACTTGGATTGTTCATATATCTGCTCACAACTCCCACTGCATGTGCAATATCTGGTCTTGTGCACACCATGGCATACATCAAGCTGCCAACTGCTGATTGATAGGGAATCTTGGACATGTAATCTGTCTCTTCTTGTGTCTTGGGACACATTTCCTTACTTAGACTAAAATGACTAGCCAAAGGTGTACTTACAGGTTTTGCATTCTGCATTCTGAACCTCTCTAACACCTTTTGTATGTACTCACTTTGAGACAATGTCAATTTGCGATTTTTTCTGTCTCTCGTTATTCTCATACCAAGGATTTGCTTTGCAGCACCCAAATCCTTCATCGCAAATGAATTAGATAGCTTCCTTTTGAGTACATTTATATCCTGCATGTCAGACCCTGCAACAAGCATGTCATCCACATACAATAACAAGATAATATATCTTCCATTGTCTAGCTTCTTGAAATAAACACAGTGGTCAGAATGACATCTACTATAACCTTGTTCTGTCATAAACCTGTCAAACTTTAGATACCACTGCCTTGGAGCTAGCTTCAAGCCATACAAGCTCTTTTTCAACCTGCATACCAAATCCTCCTTACCTTTGACCTCATACCCTTGTGGCTGCTATATATATATTTCTTCCTCCAAATCCCCATGGAGGAAGGCTGTTTTTACATCTAACTATTCAAGATGCAAATCTTCTACCGCCACTAGACTTAAGATAGTCCTAATTGAAGTCATCTTAACAACAGGAGAAAATATTTCATCAAAATCTATACCTTTCTTCTGTGCAAACCCCTTTACAACAAATCTGGCCTTGTACCACTTCTTACCTCCTTCTTCTTCCTTCAACCTGTAAATCCATTTGTTTTGCAATGCTCTTTTACCAGCAGGCAACTGAACCAAATCTCAAGTCTGGTTTCCTACCAATGAGTCCATCTCCTCATTCATGCCTTGCTCCCACTTCTTTCTAGTTTCCACCTGCATTGCTTCTTCATAACATTCTGGTTCACCAAAATCAGTCATCAATAAATAATACATTGAACGAGAGTATCGTTCAGGGAGTCTACTTAACCTGGTAGATCTTCTTACAGTTGCAGGAGTTTCAGGTACTTACTGCTGCTCTTGATTTTCTGGCACCTTCGGAGCTTCATTTTCTTTAATTTCATCAAGCACTATGTACTCTGTGTTTTCCTTTTCCTGTTTCTTTCCCTGCAAATGATCTTTATACATGACCTTTTCATTGAATATCACATCTCTACTCCTGATGATTTTGTTATTTTCATAATCCCATAAATGATAACCAAATTCATCAACCCCATATCCAATAAAGGTACATTTCTTGGATTTAGCTTCAAGCTTTGTTCTATTTTCTTTATCAATATGGACAACTGCTTCACAACCAAACGTTCTCAGAAATGAGTAGTTTACCTTTTTATCTGTCCATGCTTCCTCTGGAATACCACCATCCAAAGCACTTGAAGGTCCTCTGTTTATTAAATAAACAACAGTATTTACAACATCTGCCCAAAATTGTAAGGGCAACGCTGCATGCAGTCTCATACACCTTGCACGCTTCATGATCGTTCTGTTCATCCTTTCTGACACACCATTTTTTTTTGGTGTTCCTGGGACTGTCTTCTCTCTACGAATCCCATGGTATGAATAGTAACTATCAAACTCCTTACCGCAGTACTCACCTCCATTATCAGATCTGAGACACTTCAATCTTTTTCCTGTCTCATTCTCAACCAAAGCTTTCCACTTCTTAAAAGTAGCAAACACGTCAGATTTCTCTTTAATGCAATAAACCCAAGTTTTTCTAGTTGCATCATCAATAAATGTAACATAATAATGAGAGCCACCAAGAGATTGTACCTGAGCCGGTCCCCATACATCTGTATGCACAAGCTCTAATTTTTCATTCTTCTTCTGTTTCCCAACCCTGAGAAATCTGACTCTCTTCTGTTTTCCATAATCACAGTTTTCACAGAATTCCAAACTTACCTGCTTCAAATCCAGTAGCAACTTCCTTGAGTGGAGAATCTGCATCCCCTTCTCACTCATGTGGCCAAGACTATGATGCCACAATGCTGTATCTGTTCCTGTGGAAGCTAAAGAGATAGAATGGTCAGTATTATGAGGACATAAATACAACGTACCTACTCTGTCTCATTTTTCTATCACCATTGATCCTTTAGTGATCTTCCACCACTTTTCTCCGAACGTAGATAGACAGCCGTCATCTCCCAACTGCCCTGTTGAGATCAGATTTCTTTTCATAGTAGGAATATGCCTAACTTCTTTCAACAACCAATCAGTTCCATTCTTAACTTTTATCCATACCTTACCCATTCCAACAATTTTACATGGCTCATCATCACCCAATAAAACATGTCCAAAGTCGCCAAGAACATACTCATGAAAGTATTTCCTATGGGGTGTAGCATGACATGAAGCTCCTGAATCTACTACCCAATAATCACTAGTATTATCTAATGCAAGAATCAAAGCATCTTGTAACACATCACCTGCTACATTTGCTTCCCGGGTAGTTTCCTTCTGTGCATCTCCTTTTTTCTTTAGAGATTTGCAGTCTTTCTTTAGATGTCATTTCTTTCCACAGTTCCAGCACTCTATTTTTCCTAGTCTAGACTTGGATCTGCCTGTTTTAGACTTTCCATAATTACCTTGGCTCTTTCCTCTCTCCTTTTGTCTTCCCCTGCTCTCCATGGTCAACGCATTACCTAATGTCTCACCTGTGCTTTTTCTTCTCATTTCCTCGCTAAGAATAACACCAATAACATCATCAAATTTCAAGGTGTTTGAACCAGAGACAGAGTTACTTACAGCCATGACCAAGCTATTCTAGCTTTCTGGAAATGAACACAAGATTAGAAGAGCCCTAACCTCATAATCAAAGTTCACACTTACAGAACTTAGCTGATTTGTAACCGTATTAAACTCATTTAAATGATCAGTAACAGATCCACCTTCAGACATCTTCATATTAAATAAATGCTTCATGAGAAATACCGTGTTGGAGGCCGAGGGTTTTTCATACAGCTTACCCAATGCGTTCATCAAACCCTCTGTTGTCGTTTCTTTTGAGATATTGAAAGCCACCAACGAAGCCAGGCTCAACCGTTGTTCCCAGAGCGTTTCTGTCAAGAACCTCCCATTCTTCGTCCTTCATAGCTGTCGGCTGCTTTTCTTTTCCTCCCAATGGTAGGAATAGATCCTTTTGGTACAGATAGTCCTCCATTTGCATCTTCCATAACCCGAAGTTTTGGCCGTTAAACTTCTCGACCTTAAACTTTCCTTCTTCTACCATTGCTCCCACTCGAACCAGAAACCCTAGCTTCCTGCGGGTTTAACTGCCAAATAGACCTTTGGCTCTGATACCAATTATTAGAAAAACAGGATTGCAGAGCAATAACAATAAACACAAATGCAAATATAATCACACATACACATTACAAGAGAGACAGATTTATCGTGGTTCACCCAACTTGGGATACATTCACACTGAATTTGCTAGTCCTTATTATTATTACCGTCCAGCAAGGTGAGGGGATACAACCTGCAGCATAACCGCTGCACTTCCTCTTCTCTGTTTCACAGTCTCTCTCCTCATCTCAGAGATCTTTACAATGCATAAAACTTAATACATCGTCATCCCTAGTCGTATTACAATGTATTTATTTTATAAGGGAAATACAATGGGAAAATACCATGGGATACCCAAAACCCCCATTTCTCGGGGGCACTGCCCCCGAACCCCCATTTCTCGGGGGTGCTGCCCCCGGACCCCCCAGCCAAGGGGGATGATCCCCCTGGAACCCCGTGGGGAGGAGATGCCCCCCCACACCCCCCCGCTGGGGTGATTGTATAGTC